>CM068370.1:518397432-518924932 GCA_034769895.1 Magicicada septendecula
GTCCTATGGGTGTGAATTATGGACAACAACCAACAAACAAAACCAGAAAAAACATTCTTAAGACAAATGGCATTCTTAAGAGGAGTTAAAAGGTGTTCTAAACTTGACCGTATAAGAAAGTTGCAAGTTTTTAATTTGAATGAAAAATTGAAAGAGTATGCAAACAACGGTGGAAAGAACAATTAGAAAGGATGTCAGAATGCAGACTGGCCAAACAAGTCTGGAAATACAAATCTATAGGACACAGGTATGTGAGTAGACCCAGGGAGAGACACCTTGAAATCGGTGCAGGCAGCATCTTGCCTATGCCGTGTTGTGAAGATGCAAGTCGTAGAAGTGTGTGTTGTACATTAACCCGGTCACTAAGGTGGTGCAGGCAGCACCTTGCCTCTGCCGTGTTGTGAAGATGCAAGTCATAGAAGTGTGTGTTGTACATTAACCCGGTCACTAAGGCGGTGCAGGCAGCACCTTGCCTATGCCGTGTTGTGAAGATGCAAGTCGTAGAAGTGTGTGTTGTACATTAACCCGGTCACTAAGGCGGTGCAGGCAGCACCTTGCAGTCGTAGAAGTGTGTGTTGTACATTAACCCGGTCACTAAGGTGGTGCAGGCAGCACCTTGCCTCTGCCGTGTTGTGAAGATGCAAGTCATAGAAGTGTGTGTTGTACATTAACCCGGTCACTAAGGCGGTGCAGGGAGCACCTTGCCTATGCCGTGTTGTGAAGATGCAAGTCGTAGAAGTGTGTGTTGTACATTAACCCGGTCACTAAGGCGGTGCAGGCAGCACCTTGCCTATGCCGTGTTGTGAAGATGCAAGTCGTAGAAGTGTGTGTTGTACATTAACCCGGTCACTAAGGCGGTGCAGGCAGCACCTTGCCTATGCCGTGTTGTGAATATGCAAGTTGTAGAAGTGTGTGTTGTACATTAACCCGGTCACTAAGGTGGTGCAGGCAGCACCTTGCCTCTGCCGTGTTGTGAAGATGCAAGTCATAGAAGTGTGTGTTGTACATTAACCCGGTCACTAAGGCGGTGCAGGCAGCACCTTGCCTATGCCGTGTTGTGAAGATGCAAGTCGTAGAAGTGTGTGTTGTACATTAACCCGGTCACTAAGGCGGTGCAGGCAGCACCTTGCCTATGCCGTGTTGTGAAGATGCAAGTCGTAGAAGTGTGTGTTGTACATTAACCCGGTCACTAAGGCGGTGCAGGCAGCACCTTGCCTATGCCGTGTTGTGAATATGCAAGTTGTAGAAGTGTGTGTTGTAAATTAACCCGGTCACTAAGGCGGTGCAGGCAGCACCTTGCCTATGCCGTGTTGTGAAGATGCAAGTCGTAGAAGTGTGTGTTGTACATTAACCCGGTCACTAAGGCGGTGCAGGCAGCACCTTGCCTATGCTGTGTTGTGAAGATGCAAGTCGTAGAAGTGTGTGTTGTACATTAACCCGGTCACTAAGGCGGTGCAGGCAGCACCTTGCAGTCGTAGAAGTGTGTGTTGTACATTAACCCGGTCACTAAGGCGGTGCAGGCAGCACCTTGCCTATGCCGTGTTGTGAAGATGCAAGTCGTAGAAGTGTGTGTTGTACATTAACCCGGTCACTAAGGCGGTGCAGGCAGCACCTTGCCTATGCCGTGTTGTGAATATGCAAGTTGTAGAAGTGTGTGTTGTACATTAACCCGGTCACTAAGGCGGTGCAGGCAGCACCTTGCCTATGCCGTGTTGTGAAGATGCAAGTCGTAGAAGTGTGTGTTGTACATTAACCCGGTCACTAAGGCGGTGCAGGCAGCACCTTGCAGTCGTAGAAGTGTGTGTTCACTTACGACTGTCCGGGGTGACACTGCCACCCAATTAGACCTACAGACTCTACCAAACCTTAGGTGAATACAAGCCGTCTTTTGTATGACATTTAATATTTTGTTCGCTTTGCATTTGCCAGAAATCAAAAATAAGACGTGCGAGATATTTTTGGGAAAGTGTAGCAGTAGCAAAGAGGGCGTCGTAAATTTGGTACAGTGTTCAGCTTTAAATACTTAGTAGAATAGTAACAATAAGATAAGAAAATACAGGCAGGTCACAAAACATTTTATAGACATAAACCTGCCTACGGAAAGGAAAGGAAAGGAAAGGAAAGGAAAGGAAAGGAAAGGAAAGGAATTAGTAAAAACAACAACAAAATTAGAACGTACAAAGCAGCATTAAGAGCGTTTTGTGTTTGACAATTAAAGGCGAAGAAAGGCTGCGGATATTCGAAAAAAAGATTATATGAATGATTCAAGGGGTCAATAAAAAATAGAAGTAAATAAATATATCGAAGGATGACAAGTTGTAAAATAGAAGAAACGCTGACAAGAAAAGATATAGTAAAGCTAACAAAGAATACGCTGATAAGGACACGTGTGGAGAAGGGAAAAAACTCAACTTTAAAAAAGATTGCAGTCTGGAAGCCAAACTGAAAAGGGAGGCCAAAAAATTGACAGGAGTACCAGATAATGAAACGGATGTGAGAAATAGGGGAGACGTAAGGTGGAGGGAACCGTTGCGGATCAGGTAGGGAGGGAGTCTGGTAAAGCGGATCAGGGAAAGTTGGAAAAAGGATACCTGATGAAGCAACTTGTTGGAGACTAAACAAAAGAAAGAGTGGAGCGACCCACCACATCAAATGGTTTTAAGCAGATCAAGAAATTAAGTAACCGCTGTTTCACAATGAATGTTTTGTCTTATTACTATTTATAATTAATGAAAAAGTTATACAAAATCGCATTTTTCTGTATGTATCGAGAATGTAATCAATTTTTATCGCGTAGGATGTGTCACATTAGTTGGAAAGATTGATACTTGTGCCTGGCATAATTATTTATTAAAAGCCGAAGAATATCTGTAGATGCAGCGTAATTATTTTCTCATTTAATTTATTTCGACAGTACTGGTAACTGCCAGCGAGGACAGTTCAATTCACATAAACGCTGTAACCGTTTACGTGAGTCCCTTTTAGCTAAATATAATTTAGGAAATCGTAAACTACAACACATAATTCCATTCGTACAGACGTTGAAGAATCTATTCAGTCGATTAGTCATCGTCGCTATATGAATCACACACACAACAGACGTCTCCGATCGTTTTTTAATTATCGTAAGAGAGCGAGAGAGGAGAGAAGAACCGCGATTGTGGTGGCAGTGACACGGTGCGGCCGCTGAAAGAATGCACATTTATGTGCGTTAAAAAAGAATGCAGCAGCAGCAGCGAGCGGGGCAGGCAGCAGGTTAGACACACAGACAGTGGGGGCGCCACCAGCCGCCTACCTGAACCGACCTGCTCAACAGCTATCAACTGATCCCGGTGTCAAGTAATTTACACGTAATAATTACCGATGTAAATGTGCCGTGCGCGCCGCCCACACCGTTTTACTCATTCTCTCTCGCCTTATTCGAAAGTCGAAAAATTATTTAATTTTAAACTGAACTTACTTTTAAAATAAAATATACATATTCAAGTTCACGGTTTCCAGTGCACATCTCGGCCGATGTAATATACAAACGCGTTGTAATCTTGGGCTTCGTACCACTTGATTGCTCTAATCAGTGATTGAATGGCCTTATGAGAGATTGCAGGTGTTATTGGCTTGTCATCATCATCATTAGCTTCTTTAGGTTCTGTGGATACATATGTAACAATTTCATCATCGCTAAACATTTCGTAGCCTACATCCGGTAAGTCTATTTAACACCAATTTTTGACGTTGTCTTCATTCAAACTGTTTAGATGCTGGTAGGGATTGGCAGATACCTAACAATTCCGATGTGGAGTCAAGACCTGGTTCTGTAAACGCTGGTTGTAATTCAGGTGGCCGTAACTTATTCCTGGGAGATATTATAATGTTTTCCGGAATACTTTGCCAGGTATCAGCAATTCGGCTGAATTTTCGGAAACGTATTACGTTGAAACAACACAACACAACACTTATTGTGCCGTATAGACAAGTACGAAATAACCCATTATTGGATCCAATACCTTCCGCAATCAGTTCTGGCTATTACTAGAACTCCGGCCACAATCAGCACTTTATTACACTACTACACTACAGCACTATATTACAAACAATTAATATTATAATATTAAAACAATAGAGAAACGCGCTCCCTGTTGTGTGAAATACAATGCCACTCGTTGAACGATAAACTGAGAGGAGGCGTCATAGGTAGGATCATCCAATAGATGGCGTAAAACTTTATAGTCTTATTATGTGATCCCATTTATTTTCTTTTCGATAACTTCAAATCGCTGATTTTACAAAGGATTCTTCTTCACGAAAGCGCTGTATTATTTTTTATCTCATTTTTTTTTTATTTCGTGAGTCTTTCGTAGGTTTACCGGATTACCTTGAATGAATGAGGTTTCATCAAGCTATGATAGTTTAAGTTTAATAGCCATTACTTAAAACGTAATATATGAAAATTTGTATGATTATTTTTAAATAGGCAATACCTTTAGAGCAGCATGATGTAAACTAAAGACCGGTCTAGTCTAGTAGTCACAAAAAGATAAGAGTAGACACTTCTACGAAGCCGATCCTCGTTCTCATTGTGAATACAGAACTACCTGAAAAATAAACTGAATTTTACTTCGTTTATTTTCGTTCGTTTTTATTTAAATAATATATTAATAAAATTAATTCATTATCAATATTAATAATAAAATAAATTATTAATAAATTTGAATTTTAGTTCTAAAGTTATCTACGTATTTTATATAGATAGAATTCCTTCGAATCCTATTCTTCAGCAATCCCTATGCAGCCATTGATTTCGTCCAAGCCTCGTTTTTCCATCTCTGCGTTAATTGAATCCCTCCAACTCCTCCTCTGTCTTCCTTGACTCCTTTCCCCGGAGATGTCTATTTCGAGCTCTGTTTTGGTAAACATTCCTTACCCATCCTTTGCGCATGTCCGTATTACTCTCTGACTTAGAAAGGATGCCATATGACAGTCGGCATAAAAGAAAGTGTTATCAGTGAGAATTAATTTTTTATCTCGCATTAAACTGCGCAGTTGCGTCGTTGTCATGTTTCTGCATTTGAATGGATCGGTTCCATTGAAGGCGATACGCTGAATACTAATTGTGACAACAGAGCGGGAACGTGGATACAATGACAGCGAGAAAACTCAGAAAAAAGGAACTGTCAACTTCCGAAATTCAAGACCAGACTCATGCGCTGGTATACATGTGATCTGCTAAACTCCAGAATTGTACAATTAGCGGAATGGAATCTTCCATGAGCGAGAACAGCCAAGGACGTTCTCGTCGGAGACTGCATCTCATGAGTTTTAGTTTTACACGTATGGAAATCGTGAACTCAAAACGCTTATCCCTTCTTATCTCCTTGCCTAACAACCAATCAACGACGAAAAAATAATAACGGGAAAAGCCATAAGCGGAAGACAAGAAGTTAATAATTGTGAGTTATACAAGAATTGAGGGTAGGAGCTCGTGATAAAGGGTTCTAGGACAAAAGAAGAGGGTTCACGTCCAAGTTTCAGGTTATTTGCAGTATGTACCGCCAAAATAAAGTGTAAGAAGAACTATTTTTAATTAACTAAGTTTTAAAAGGAATAAATATTAATTCCCTTTTTTTATTTAAAAAGAGTAGGTATATTAGAATTTATAAGAAAATATAGTTTATTATAGTGTTTATTAGAATTTAACAACAGTAAAGTCTGCCGTATGCCAGACGAAGTGATTTGACCCCCCCCCCCCCCAACCGCCATCCTGTTATACAGTTATCAATTCTAACACAAACCGTGGCTATTAGTGTGGATATTCACATTGCTTGATGAGAGAGATATTATCATAGTTACATAAGCTAATTACATTTTAAATTTGAGTACACTTATCAGCCATTTGATCCCTTCCTGCCCAGCTGTACTAAAATATTGCGGTTAAATACGTATTGTTACGATTTTCCGGTTTTAAGTGGATTATTTCCTGAATAACAGACAATATGCCGTCCTCTGCGTGCGGTTAAAGGGGTGTGAAAAGAATGTACTCGTCGTGGCGTGAGAAATTTCCGTTGCCTGCCCGCATACAGCAGCACAGGAGTGGAGAGGGTGAAGGGCGACGATTCCAAGGGATGAAAGCGCGTTAAGTAGATAATCTACGTGTCGTCGTATCCCCCGCTGCGGCTTCATTATACCCACGTGTAGCCACGTGTTGTGTCTTCTTAACAGTGGAAATAATTTTATCATTCAACACATAGTGGGGAACGGGTCGGCGCTGCACAAACACATGCCTCCGGCAATTCTTGTTCCTTGGCTCATGTTTATTATGAAAATCATATTAAACTCGCTTTCTCGTCGTTGCTTCCCGTCTTTTCTGCTTGCGTTGTAGTCTTCTGATTACCTTCATCCATAACTGCATTTCGTATTACATTTTGTAGAATAATATTTTGTACCTCTGAATGTTCTTTCCTTTCGTTTTACGTCTTTGCTTCTCTCAGTTTCTTCAGATCATTAGCAAACCGATTTCACTACCATGGATGGCTCACGGTAGGGGTTAGGAACGACAGGCTCCTACAGGGGATACCTTTTTTTCGGTTGGACGGTTCTCCTCTAGAATTTTCTTTCAAAAATGAGTTTCAATCATACCCAGGAACATGTTCAAAACCACTGGCAATTCCAGGTCGACAACTTAGTTATTTCCATTACTATCGGCCCAAAAAAAAAGTTTGTGGTGTAGTCTTTCCATGTCTCCCCCAGATTCGCTTATGTCTGCCCGTAAGCGACAAACAATATCTCACCACATCCACGTAAAAGTGATACTAACTAGCGAGTCGTTTGATAAGCACCCGCCATTAACCCATTATCTACCACCGATGTCCCAGTTTGTGGTGTAGTCTTTCCATGTCTCCCCCAGATTCGCTTATGTCTGCCCGTAAGCGACAAACAATATCTCACCACATCCACGTAAAAGTGATACTAACTAGCGAGTCGTTTGATAAGCACCCGCCATTAACCCATTATCTACCACCGATGTCCCAGTTTGTGGTGTAGTCTTTCCATGTCTCCCCCAGATTCGCTTATGTCTGCCCGTAAGCGACAAACAATATCTCACCACATCCACGTAAAAGTGATACTAACTAGCGAGTCGTTTGATAAGCACCCGCCATTAACCCATTATCTACCACCGATGTCCCAGTTTGTGGTGTAGTCTTTCCATGTCTCCCCCAGATTCGCTTATGTCTGCCCGTAAGCGACAAACAATATCTCACCACATCCACGTAAAAGTGATACTAACTAGCGAGTCGTTTGATAAGCACCCGCCATTAACCCATTATCTACCACCGATGTCCCAGTTTGTGGTGTAGTCTTTCCATGTCTCCCCCAGATTCGCTTATGTCTGCCCGTAAGCGACAAACAATATCTCACCACATCCACGTAAAAGTGATACTAACTAGCGAGTCGTTTGATAAGCACCCGCCATTAACCCATTATCTACCACCGATGTCCCAGTTTGTGGTGTAGTCTTTCCATGTCTCCCCCAGATTCGCTTATGTCTGCCCGTAAGCGACAAACAATATCTCACCACATCCACGTAAAAGTGATACTAACTAGCGAGTCGTTTGATAAGCACCCGCCATTAACCCATTATCTACCACCGATGTCCCAGTTTGTGGTGTAGTCTTTCCATGTCTCCCCCAGATTCGCTTATGTCTGCCCGTAAGCGACAAACAATATCTCACCACATCCACGTAAAAGTGATACTAACTAGCGAGTCGTTTGATAAGCACCCGCCATTAACCCATTATCTACCACCGATGTCCCAGTTTGTGGTGTAGTCTTTCCATGTCTCCCCCAGATTCGCTTATGTCTGCCCGTAAGCGACAAACAATATCTCACCACATCCACGTAAAAGTGATACTAACTAGCGAGTCGTTTGATAAGCACCCGACATTAACCCATTATCTACCACCGATGTCCCAATTTGTGGTGTAGTCTTTCCATGTCTCCCCCAGATTCGCTTATGTCTGCCCGTAAGCGACAAACAATATCTCACCACATCCACGTAAAAGTGATACTAACTAGCGAGTCGTTTGATAAGCACCCGCCATTAACCCATTATCTACCACCGATGTCCCAATTTGTGGTGTAGTCTTTCCATGTCTCCCCCAGATTCGCTTATGTCTGCCCGTAAGCGACAAACAATATCTCACCACATCCACGTAAAAGTGATACTAACTAGCTAGTCGTTTGATAAGCACCCGCCATTAACCCATTATCTACCACCGATGTCCCAGTTTGTGGTGTAGTCTTTCCATGTCTCCCCCAGATTCGCTTATGTCTGCCCGTAAGCGACAAACAATATCTCACCACATCCACGTAAAAGTGATACTAACTAGCGAGTCGTTTGATAAGCACCCGCCATTAACCCATTATCTACCACCGATGTCCCAGTTTGTGGTGTAGTCTTTCCATGTCTCCCCCAGATTCGCTTATGTCTGCCCGTAAGCGACAAACAATATCTCACCACATCCACGTAAAAGTGATACTAACTAGCGAGTCGTTTGATAAGCACCCGCCATTAACCCATTATCTACCACCGATGTCCCAGTTTGTGGTGTAGTCTTTCCATGTCTCCCCCAGAGTCGCTTATGTCTGCCCGTAAGCGACAAACAATATCTCACCAAATCCACGTAAAAGTGATACTAACTAGCGAGTCGTTTGATAAGCACCCGACATTAACCCATTATCTACCACCGATGTCCCAATTTGTGGTGTAGTCTTTCCATGTCTCCCCCAGATTCGCTTATGTCTGCCCGTAAGCGACAAACAATATCTCACCACATCCACGTAAAAGTGATACTAACTAGCGAGTCGTTTGATAAGCACCCGCCATTAACCCATTATCTACCACCGATGTCCCAATTTTTGGGACGCATATATTTTATATTATTAAAACACTGTTAACAAACGCAATATATTCTTTATTGATAGGTTGCTTTATTTTGTCATTAGCAAACAGGAAATCGTTTTACAGTAGAGCATCGATTATCCGAACCTCTCAGGACGAGGGCCGTTCGGATAATCGATAGCCTATGTCGAATAATACGTCGTAATTGAAAACATTATTTTTTCTTTACAAAAACAAAGGTTTTTATTACAAAATCATTTCTATCATAATGTTATATAATTACAGCAACCTGTATACTGTACTGTAATGTATTACTAAGGCTAAATATCATTGAATTAAAACCGAGTGTAAGTTAATTTAAACAAAATTAGAGTTTAATGACAAACACTGTACAGTACTATAAATTATTTAAAAATTAATAAAGAATCAAAACATACAGTACCATGGATTTACACTTTTTTGAAGAATTGTTCTATCACTGTCTGCTTCAAACCGATAATCCTACTTACTGCTAAAGACTGAAGTCGTTTGAGGTTCATTGGCTGAATACACTCTACCTCGTCTTCTGTTTCGGCCCACTTTAGAACAGTTTCAAGTAGAACAGTCTCAGTCTCGATTCTTTGTTTATCGATTGTAAGGCTGTATAGCTACAGCGTTTATTTATTACTGTACAGTACTGTAATAATTAATAGTGTACAATTTTTTATGTTCAATAAATATTCAATACGCCTACGTGTGTTCAATACATTACTGGTGCAGTACAGTACATAATTGTACCTACTTTTTATTGAGTTCGGATAATAGATCGTTCGGTTAACGGATGATCGGATAATCGATGCTCTGCTGTATTTGCTTATTTATTTCCATAGGTATGGCATTAGAATCCACAAAGAGGAATAGTGTTTTCTTTTTCACCCAAATGTCAGACATTGCGTTGTCAATGCATAGAAGGCTTATCAGAATGCAAAAGAATAAATCTTCCTATCAGTTCGTGATGTTTGAAGGACGGTTGTATTGGCCTACCTGAGCAAGAAAAAACTCTACCTCAAAGCGCAGAAGTCCGCAAAGAAGAAAACGTGCTGTGAGAAGGAACGTGAAGTGTGATTTGGTGCTGGAAATCTTCTTACACACCAACTGCTACGTAAAGAAGACGTAGGCCTACTTTTTTCAAAAAGAGTACATATTGTGCAAACGGAGTGACGATCCACTACACGATAAGTGTTTTGCTTTTTCCACACTCGCTAACTATATATTTTACGAGATAAATAGGGTATTAATTCTGTTCTTTGTAATCTTTTTCTTGTTTTAACTAGAAAAAATACATTTTAATTTGTACTAACCTATAGAATGTTTAAATATAAAATATAAATAAAGTAATGTAAGTAATGTCTTAACTACATTTTTTGCAGTAACTTCTTGCCCATGTCCCAAAAATGGGGGGCTTTTTTTGAAAAACCTTTATAGGCCTACTGAAGTATTCCAGTATTATATTCATAAGTGAGAAGACTTTTATTGGTTTATTATGATTTCAGTCATTCTCAAAATACTAATTTTTTTCTAAAAATTTACGTAGTAATTTTGGCAGTCAGTGGGTTAAAAATTTAATTTTCTGAGTTTAAATTCATTCGTATGAGGTGCATACGTTTCCCGAGAATACGATAAACCGTAAGTCGTGAAAGGGCCGTACCTTCTTAAAAATTGAAATACTCTATATTCTTAGACTGTGCGTGCAAAGAAGCTGTCCCTCGTGTAATTGAGAATGAAAAGACAGAAAATTAAGTGTAACTGTCGTTAGTTGTTAGTTAACAAAACTGTGTTATACCCCTTTGTTAGTGTAGACACCATCAGGTACATCATTGAAAGAAACCGTTTTTCCTTCTTTCCGTGAAACTGTCGTCTTTTGCTTTGGTATGCTTTCAACGTCTAAATATAGGGAACCGTCTCTATGTGAATATCATAATAACACAGACATGTACGTTTTATGATTTTACTGGTTGCAGCGATCCGGCAGCTGTATTTTCCAGTCCTTGTTTTGGAGTTCTCCCTTAACTCCGTTAGGAGTGGATGGTCTACCCGTAATTTCTGTCGCTGTTTGTGGTAACTGGGAAGTACACACAGCTGGGAAGCTGTGGATCGCGTAAACTGGGCGTGACATACACCAGCTATCACCAGCTGAATAACGTACCTACTCGTACAGTACGACGAACGGTATGATAAACAATTGTGATTTACAGTTTATGGCGTGTGTTCGCTTCAATTCTTTGCCCTGCGACTGAACTTTTCGTCCGTATCCATACAGGCATAGGCCTATAGCGTAGGCATATTGACTTGAGGGTGAAAGAATTATATTGGCTACTTGGTAGAAAATCTAAATTCTCTTTACAAAAACAAAGTCCTTTTATTCAAAGCCTTAATTTTAAACAAGGCCCCTCTGGACATATCGTATAGAATTTGAGGTAGTGCCAGGAAACCTAGCATTACTATAATTCAGTGTGCACAGTCGAAATCCTTCGTGCAATAACCGATGCACCACGGTATGCCACTAACCAGATGCTACAGCGAGATCTCCGTCCAAGAGAGGTTATCCACGAACAAAGTAGGAAACGCCAGTCGTCACACCAGACCATTTGTGCAAGACCTGACATAGGGTAAAAGAGGTCTTATTCATTCATTCCTCAGCCCACGATGCGCCTTGTCCTCCCCGACTAGTCGCCTCCAAACACCTCGGTCCTCCAGCCTCCGTCTCCAATCCCCTATACCCATCCTCCTGAGATCTTCTTTTACGTCCTGTAGTCACCTTCTTCTAGGTCTTCCTTTCCTTCTTTGCCCGTCACATGTCCCAACCAGCTGATCCTCATAGACTTGATGAACCTCACTATGTCCTCGCCATCTATCAATTCCTGCAATTCCCTATTCTTCCGTATGCGGTATTCGTCATCTTCCTTCATTGGTCCAAAGTTTTTCGTAGAATTCTTCTTTCAAAGACTCTTAAATTATGTATCTAGTCTCCGCAGTATACGTCACAACTGGTTTTATTAAGGTCTTGTATAATCTAAGTTTGGTTATTTTGCTGATAAACTGGATGCGGAAATTTTCTGGTGGGCATAAAAAAACTCTATTACCTCATTGTTTATGGAGGCAGCCAACTATTTGAATTCCCGGAAAGTATGCCATCCTACATTAAAAAGAGGTCTTATTACTGGAGAATTCGCATCACGCCAGAAGAGGAGCTTAACCGACTAGTTCCTAACCCGCCAAAATAGCTTATAGAAATTATTGTAATTCCTGATTGCTATTGTAAAAACAACAACAACAAAAAACAACGTAGCGAAAAGGCATGTACTGTGCATTACACAGCTGATGCTGTGTGTCCTGATAACTCGTTGTCGATCAAGTTGAACACAACGTTCATTGACCCGTTATTTGCTAAAGAATATGTACACTGTACAAACGTGTGGCATGTATCAATATACGGATAGTTGACGCTGTAATTCTATATACCATACAAAATGTTTGAAAAAGTTTACTTTGGCGAAATACGCGTGTGTGCCTTGATTTATACTGGCAGCGTTCGATATGTTCACACCACACACACACGCGCACACGATGTGATAGGGTTTTCCAGTTTAGACCGTGTTGTGGAAATTGTGTTGCTTGCGGATCGGAAGTTTCTGTCAGTACTAATATATTTCCAGCGACGAAACGAACCGCCTTCGGCGAACATCATCAGACGCAGCACGCGTCGTGTGTGTGTGTGTGTGTGAGTTAGCACATTGTCTGGCCCGGAGCGCGATATGACGTCTGCTCTCTCTCTCTCTCTCTCTCTCTCTCTCTCTCTCTCTGTATGAAGATACAATCTGCGTGAAGTGACAGGCAGCGAGTGGCAGGCTGACAGAAAATTCACGTTAACCAACCACACGCTGACAGCACCAAACACTGGTGCTTTTGTTGTCAACCAGAACACATGCAACTGGTGTTACGCTGTTTTTTGACAACAGCTTCGCTTGTTAAAACGTTTTACGGGACTGCCACACGCTTTTGGGCTGACTACTTTGCAGCTGGATGTAGTGTAATGACCGGGTCATGTGTCAGTGACAGTAACAGCTGTTAAAGCGACAGTAAATTTTCCCAGTGTAACAATTCTGTGTCTGCGGTTTGTTATCGCGTTAGTTCTGAAACACATAAACTAAACGTTTTTTACATTTACGATTCCCGTTCGTATTTCCCCCGTCTACGTGTTGCCTGGTTATGCCTGGTACATGCGTGACTATGCTCGTTTTGTCGTTACGCATCGGAACAGTCACGTATCTGAGCGAACATGTGCGGCGCTGTACTCGTCTAGACGCTGTTTTTCGCAAACGTATTAAATTAAAATATTTATCTTTTCTGATTCAGTTCGGCGTCTCGTTTTGCAATAATATATGTATGTTTTTAAAAACGACGGTGATATATGAGAAGACAAAAGTGACGGTAGTTAAAAGACGAATTAATATCGTTTCACCAGCTTTGTAATTTGAGAGAGCCTCCTCCTCTTTGAAGCACTTAGGCTTTACTGAGAATAATACTGCAGAAGTCAGAAGTTATGAAATGAATTTTAACTGGCATATTCGATCCGACCAGTAAGCGACTCTGAATTTCGCTGCGACGCTGCCAACTGTACACGGGAAGCTCTACATTTACCGACCCGTGCACGATACAAAGCTGACCACGTGTTTATCTGGGTAAGAACGTGGCAACACAGTACCGTTACAGGCCGTTACTATGGTAACGTGGACGGATTTCTGTATCGCGATTGGCGGAAGTTCTTACACGTGCCTGTTTACTCCCACCAGCCGACGACATATGTCAAACATCGGAGTTGCTTACTCAACGGCTCGAGTTTTATCAGACCATATTTTCACTAAAGAATAGTTTGCTTGTGCTGGAAAAAATATTTTACTTGAAAGTGGATGGAAGAAGACCAAAGAAAGATAGTATCAGATAGAAGAGGAAAACATCGCGAAAATGAAGCAAATGGTAAGAGATACAAAAAACATGTACGTACAGAAATGGATAGAGGACAAACACCATAACGTAGAAGTGGGTTAAAAGGAAGGAGAAGAATATTATGAGGAACCACTTAGTGATAAGGAAAACAAAGCTCCAACTATACAAAACGCACATTCCACATATGCCAGTGAGGCTCAGACTGTCAGGAAGAGAACTTGGACAACTTGTCCGGTTTAAAGGAAAACTGTTACACAAATATTGATCAGGGAAGGTAGTAGAAGGCCCCCCCCCCAAAAAAAAAAAAGAAATCAAGGATGTACGAGTTATAGAAAGATCTCCCTTGTCTGCACACAAAGTACGTAGGCTAAAGTGATAAGATCCCGTACGACGCAAGGGTGAAGGACGACAGGTCAGTAAAGGAGGGGGGGGACACTATTGGATAAGAGAAAGAAATGTCGCCCCACAATGATATAGAAGGACGCTGTTGAAGAATATTAACATTAATATTTTTAATTTAACTATAAACATACTGTAACTATATATTTTATGGACCAAATTTGCAAAATGTGGCTCTTTATTTTTTTATTTTTATTCTTCCTTCAGTCTTATATTTAATAATAATATTAAATTGCAAATTTAAAGGTGATTAAAATAAATCTAAGGACATTTTAAGGGATCAGATTTGTTGAAGATAGGCTTAGATACGTGTGCAGACCAAGGACCATGTCTGTCTGTAGTGGCAGGAGAAGATAAAAAGGATGTATTTTTATTTTAATAGCTTACCGGTTTTTATATAGACCAGCTATCTTTATGTTGGTCGTTTAAAAAAGACAGTAAAATAACAACACCAAATACTGCGGTAATATATGCCTACTTCGGAAAACATCGATGCCTTCGTTTTGTAAATATCGAGTGATCGAGTACGTAACTGGTTTTGCAAATTCGTCGTCGTCGTCTTGTCCGATTTCCGGTTCAGGTCATTGGACCTGTTCCGCTCGATGGACGTCCCACACTTCACAGCGACTCAACGTTTTTGGTACGTCCATTTTGTCCATTGTTCTTTTACCAGTTCGAATTGTCATCTGTGTACTTTCTGTTTTGGCGGTTCCACATGAAGCTCGTTCTGTATCGTTTTATTAATTGTTAGATTTTTGTATGTTTTCTCCTTTCGTAAAGACAATTCGGAAAAGTAGTTTAAAAACCTATGGCGTTTCATTCACGTAGTACGGCATAGACTCGGTGCTTGTAGGTTTCTTCTGATGAAAACCAACTTGCAACACCATATGCTGGAATACAATACAAAGCGCGTAACGTTTGTATTGCATCGATTTATAATTTCAATTAGACCTGTACTACTTTTTAATAACTAGTTAATTGGCGTTTTCTTCGGTCTGCTCTCATAAAACATAGGCTATATCCTCCACATAATTACAATAGGATTCTTCTTCTTCTGCACCTCACGGAGTAGGCACTTTGCCTGTTCCGTCTTCACAGAGTATCTCTACATCTCACCCTCAGTCTTCCTGCATCTCTTTTGCCAAAGGGATATCGAAACGCAAGCTTAGATAGTTATGCATTGTTCATTCTGTCTAGATGCTTTATCCATTCCCTGCGTCTGTATCTTATCATTTATGGAGAACATACCTGTAGCTCTTCTCTAATATCCTCATTGCGCAAACGATCCTGTCTCGTGCAACCCTTTGTTCTTCTCAGAAACTTAATTTCCGAAGTTTGAATCTGGTTTTTAATCTTCTTTGTAGGAACCCATGTTTCACATTTACGTAGTAAAACAGGCACTGCCATTGTTTTATAAAATTTAAGCCTTGTTTTTTCCTCAACGTTCTGTGCATGACGCCACACATCATCTGAAACCTCGATATTTTTGTAGTGATATCTCGGCTGTGTCATTCCCAATACTGATAGTGCAGTCCAAGTAATTGAAGTCAGAGACTTGTTCCGAAACCGTTCCCTCAAGAACAATTTTTGATCTGACTGGAAACTTCCCCCAAAAAGCCATGCTTTTTGTTTTCTGCTTAGATATTTGAAAATCATATTGTTTACAAATATGATTTAAACAATGTAAAGAATACTGCAACTCGTCTTGTGTTTTCTGTATTAAGACTGCATCGTCAGCGTACAATAAAATATCCAGACTTGACAATAGACGGTGTGAACACTTAAATCGCATCCCTGATATCCGTCAATCTGTGGCTGCCTTGGGTTATCACCCTACTAGGAAGAGAGATGTCGGTAGACCGAGGAGCAGATGGGTTCCGGAACAGGTCTAAGGCCTAGTCTTTGGAGTGGTGATGATGATGATTATGATGACGACAATAGAACTTAAGGCCTATTACTTACAAGTAAACACTGTCAGTAGTAAATCACTGGTAACTTAAACTTAAGTGTCGCTGGTACGTAGAGTTCCCACGGACTATTATCATAGTTGACATAATAATTACACTACGATCATTAATAACCTGTGGTCGTTTTCACATGTACCACGAACTTAATCTGACAATTTAAAACTAACTGCCCGATATGACTTTCAACAACAAATGCAAATTGTAGAAAAATAAATAATTGTAAAAAGAACACCAAACTATAAAATAAAAGTGAAAAAAAATCATAAAAACAAAGAAGAAAAGTCTACTTACCTTCGAAGTCTACTGACAGAACTGGGAAGCACAATACTGCAACAACTTCAAAAGGTGAACTCGTAGGCCTATAGTTTTCACAGTGTGAATTTTTTTGAGTGTTGTGCTTCCCGGGTCTGCTCAGCGGACTTCGAGTATAAGTAGGTTTTTGCCTCTGTTCTATGATTTGGTGTTTTTTTAATTTTTCCACAATTTGGGGTTGTTGCTGCAAGTTATATCAAATAGTTAGATTTAAATTGTTGAGTTACGTTCGTGGTGCATCGGACGACGATCACAGGTTATTTGTAGTGTAAGCGTGGTGTTGTTAATAATTAAGCAATAGTCTTACTCCGTGGTACTCTTCCGGATGGCAAATCACTTCTTCCCATGAACGACATGGAACGAACACACGAAATTGCTTTGTAAAACCGGCCAATGTAGACAGCAACTGAACAAGATACTTTCCGACAGTGGAGAGACGTAAAAGTGTGTAAGTAAATGTCTTGCACACTAGCCTAGAAACTTATAGTGTACAGAGTGCGGCGAAATTTACAAATGCGTTTATCACCAATCGGTGAACGCACGTATCGAATTCAAAATCATCGAATTCAAAATTTACATCAAATTTCAGAAACAATTAGACAAAATATATTTTCGCGCAGAAACATTATACAAGTAAACGGGGTCGATAATTTTCAGTCATGGTGAGGAAAAATATGGTATCGGTTTTCACTGTTTTTATGGCGTGTGAAGTGTGTGCGGTAGTAGTTTAACAGAACAGTAGTGTTAAGGTTTTTCTGTGGGAGGGGGGAGTGACTCAGGCGAGCGGTAAAACTGTTCAGAATGAACCCGTATAAGTGAAGAATGAATGGGTTTCTTCTGTCTGGTGCATCACCAGATGTTGCGCCGTATTATCGAAAAAACAATCACCTGTTCCCGTCGCGTCGTCAGAATTATACACTACCGACGATGACGTCGTTGTGGTACGTCATCGATTCACCTTCACACACACTCGCACACATCCTATCGCCCGCAATAGAAGAGATCTCTATGCTTTTACGCTAGTAGCCACATGACGAGCTGTTTTCGTAAGGGAAAGATCATTTTGTGTCGTAAAGGTAAATTATATTTACGAATTTAATGCGTTTCAGTATTTTCTTGTCTTTCAATAAATTTACGTAAAGACCCACTTACAGTACGTTAATTTAGTTTTGTTGCCAAGGTTTCCCAGTTCACTTTAGGTTTTCTACTAATCTGTTGTTATTTTAAACTTTTTACTTTAAATGGTGGCCAATGTTCTGAAGCATACCAGTAGGCCTACACCTGAAGAGGATCGCATCTGTAAACGAATTTCATTAGTAGTATACGTAATAAATAATTTGCGTATTGTTTAAATTTGGATAAACCTCACCATGAAGCATTACAGACTTTTAAATGTGTTGTAGGATAGTGATTTGGGGGTTCAAAGTAGCTAGGTATTATTTCCATAAAAGTTTGCGTATTTTGATCACAATATCGACTAGAAATTAACTCAGCGCCTACTCCAGTATATATGGGCCTACGCAGGCTATAAATGATAAAACCACTCTCCTACTTGTACAAGAATAAACCAGCCTACATAAATCGTAAATCATATCGTGTACATGATTTACATATTATTGAGAAATAGAATCTACTTAACTCGCGTCATGAAGTACTGTTGATTTAGTACTCTTGAAACACGTACGAACTGATACGTATAGATTTGAGACTCGTTTAATTTTAATATTATTCTTCATAAAATGTCAAAATTTTTTTTTTATTTAAATCGTAAAATTAAAACAAAAGAGAGAGAATTTGGTACGCATTTGATCCTTTAGCCTTTAAATTTAGAATTTATAACTTCTAAATTCTAACAGTTTCGATTTAATGACGTATTCAGTATTTAATGAACTACATTCAACAGAGCATACGTAATACATACAAGAGTTTTTAACAGTTGAGATCAAAGTTGTTTCATACACATTGTTATTGCTGCCCCTACTGCGAACACAACTTTCACACGCTTCATTCGTCCTTCGTCTCCAAAACTTTCTTCAGAAAGTCTCCAATTCTTCTGCCTGTCGTATTTATCCAACACCGTGTCTGGCTTTCGACTTTTCCCTCCGTTTCCAAATCAATCGGTGGTTGCATTATAAAAAAACAAGAAGGACTAAGGGTTTTATGGCCAAGATTACCACACTTGTTCTCGACATACAGCTTCCCATGAGAACTGATTCTGCTTTTGTTGTTGGAGAAGTCTTCTTGTTTTCTCTTTCTGCTAACATTTCATAGATCTGGCGAATGCTACTTAATTTCAGGCTTTTCGCACTTTCTTTGTTCAGAATTTTCTGTATATCTTACAGTATTCTTATTCTTTAATATGAGGGGCAGTCAAGAAGTTAGTTGCACTTGCATAAAAAAAGAACATGTTATGAAAATAACATTATGAAAATTATGAAAATTCATAACATTCATTATAACATTTTATGAAAATTCTTGTGTACTTATCTGAAAGTACAATTTGCGATCTATTTTTCTACAAAACCTACAGTTTTATGTAAACATTCATCACAGCGTGATATGTAAATAAAAATTTTGTTTATTGTCTGATTTTTATAAACACCACGTTAAATAAAACGAACACCACGTTGAAGCGTTTGGGAAACAAAACCTAAACGTAAGTGTTCACAGCGAAAGTTTAATATATATTGCAACAGAACACAGGATGATAAGATATGCTGTTTATATCAGAGTACATGAATGACGAGCATTTTCTAGTTTAAATTTGTTTTGTGTAATATTTTGTCTTTTAGTCATAAGTTTTGTATTTAAAAATTGATAAGCATATAGGTTACACCAAACTCTTCATAAAAAGATGTACTATATTGTCATGTATTTTTTGTATGAATTGGCGCGCGTGTGAGGGTGTTGTGATAATCTGCGATCGCTATAGCGGCAGTGGTAGTTAACCGATTTACATGAAAATTTGACAAGGAATTATTTAAGTAAATAGCTTCGATTTGTGTATACTCTGAGGTTTGTAACTATTTTAGAAATATGGTTTTTTAAGTAAAGCAAAACTCAAGTGTAACTCTTATCAATGATAGGGTAATAAAAATTGTAGATAATTTCCATGCAGGACTTTGCAAAATTATACAAAGTTTTTCATGAAATTTGTGTATCTGGTCGTTCCATCAATCATATGACTTGGGTTTGGCCTATCAAAATACACCAAATTCAGTGAGATTCATACGTTGCAGAGCTAGGATGGACACAGTCTGTCTGTCGACGTTGCTAGGGGAAGTTGTGCCCGGTGAAGAGAGTTGTTCTCTTATAAACGTAGAAATATCTTATATAAAATAAACTATAAACCTTGAAATTCTTAACGAAGTTTGGCGATAAGAACCGAGAGGGTAAATAATTAGATACAATTTAAAATATAGTACAGTGCTGTTTCGTGTAAGTTAAGATATCCGCTTAGGGAACTTAAAGACACTACAAGATATCGTGGAAGCAGTCAAACATAACTACGAGACTCTGTGAAATATCGCCGCTGGAGCCGCTTGCTGTAGAAGAGGACGACGAGACGAAGAGGACACCAGGAAGGAGTGAAGCTGTAGAAGAGGACACCAGGAAGGAGGGACAGGAAGAAGAGGACGCCAAGACGGGACCGACGAGATGAGAGGAGGACGTTGGAGCAAACAAGTAAAATCGATTTATATTATCGAACAATACAAACAATTAAATATATTATCAATACATGACAATTTAAAATACATTATACATCTTTATAAACAATATTGGTATATAATAAATAATTTTTCATCTCCTTCATAATAGACTTGTATCGATTTTTACACACTCACAATATCCTTATTAGAATAATAAAGTTTGATCTGTTGCAATATATAATATTTAAAAAAGTGAATGAAGAGGATGTACCAACAAGATAATTGTCTGATTTTTGTTATTTCGACAAATTTTGCCATAGGGCTAAATATGATAAAAATAAAATATCAGAGAATATCGTACGCTAGGTTTGGGGGAAATTGCTTTAAAAGTTATTAAATAATTAAAAAGAATTTGTTATTTTAGATATGTGTTATTTATTATGACTCTTAAATGAGAGACGGGTTTCGTGATTCTGGCAGGTGACATGAATAAAATTATTTTCTTAATTTTCTTTATTTAAATAAAATTTTATTGCGTCTGTTTTGTTGAAATGCCCCACAAAAAGATGTTCCTTGTACTTAATCCCAGTTAGTACACTTGCTTACTTAAACACGGGCAGTGAAACAACTGTATGAATCTCGTTTTTCTCAATAAACGTGCACTCAGCGGAGAGCTGTCGTTCGTCACATGCTTGTGACGTGTTGTAAGACAAGAAACTACTGTTAATCTTAGTACCGATAATTCATAGTGGGTTGTATGTTCTCGCAGACAACTATTTCAGAAAATCAGAAACGATGACAAAATAATCGGGTTTGTAATAAAGAAAAGGCGCGTACCTGTGTTTTCATAACGGACATGTGCGGAATTCGCCGCATCTCCTGTTCACATACCTCGTCCACTTTTGTGCACCATGTCGCGCATTGTTTAATTTTTATTTGTTCAAGTAGCGTCTTCTCATACCGTACCCCTTTCCGGTGAATCGCATTCCGCCATTTTTCTTGGCCGCGCGATCAAATAAACAATTCTTTGCACAGATCAACTAAAATAACTGTTTATATTATAATTATTTTTTTATTAAGAAAGTTGTGTTAGTGGTTATAATCACAAACAGAATTATCACTGTTGCACACCACTATAGAAAAATTATTCCTATTAGCGCTTTCAAGCTTCACAGTTCATCGTCAGATCGGAAATCTGATCGTCGGATCTGACGATGAGCTGTGAAGCTTGAAAGCGCTAATCGTAATAATTTTTCTATAGTGGTGTGCAACAGTGATTTGTTAATTATTTTTTAACAATTAGGTCTGTTTATATAACAAATAAGTCTGTTTGTTAATTCTTTTTTTGTTAAATCTTTATTGTGAATATACATCGGTACATAACATAACAGACTTGCTTATTGTTATAATTTTCGTTATCAGTTATATTACTCCGCACAGTCGATTCGCGTTGTGTGCACGTTTCTGTGATAATACGCTTTCTTACTTCGAGAAAACATTTATTCAAGCTAAAACACCGCTGTAATCAGCTTAAAAAAAGTGGAAGCGTTTGCCAAGAATCCGTACAACTCGAAGTCTCCTACCCTTACATTGAGTTATCGCGCCCGCAATGAAGGAATACGTATCATTTGCCCCGCGGCCGGGCTCCATCGCGTTTTATTTGTTTAGTTCCATCCTCTTGAATTTATTTTCCTTTTCCAATTTCATCATGCTGCCTTTTACTACGGAGACGAGGCGAGCGAGCGTGATAAACGTTTTTTCCCCTTTCTCTCGTTGTTGTTGTCGTCACTTTAAACAGAAAATATTAGGAAAAAAAATAGAATTTTAAATCTGCAAGAAACGGTTAGTTAAGGCGGTAAGTTATTATAGTTGTTGGGTGTCAGTACTAGGCAGGTCTGTTATGGGTGGAAACGTGTTTGATTTACACCCTCCGCCTCTTTGTAAACACCAAGCACCGACCGACAGGGCACACTTAAAAAAAAAAAAATCCTCTTTTAGGAATGTTTTTTTTTCTTCGATGGGAGATGCAGATAACAACAGTATTAACCGAACTAAGCTAACAACCGCTTGGCGAATAGTAGGCCTATTAATGGTATTCCAAGTTGTTTAACCACTAGTAATTTATATTGTAGCAGTACACGCTATGCTTACACAGTGCCGAATATTGTAGTTCTGTTTAAGACAAAATTAATAAAATATAAATTGCAATGGGTGGGGTACATCATGTATCACACAAAACAAGGCCAGTCACATTTCATATAAGAAATACGAGGAGATACTCGTACAGTAAAGATAAAACTAGTAATTAACAATCAATCAGTAGTAAGGGTATCCCACTTCAGTTATTCGTGCTTTGACGTTATTTACTTGAATGATAATGATGTAGGCTAAGGGTTTAGTAGACCAATGAGAATGACGTGTCATAAAGTCGAGCCCCTCCGCCCCCGTCAGGCCTACTTAGTCTGTGGAAGTGACTATCAATTACAGGCGGATGAGGCGCAGTGCTGGCCGCACTGTAAACGGCTCACCAGTGGCAACATATCCTGTCTAACTCCAAAACCACTTCGTTAAACACCGTTAAGGTAAGCGGCCATTACTCGTTAACCTTACAACAGTGTGTGATAACAATGAGCAGTACTGTATGTTGTTCTTCTTCTCTCTTCAAGCATTTGGTCTGTGACCTATTGCGCCCCCCGGCCGTAGTACAACTCAGATTGTGTGTGTGTGTGTGTGTGTGCGCGCGCGCGCCTTTGTTACTTATCAGGGTGAGGGTTGTGCAGGCAATGGACGAAGCCCGTCGCCCGTCTTGACGCCGCGATCCGAGCTTCTAGTAGAGCTCCCACCGCGGATTTACCGTGTGTGTCCTGTTACCAGGGCCGTCCCTAGGGGTCTAGGCGCCCGGGGCAAGCTTACGTTGGGCGCCCCCCTCCCCCCACGGTTGAAATCGTCCTGACCACAGAGAAGTTCTCTTGTCTGTGTCCTGACCATGCCAATCTAGACTGGTTTTTATAAAAATATACTGACTAGCAGTCATGAATGTTAGGTAAATAAGAACAGAAACAATAAAAGATATTTCATAGAACGTGATTGTATTTAATTATTTATAGCTAAAAGTAAAGAAATTGAGTTTTTTATAATTTGTTAATTATTGAGTAGGCCTATATACACAGAAAGGGCTTAAAAATATAGTATATTGTGTTACGTGTCAAATTGCACTTTAAAACAAAATTACATTCAAAATGGAGATTAAATCAAAGCATTTTAAATTAGTACGAGAACAATATTACGGGTCCGCCTTTGCTAGTATTGCTATATACTTTAAATTGGAATTCTTCTTGCTTTCATTTTTGCAAAATTGGCAATAATGTCATCCATGATGAATTGTTTGGTGACTTCATTCTCGATGGCAATTATTGCGAGCGAGGATAATCTTTCTTGCATCATTGATGAACGCAAGTAAGTTTTTATTAGTTTTAATTTGCTGAAGCTACGCTCACAGGTTGCCACTGAAACTGGAATAGTGAGGAGAATACGGAGGGAAATCCACAGGTTAGTGAATAGGTCTCTTCGATCAGTTTTCTTGATAATTCTTAAGGCTTCCAGAGGAGATATTTGCTTTTCATTTGGGGTTTCATTTGTCTGAGCGTTTACATGTGAAAGTTCATTGTAAAGGTCCTTGGCATTTATGTCAGAAACGTTATTTACAGTAAGGTGATCTTGCAAGCTGATGCAAAGTTCTTCAAGTTCTTTCTTTTCTGGCAAATGCTTCAAATCAAATAAAAATCCCCATTTTGATTTGTGGATAGAAAACTTATCCTATCTTTTAAAGACGTCAGCATTGTGTCTACCAGTGGCAGAAAAACATCTCTTTTAAACATATCCTCAGGGGTTGGATTGTATTCATCTTTACTTTCATAAGAAAACATGTTTTTCTTCATCCTTGGTCGTTTTGTCTGAAATGTAGAATCAATGTCAAGGTCTTTGGCTATTTCTTTTGCTTTTGCTATAGAATCATTCAATCCACTTTCTCGGAACTGCTTTACAAAATCCGTGCAAGCCTTTAACTGGTTTCTGGCCAAAGCAGTGTCAGCACTTTTGTTCTGGATTGTTTTGCTCACGATGTTTATTTGAAACAGTAAATTGTGCCATATGACTAAGCACACCAGAAAAGAAAAGTCTTCCATGTGAATCTGCAAAGACTTTCCTTCTGATGATATTGTAGCGTCATTTGAGTCTTCACTTAGCTGTTCTAGTGATTTTATAACACTGTCATACTGGTAAAGAACGGCAGAGACAGAATTAATCCGTGCTTCCCATCTGATTTCACATACTTGCTTCAGCGTGAAACCTTGAACATGCTCGCTTACTATACACCAACGCTTTGGGGATCCTGCAAATATTGTGTATATTCGTTGCAAAACACCGAATAGTAGTGTAGATTTTACCGATGTCTTTGCTCCATCAGAGACAACTAAGTTGAGACTATGACAGCCGCAAGGCGTATAGAAGGCTAACGGGTAGTTTGACAATATCCTAGCTTGAACACCTTTTTGTATTCCAGCCATGTTGGCCCCATTATCGTACCCTTGTCCTCGGCAGTTTTTGAGATGAAGTCCACAAGATTCAATTTCTTGATTCAAAAGATTTGAGAGAGCTTCACCTGTCGACTCTTCAGCAACAGTATAACCTATGAAGCTTTCTTGGACGACTATTTCACCATTAGTTTCATTTTCTTCATGAACATAACGAATTGCTAGTGACGTTTGTTCATTGTGACTGACATCTGACGTACAATCCATGATCACAGAAAAGTATTTTGCAGAATGTATTTTTTTGATGATGTCTTCCTTGACATGCTGAGCAAGTAGGTTAATAATTTCATTTTGGATTTTAACGCTTAAGGGACCCGCTTGGGTCATTTTGGACCCGCTGTTCTTTAGCTTCGATCTGTCGAAAGTGTTCTTTCATTGTCGGGTCAAACTGCCCCAGCAACTGGATGAGGCCAAGAAAATTGCCATTATTCTTTGTGAAAAGCTTTGTTGAAGATCCTCTAAAAGCTATATTATTTTCGGCCAGAAACATTATTACTGATATAACTCGTTTTAAAATACTTTTCCATCTTTCTGTTTCAACATTTATTTGGTCTATTAGCTGTTGATCAATAGCTTTATCTCCCTTCAACCTTTTCTCTGCATCAATCCACTTTTGAGTGTTAAGAAAATGTCCAGGTGATGTCTCGTGCGATTTTGCTCGTTCACAAAATTTTCTCCATTTGTTAAATCCCTCTTTCTTTCCAAAAAAAGATTGAATGGAAGGTTCAAATAAATGACAAGGCAAGCAAAAAGCTGCGTCTGCCGTTCGAGAGTACACAAGCCACCTACGTTTAATTCTTTCACCATTTTCTGCAATTCTGTATTGAAATTCATTGGAAAATGGCGTTTGTCAATCCGTGGGTACTCTTTATCATTTGCCAAAAAAGGTATTGGCTCCATCATTGCAATAATGTCTCTTTCTCTCACTGATAGGTGCTCAGGCCAAGTTGATGGCTCATTGGATAATTGACGTTCAGAACTACTAGTAATAGATTCAGATTCACAATCAGTGAGAACATCGTCTACCTCAAAAGTATGGGTAGTTTCATGTTTAGCTGTCAGTGGATTATCTTGAGCGTCTTTTTTGTTTGTACTGAAATTTTTGGAATGGTGAGATTCTACATTATTAGTTGAATTACAATGCAGTTCGTCATTTGGCAGAGCTACAGATGAAGACGAGGTGGGCATAAAAAAACTTGTTAATTTAGGAACTTTACTAAGCAGTACTTCATGAGCTGCTTCAGCTTCCCTTCCTATTTTCCACCTTTGAGCCCCTGATTGCTTTGAGGACATTTTTCTTATTTGAAATCTTTGGATATATTGTTCAACCAAAATTCAGTCAAAAGTGTAAGATCTTCATTTTATTTTAATAACTGGAAAAGAAAAAAATGTCACAATCCTCATTGAATAGGTTAAGGACTTTCATAGTTGGCAGTACAAAAAATAATTAGGCCTAACATAATAATTTTCAGTTAAAAAAAACAGAGTTAATTATTATTTATAGTTAAACAATGATAGAATTTTCAAAATGAGCTCTCAACCCAAAAGAGCGCTTTATTACGCAAAAAAGATTTAACCTTCTATTTAATACTTTTGAAAAGTATTAAATCTACGTTTAATTCATTTTAAATTTAAATCGAAACGCACTTTTAAAAAAGTATTAATTTCACGTTTAATTCTTTTTTACAATTATTTTATCGATGCGCACTTTTTTAATAATTAATTTAGCAGAGTGCACTTTAAAAATGATTAATTGCATGTTTAGATCAATTAATTGGATGTTTAGATCAATAATTTTTAAAATACTCGATTAAGAAGAGAATATTGAGCATTCACTATTATTTCACCTGCATCTCGCACATTAAAATTATTATATAAATACACATATTATGTACACGCACGAACACAAAAACAATATACACTACACGCTCGTTTTTATAACATACACTATATACGCGAAATTTTACTAAAACCTATAGTGCAGAGTGATGATCATCTAATATAAGACGACAGTAAAGAAAGCATTTCTTAGAAATATATAATAATATAAAAATAAAAAATGTAGGCTAATGTAATAACTGGAAACTCATTGGTTTCCTTCTGTTTATTTACTAGGACATATTTTTATTCTAGAAATGCTTAGGAATACAATAGTCAATATGCATAATTATAATAATGAGAAAAATATTTAGTAGGCCTAAATGTATCACGTAGGCCTAACTTACCTTTCTAGGTTATGTATACACACTATAAACATCCACATTATACACACTATAAACATTAATATTCACTATAATACACTAACAAAATACAAAGTAATAAACAATATTTATACAAACTGGATAGAATAAATAAATTTTATAAACTTCAAAACACGAAAGATTTACTGAAAATTTGACGTAAACAACATCGAGTACTGTCAGCTGTCAACCTACCAAAATTTCACAAAGAAAACAGTGTAAAATCGGCCGCGGGTCGTGAATAGACGAAGCGTCGTGCAAACGTAGTGGGGACCGCGGCGGGCAGCAGAGATTAACATTCGATTCTAGTAATTGGAAGCGTTTGGTACTGGCACTATTACAAGCCAGTATATTATACGGCATAACGACGATATATGCGAAATACAAATTTCACCGACTCGTGGCGCCCCCCCCGACGCGGCGCCCGGGGCAGCTTGCCCCCCCCCAGGGACGGCCCTGCCTGTTACCGTCCGTGACGGCTCGATTAGCCATAGCTTATTCAGTGTTAAGAGTTCGAGGAGGCCGGGTCCAAGATTTAGATGCCACAGATGGCTGTTAACCGAAGGTGCTAATGAGGAGATTGACCTTTGAAGCGGGCACAGCGGTGGTAGAACTTTCTAGAAAGGGTCCGTATAGTGACGTTCAGGGAACGTACACTTAGGGATTGACGAACAGTCTAGTTTGAAGTCAGGTTTGCAGGTCCAGCGCACACCTCGCTCCAGGAGAGATTGTAGCTTTCGCTTATGGGTCTTCGCCAAGTAGCTCGACACAGCGAGCGCGTAGGTACCCGTCGGCGCCACATACGTGGAGACGATGAGTTCCCTAGGCAGCGGGTCATTGATTTGCTATAGACTAGGGGTCGGAGTTGATACAGACGATGGGCAGATTTACGGGTGAGACTTCGCTCGAGGTCACCGGGAGACCAAGGCAGTGCAGTATCGCCTACGTGTAGTCTGTCAGAGAGCCTACAGCTGTGATCTTGGCCGCGGTACTGACCACTTTCTGTTTTTACCCGTACTCAACATAGGAGTCCAGCTGGTCCTGGATAACGGCCATTTCCGCACTACGATCGACAGATCGGGTTTCACCCCACTTGGGCACATCGTTGACGTACACAATGAAAAGCAGGGGACCTAAAACGCTTCCCTGCGGTACACCAGCCGTAATTGCTCTTCCCGAGGAAAGGTTGTATTCCGAAGAATGGTAGCGATCAAAAGAACGTAGAAATCTGGAAGAAATCTCCGTCACTCTGTATAAAAGTCCAGGATGCCAAACACGATCGAACGCTTTCTCGATATCAAGGAAAATGGCAACCGTCTGTTCCCGTGAGCAACAGGCTTCGGCAACAGTCTCCACGGAACGCATCTATTATTTATCTAACCCGCAGATACGACCGCTCTATTACTCCCAGCGATAAAGAGTGGGCAGGCAAACGGAGTCGTGACCTTCAATCGATCCCACGACCGCAGCATAGCCATCGTGTTCTTCAGGAGAATGTTAAGGACAAAAACTACAGAATCGATACAACCTAAATTTCATAAGATAGCGGCCGTCCCAGGACTGTTACGCGGTAGCAAGACATGGGTGCTAACAAATTCAAGTTCGTCTGAAATTTTTAATATCGCTTGAAGGTTACAGAAGAGCACAGCACGAGGTGTGACAAGAAAGTTCGTGCGATTTTTTAAGTTTGTCACGCTAGTAATATCCGATTCAAAAACCTAATTTTTTGTCTGAAGCTGTGTCTGTAACAACTGCCTGAGTGTGTAGCCATATTGGACGGATAGCTTAGATTAAGCAGCTAATTAATTAAGTTGTGTTTTGGTTTATTCAGCGATTTTTTAAAATTCTACAGTGCAAGATGGAAAACCTTGCGTTGCATTTAGCGTCAATAGTGAGATAATCTCCTCTAACATGGGGAAACTGTTGCAGAGTCCGGTATTGGTATTGGTATTGCGTGTGGTATGTACGAGTGAGCGACTTAAATGCTACAAAGCTTTCAGTGACAGTAAAGTTGTGAATGAACTGAGTATCGCGATAGTAAGGTGAAGATTACGGTATTGTATTCCATGATTTTTTATTACTATCTACGGTATTGTGCTACGTGATTATATTAAATCATTTATGTGACACTATTAGTAGATAGTGCATCAGCACAGCGCCCCGTCCGATTTTCCACCTTCCCAAGAATGAAAAACAAAACGCGAAGGAACGTTTGCGACTGTTGACGAAGTAAAACAAAAATCGCTGAGCGAGCTCAAGGTTGTGGTAAAAAATATTTTCAATATTTTCAAGACTGGAAAAAACGTTGGCTCAAATGTGTTATTTCCGCTTGAGATTAGGGACAGAATAAACATAGATGAATAAACAAATACTGCGTTCTTTTTTTGATCGAGCCTCGTGCATTTGTAATACAAAGTTGGGCGTATTCTTAGTATACGAAAACGTCCAGAAGAACAGACACAGATAACTCGATCAGAACGGAGTAGGCTTGTAGACCACCAGGGAATCGAAGCTTGAAGAGACCGAGAAATATGTGGTGAGATAATATCTAGAAGCCTGTGCCGTGATAAGGAAGAAGAAGAAAATATGTGCAAACTTTAACAATTGTAATTAGTACAAGTATGTGGGAATTGCTGTGATGCACACGTCATCTGTTGTATTATACATACATAGTACGGCGGTGTGTTGGATTTTTACGTTTTCAATACACCGTTGTTAGTTAATTAAAAATGTCCTGTGCAGTGTGTATTTGATTTTTATCCTTTTTAATTAAATGAAATAATTAACAATATAAAAGCTTTTACCCCAATATTGTATTAAACATTACCGTGTATTGAACGCCCGCGCGTTCGGCTATTCATAATTGTCGTTCACTGTCAACAAAAAAAAAGAAAAGAAATTCGCAATGTAGTACGGTTACATTTTAATTAGAGAATTAAATGGTGAATTAAACTTTGGTGGATTTTAGTGTACGACAAAACTTCTCACGTAAAGTTTATTGAACTCTTTGTTCCGTCTGTTGTTTTGATATTTTAATTTCGCTGTTTTATTCTAAACAATTGACGAGTTGACTGTACCGATCGACCGATATTCTTACTTCCTCTGTGTGTGTGTGTGTGTGTGTTTTACAGTCTGTAAATCCGTCTCACTTACTTGTGTGATTTCAAAACTGTAGTGGTCAGAAATGACTTGGTGTTTCCGAGAGGAAAATTGTAGAAGAATTTGTGGGACGGAGAGATGTGGAGGATAAGAAGAAATCGTGAGCTAAGAGACCTTTATGGAGAAGCGGACACAGTTGCGGCAGTGAAGGCGCAAAGGTTGAGATGGTTGGGGCACATGGTGAAAGTGAGAAGTGGTCGAGGCCCAAAAATGGCATTGGAAAGGAACCGGAGGGAGTAAGGTGTCAAGATGTGGAAGGGATTTGAGGGACATGCGAGTGGCAGGTTGGAGGAGTAAGGCTCTGGACAGAGAAGAATGGAGGAGAATCATTGAGGAGGCCAGGGTTCTACAGGGACCGTAGTGTCAGAGAGAGAGAGAGAGAGGTCAGAACTTCCACAGATTCAGAATTGCCTCCTTTGCTGTGTTCAGTAAATGAATCGGAATGTCTTTTTAATTTCGTGAAGAATGTTAAAAGATAAATTGATCAGCAAAATTATGTTCCGGGCTGTTGGGCCGTGGTCCTCCCCAGACATTTCGACTACAGCTGCGGCAGTCACCCTTCTGTTCCTCCCCGGCAACACAAGACGGTGCAAGTGCAATGCTACGCTTTTCTTCAAGTTTCCCTACTAATGTTGTTCAGATTTCAAATTATTCAATAATTAAACTATTTATTCTGTGATAGAACTAACATTCAGCGGTTACATGGACAGGTAAGCGGCCACGCTACTGACATGTAGGCCCTAAATTAATTTCCGTTAACTCTCGTTGTACACGCGGAACTCGAGTCTTACTGGAGTATTTAATTTCTAGCCTTCACACGGTCCGTGTCATTACTGCAGACGATAACAAATGTTAGTATAAACAGCGGTTAGCGTGGCGCAGAGTACACACTTAGTTTTATCGCGCTCAGTTCCGTTGGAGTCGAGAGAGTTTATGCGCGTTTGATGTCCGGCAAGGTTTCGCGCGAACAACAACCACGGCTACACTGCTGCCATAATAACTGACTTATGTTTGTAAACTTATGTAATAATAATAAATTTTAATAATGTATTTCTCTCTGTTTTACAGGTAAGGATACGTGAGGCTGCTTGTTGTTGTAAAGTAACAACCGAGATCCAGCGCGCGCTGCACTCTGGTTGGTTAATTATGTGCATGTAAGGTAATTTCCTTATACAGTGTACTGCAGTTCTGTTTAATTATAATATAATTCTGTGTGCCGGCCGGAAGTTTTTATATTAATAATCAAGTTGTCGGGGATGTTTTCGCGTTATGTAGCGCAGTAAAGACAAGAGTAAAGGCGAGTCTATAATAACGAGTCGCTCTGCACACGCGTATTTCGAGGAAATTGTCTTTATTCACAAACAGGAAATGCCTCTTGCAGTTTCCGAGAGCAAGTTTAAAAATAATTGTGCGCAGTTATGTACTATTATTATTACTTTTGTTATTATGTATGTTACTATTATTAAATGCTATAATTACATCATTACCTGTCATCGTCGTCACTATGACGGCATTACTCTTTTTTGACATTATAGCAGCTCTTATAAAGTTCTTCTGCCTCATGAAAATACGTGGGAGTGAATGAGTTTCTTTATCTCCCAATTTTTCTGTACATTAGAGACTCTCTTAACCGACTTTATTGGGGGCGAAGTCAGCTCGGATACCCGAAACCTCGGATAAGAAAGACTCTGACCGTACACCGTAATAGTCTCTTATAAAAGCACAAAAATATCTCAGAATTAATGGGCGGACGTAAAAACAAGCTAATCGTGGATGATTCTTTATAAGACTATATGTCATCATTGTTTTGCTATGTTATTACGGCTCTCGCATCATATCTTCCATTGACGCCGATCCGAACAGTCCTGTTGGACTCATGGCGTGTTCAACATCTTCACGAATGTATAATAAGCCTTCATTTTTTCTTCTGTTGGGTGATGTTCATTCCCATACCGTCTTAGGCCGTCTCCTAAGACACAGGATCCGAAACGAATTAAAATTTTTGCCTCTTCCGTTTCTATAATGTCTACGCCAGTCCCCATTTCCGCTCTTATATATTCATTTAATTCTATACAATCTATTTCGTCTACTGTATCGACTCCAACAAGCCATCTCCACAGCTCTGTTTGTAGATGTAATTCTTTTATTTACCTCCCACGATTTTGCCCCATATACTGTACTCTATTATGGTTTTATACAGCCTAATCTTATTACTTTTCTTGTAATTCGGGTAGACCTACTCAATCGTAGGTTATTCAATTACCTTGCTTGCCCCTTTCTTGATTGTTATCACAATCAGGTGTTATTACTCCTAAATATTTGTCTATATACAGTATCAAGAGTTTTTTCCACTTCTGCATAATCTAATTTACAAATATTATGTGTAATTAAATACACGACGAAAGAGACTACCCAAAAAACTTATTTTTGCTTGTGTTTTTTTTAAGAAATTAGTAACTTTTTCTGTGTTAAATGGCGATTTGATGGAGAACGATTATTCCACTTTCTTATGGTAACTAAACCTGCAAAGGCGACATCAAGTATTGTTCCAAGAATGTCAGTGCTTTCGTAAATAATCTCTTTTGGACGATTCATCGACGTGATTCCAACTCTTTGTTTGTTACAAGATTGTGTGGTACCGTACCGTATGTTAACGATCATAACATTTACGACACCGCTGAATAAACAATAAGTTATTTCGTTCGTTACTTATAATGCTATTTAAAACTTACTATTTTGTATTCGTCAGTACACGCTCACGCCGTGATTTGATTGTATATATCACGATGTACTCACATTTAAAGCAGTGTAGGCTATATGGAATATGTGTAACCGGCTCGCAGTCACACCGGGGGCGGGGGAAGCGCCCATTTTATATTATGTAATGCGAAAAGCTTCGGCGCACTGTAAAAGGGCCCAAAGATCGCCAGTTCGGTTATGAGAAATCTCGGTTGGCGAAGGCTCTGTTACAACGTCCCTACTGTATATTATTTTGTAATAAGACATTCTTGCTCGACTTTCTAGTTATGTGTATTTCATTGGAGTTGTGTGAGGGGTTAATAGTAACTATCCACCATTTATGTGTTTTCCCTTAGTACGAGATTTCTTCATATACTAGTAACCTTCGAACTCGGGTGAGTGTGAATGGTTGTAGAACCTGAGGTAGGTAGCAGAATATAGCGAAAGCATCAGAATATTAGAATATGCGTGTGGGTGGGCATGGACGACATGTGTGTTAAAATAAGTTACATAATACACTGGCTTCTCTTCTGTTCAATTATTTTGCCTATAATTATTTTCTGTGCACTTGCTTGAAGTCGGGAGGTTATAACGCATGTTTTAATAATAGGTCGGAGAAAATGGTAACTCGTAAACGGTTCACGAGATAATAATCTTACTATGCCAATTTTCTTCTGTTCGTCCAACGAACGCCTCTCCAATCATCTTAGTGTTTTCTTGTCTACATCAATTGTTTTACGTTTGTAACCCACATATTCCAGTTCCGCTTTATCGATCAGGACGGATATCTTTTTGCGTTACATAATCGTCTGTAGGCTACCGAGGCGGAAACAGACGGTCGCTGTTATCGTGTAACATCGGGGGCAAATTGTATCGAACTTTAAGATGTTTACAGGTATGGTAGACAGGCTGCCATCCTGCATTTTCTCCAAGGAAACAAAATTGTTAATCTTAGATTGGCCAAAACATTATTTGTACGTTGTTGTCAATTTTACTTAGGACAATCAACCCCATTTCGTATTTAATTTGATATATTCGACTCTGCGAGTAGAACTGCTGCAGAAGACATCAGAAACTAGAGTCCGAAAATGTCGGACTCAGTTATTGTAAGCATAAAAAAATACTATAATGTTTGTAAGAGCGGTGAAAGCGATGGCACTTGATGTGTGGGCGTGCTGGTATTATTGCTTGTTTGTACACACAGTACGTTGGTTTCCATTGACTAATTATTATTCAGGTGCATAAGTAACGATTACGCGGAAAACGGCAAAAAAGTGAAATTAAATTTTATAATGTTATTCATATTTACGAGTGCGCGAAACGTTTGGCGCGTAAAAAATCGGAACAAAAACCGCGGTCGCCTTTAATTTGATTATTATGAAACCATGTGTTGGAATGTATAATTGATATTAAGTAAGAGGCCGTTCAGTATGCATGCAATTTGCGAGACGCGTTGATGTTTTCAGAATGGCTAGTAAGTGTTAGGGCAGGTTTAAGTTCCCACGGATGCATTCTCCACCCACCGCATTCCATCTCAAACTAGTTCTTCTTCTTCTTCTTCTTCTTCTCTTATATTCCACCATCTCTCACCTCTCTTCCTCGGTGCCCTCCTCATGCGCTCTCGCTCTTCTTCTTCTTCGTCTTGTTCTTATTCTTCTTCTCTTCTCGTATGTATGTTGCTGCATGCTGCTGACACCCAGTTTTGCAATTCTCTCTCACTTCTCCAGACACTCTCCTGTGGAATGTATCGATACTCTTTAACAGTCGAGATCAGATGAATAAAAAAAAAAAAATAAATAAAGAATACAATTTATTATTTTAAGTCTGTTTCGCGTGTAACGATAACCACTTTTTTATATACCGACGTTGCAGACCAAGCGAGCAATCGAGCGACATAGTCTTTGCTGAATGTTCATCCGATCGCATTCTTTACCGGCCTATATATATATTATATTTAATATGACTGTTCGGTTTAGTAGTGACCGTGAAGTAAGTAAATGATAGAGTTACTATTCGTTCGGTTTTATCCTGGACAGTCCAGTACTTTGACTGGTGTCTAACCGGAATTAGTGTATGTTCGGTATTTTTTTCAAATATCTGTTTTGTTTCTCTTTAAGTAATAGTAGATTTTTCTCGAAAATTAATTATATTTGGTCACGTGTACGAGGAAAATTAGACGTGTCAGAGAACTTTTAATATTAAATTTAATTGCTTGCAGACTGAAGTGTGCTGACTTTTAGAGACTTTTAATTATTACAATGTGTTATTATTGAAGGTTATTAAACGTATGCGACAAATTGTATCAATTTAAAGATTGGTTTTTCATTTCCACGTATTTATTAGCTTTTCCGTAAGGGCAGTTATTGTCCATTTTGATGAATCGATATTGACGGTAAACAAATTTTTCGTTTGGGAAAACACCAATATAGTTATCGAACCTAATGGATGTCCTATTTTTTTTTAGGCCGTGTCATCGTCCTCAGCTTGGTTGAAATAAGTATGGTAACCCTATAAGTGACGAAAGGTTGAATGAAATTCGGTCAGTTGACTAGACGTAATTTTTAAATATTTATCTCGGCGTTTCGACCAGATTTATTGTTGTTCTCACGACCTGTACACGGGCATCACCAAAATAATTCGTAGAAACATTCGGGAAGGTGTATTATTTTTGTATTGCCTATATATACGAGGTCCTGAAAATGACAGTAAATGTTGTGGACAGGTCGACAGATTAATGTAAAATTGTTTTTAGTTATTTGACCGAATCTTTCATAAACTACCTAAACTTCGTCTTCATCCATTGCTGGGACGTATTTATGGGAACACGAACGTGACCGGACCCCCCCCCCCCCCCCACATGAGGGTCGAAAAAGTTGATTAATTTTTTTAATCTCTTAATTTTTTTAGGCTGTGTATTGTTTTCGGTTGTGCATACTAAAATAGTAGTAGTTCTTTTTTAAATATACAAGGAGGTTCATTAGACAGTATTAGAGTACACGTTTGAAATTTGAAATATACGAAAATCGATTGGTCATTAAGTCAATGTTTTAACAATGTTTCAATAGCGCGTATTTTTATTTTTATTACCGTTTACTTCAATGGGACTGATTTCAGGATGTTTCACGTGTTTCTCAGCCATTTTAAAAATAGTAATGTTGATATAGTTTTAAATATTTTTTTTTCTATGAAGCCGACTGACCCCGAACACCCCAAGGCCAAATTCTAGATACGCCACGGATGATCCATTGACGGACTTGCATTAGTGCTAGGCCCAAATCCCGTTAAGGAGAAATCTGCACTTTTTTGTCCAATGCATTTTAAATGGGCGAACTGGGGTTTAGTTAGGTCCCATTAATTAATGATCTATTAAAGCTATGTATTTGAAATTTTTACCGTACGTCAACAGACATATTTTAAACATAATGTACTAGTTTGAAGACATTTAAGAAAAAAATACCAATATAAAAAAATAATTACTTTTATAAATTGTTTGAACAAAATATTATTATTTAATGTTTTAGTGGATGGTTAGTGAGGATCGGTCAATAATACAAATTTTAGCTATTTTGCGTCGACGTTTCGACAATATTTATTGTCATCTTCAGGACCTGTGTATGAAATACAATAGAAATATCAAACATAACGAAACAATTAAATATTTGGGTGAACGTGTTGGTGATGTGAGTGTGTGCGTGCGTATGTATGTATCATTTTATATGTGAAGACTTATGATAGTTTGTTTACATCTTCAAATTATCTTTAAGAAAACGAGCAAATTATAGTATGAGAGAACTTAATTTATACAGTATTACAATTTAAATTACTAAATGTAATGTTATTTTAATTAATTAAACAAACAGTAATCAACAATTTGATATTAGATTGGTACATAAATTGTTTATACCTACAACAGTCAACATATAGCAAAGTAATATATTACCTATAACAAAAACAGATTAGGAGATGTTCACTACGTAATTATTAAAAGTTATTTTTACCATGTTTCACTCCCTACTGGTGTTAACAAACAATCATAATTTAGAAACATACAATTTACACAATACTGTAAAACATTACGACTTAAATTAGATAGTTAACAACTGTAATGTTTTACAGTATTGTGTAAATTGTATGTTTCTAAATTATGATTGTTTGTTAACACCAGTAGGGAGTGAAACATGGTAAAAATAACTTTTAATAATTACGTAGTGAACATCTCCTAATCTGTTTTAGTTATAGGTAATATATTACTTTGCTATATGTTGACTGTTGTAGGTATAAACAATTTATGTACCAATCTAATATCAAATTGTTGATTACTGTTTGTTTAATTAATTAAAATAACATTACATTTAGTAATTTAAATTGTAATACTGTATAAATTAAGTTCTCTCATACTATAATTTGCTCGTTTTCTTAAAGATAATTTGAAGATGTAAACAGACTATCATAAGTCTTCACATATAAAATGATACATACATACGCACGCACACACTCACATCACCAACACGTTCACCCAAATATTTAATTGTTTCGTTATGTTTGATATTTCTATTGTATTTCGTACACAGGGCCTGAAGATGACAATAAATATTGTCGAAACGTCGACGCAAAATAGCTAAAATTTGTATTATTGGCCGATCCTCACTAACCATCCACTAAAACATTCATTGATTGACGGTCACTAAAAAATTTAAGGATTATTAATTATTTAAAAATTTTGTACAAAATTAATTTTTTATCTAGTTCGTTTTGAGTGTTAATTGTACTGTTCAACCACAAAAAGTTTGAATTCAATGGCACTTCAGTTTTTGAGAAAAGTGTACCCAATTGTTGAAATCCATGGTTATGGAAAACGTGCGTAAAGCTAAACAATGGGACCCGGAAAACAACGTATAATAAGTTTTATTTTATTTTTTTTTATGGTCACATTAATGTAGATAACGTCATAAAAGTATATATTTTCTTAATCAGGATTAAATAGAAAATTTTTGGGACAATAAAAAAAATTTGTTTTTTTGACCAAAAAACTGTCGCTCTCCCCTTAAGTCGTATCGTAGTATGAATTAAACTATCGCCGTACACTGTATTGTCAGACGATGTAGTCCTAATATTATTTTCGTGATAAAAATAAATTGTCTCGCGGTCGTGTTGCTAGGTAATTACGTGATTATACTGGATTAGATTGATGCTGTGTGTGTGTGTGTGTGTGTGTGTGTGCGCGCTAGACTGCGTGGTTCATTCAGCTCTAATGTAATATAATATATATAACGGTACCGCAAGTTGCAGACGACGGATGATTACAGTGTTGTACGCGTGTGTTTAAAACATGCAAACGATATGTACTATTATATACTGCATGTTGTGTTGTGTGAACCGGAATCTCTTGACTCGTATTGTTGACAACTCGTTGGGCGGACAGTAAGTAGTCATGAATGTGATCAGTGGTGCCACTCTGTCCTCATCGAGTGGTTTAACTAACCCAAAGATTTGGACTGTAACAAAGTTAACCCTTATATTAAATTCCATTGGTTGATGGTCGAATTATTTATCTTTCAGTAACCGATTATTAATACCAGTATTGTTCCGGACTGTATTAATGTATTGTCATCTGTGCTGTATACACATAGGCCTATAGTATGCTCCCTTAGCTGCAGAATTCGCCCACTATTTTGAACGAAGTACATTTATTGTTACATAAATTTCGATATTAGATAATTTTTTAATTATGGGGAAACTACTGAAAATCACCGTTACTATTTATTTAGTAACATGAGTACATACAGTCCTACAATAAACATTAAACATTCGGATTTGGATTACAATTCCTTTTAGTCCAACCCTGTTGGATTTTCACGATTTTTTCCAAATTTTAAATCTCATTTTCGGCCATTAGAGTCCCAGAATTTGGAAACTTCCAAGACTTTTAACAGTAGAATCAGATGTTAGTTAAAATTCTCTTTAATTTGATATCACACATGAATTTTTGTGATTAAATCATAATTTTCGTTCGTTTTTTGGGTCCCGATGTCCAAATATTTTGAATTTTTGAAAAATCAACACTATATTCGATCGTGGGTAAGATTCCCCTTAATTTGATACCCCCCGTGGGCTTTTTCAATTTTTCACAATTTTGACACTCTCTCAAGTTTTAACCTCCCGCTCTCTATTTTTGGGGGATCAGTATCAAAACAATAGGATTATGTAGGGCAAAAGTGTGGGCACCTGTGTCCAAGTTGTACGGTAGCCGGTCGCGTTCAGACGTTCTCGTGAATCATGAATGATACCGCAAGTAGATATATAGACAGACAAATGCCAAACAGTCGAGTTAAAACTAAGAACTCGTTCAATAATGGACACACATGTAGGTTCAATAATGGTAATCTACATATGCTTATGACTATGCTTGGATCATCATATGTACACGTTTTTTAATTTTAGTAAGGATCTTATTTACTCAGGATTAAAGAACAATTGTGTTTCGAGAGTGCATTTATATCGCTGAACATCTTTATCGCGAGAGGTGTAGTTTATCTCTCGGAAATAGTAAAAGTCGCGTGACACCCCTATTAAGGGTAGTAAAAGAACCGACAAGGAGTTGCCTACAATGCGTACCACAGAGAAGACCGGGCGCACGGCAGACAAGACCAGGTGTAAGATGAAGAGGAAGGGATAATCCGGACAAGAGCAAACCTGAAAGGGTTTTTTTTACGAGTCTTGTTTTAGTGCGTTTTCATTTCTAAAATAGTCATTTTATACTTTAGAGGCATTCTGAGTAGACTTTAGAAAAACTTCAGAAAATCGTTATTACGTGTAAATTATTATTGTCAGTACCAGAAAAGTGTTCTGGTAGAGCAAGAACGTAAGGCAAGAAGAAGATAGGAAAACCGAAAGAGACATGGTGCACTGAGTAAAATGCCAAAGAAAACAGAAATAACAAGATTGGCTGCAAACAGGAATGCGTAAGATAAAATAGGACTTCCCGAGAGTAAAGAATTTAAATTGGCCGCTAAACCTTATGGCTTGGAAGGCCATAAGGCCATTATGAGTAAAAATTCATCTAAAATTTTATTGTTGATATTTTTATCTAAAAAATTAGTGTTCCGTATTCGGAATTAGTAAACAATTTAATTCTTGATACCTGTGTAGTTCGTGGTTGTCTTGATTCAACGTTTCAAAATATTAGAATGGAATTAAATGTATACGATAATAAAACATATCTGTCTAGATTCAAAAATCATACACAAAGAAGTAAATATGGCAGTTTTAAACGGTAGGAATTACGTACACACCAAATACAAGTAACATTTACGAATGTTTTTTTTATGAAGTCTTTACAACATATTTTCTTTTATAACGACATATTTTATCATTTGTAAACTGAAACGACAAAAATATTTCCACTTTGATATACAAACATATTGATGATTATTAAATTATGTTGCTAGAAACACTACAAAGACAGTGTTAATAAAATGCCACGGATTTGCATGGAGGAAGCGTATTTATTAATATGGTTTTGTTATCCTCTTCTTACGCGAAGCATAAGATCGTAGAGTAAAGGCGTTAAGACGACGACGAGGAGAACAAAGGGTAAAGCTGTGCATGGTACAGCCGAGACAAAGAGAGGCGTTGCACTGCAAATGTCCATGCAAACATAAACTACCTTATTAAAGTTTCCTGTGTGTTGGTCGTGTTGGAACAGCAACGTAGGTAGGAAACTTTGTTAGAGCTAATGATAACCCGTTGCGAGGACGATCGGCCGCCCGCCCGCCCGTCCGCTTAGTCATGACTCATAGCTTTGCTGGGGATTATTTTTGTGCGATGTTAGTCAACAGACCGTCGCGTCGCCGTGCAGAATTAAATAGCCCAAAACACTTAAGTCGCGGTGCAGTACGAACGAAGAAAGAGAGAAGTATTTGACGAACGATAGCCACAGCCAACACACTTCACGCTTTAAGAATGCTCTGGTTTGTCTCCAACGAGCGTTTTTTTTTTACTCCGAATGATTCGACATCTGTTCGCGCATGGTCCAACGCCTCTGCGATTGGCTGATCGAAAACGATGATTTATTTTATTTGTCTTGTCCTGTTGCTCTGAAACGCGACCGATCGATCTTAAATTTACTCGTGCAAGCAAGTAAAAGCACATTGTAGGCGCTGTAGTGCAGTCCCTCGATATTCATGGTTTTCGTCGCTCCACAAAGTGCAACCCATTCATTTAACACGTGTTTTTGTTTCAAGCTTCTGAAGAACCTGTCTTTTGACCGTACACACGTATACAAACTAACGTGCAGTGGACTGAAACAGAAACGGAAAGATGAACTCTTTGACCCGTAAACAAACTAAAAGGTTTCGTACAATCGTACATTATTGTAGTATTAGGCCTATGTATTGAACGGCCATTTTACATCACTGTAAAACGTGACATTGTTCGAAACTTTTCAACCGCAACATTGGTAAAAAAAAAGAAAAACTATGAAGCTGAAAGCTCTATCCTGTAAAATCAGTGTTTGGACCGCATTAAGGAAATTAGAAAATTTAGTTATATTTGTTTAAACAAATGTCGCAGCACATTCGCAGATACACACTAGTAAACACAGAGTTCAGATGTTGTTTTATGTAATCTGTATAATTCATATCGTTTGTTCAGATCTCGACTTGAAAGTAATCGAAACGTATATTCTTATTATGTTTGTATGCATTTTTATCCTAATGATATCGTGTTATTATCTTAATGCGTCAATTTCGCAGTTTTTGACCGGTAATAGGTTAAAATAAGTACATCTTTTGTAATTTCTTTTTGCACACGGGCGAGTCAGGTTTATATTAAAATAATTCAAAACTAAGAATAGATTTTTCGCGGTGGCCAAATTTTACAGTTGTTACGGCATCCGAAACTTAAGAAGGTATAACACAAGTTTGAAATTTGGAAAACGGACTAACCATCACCGATGTAATTTAAAAAAAATAAATAAAACAGTCTTCCGATTACACTACGAATCGATGTCCATCGGGCCAATAATTAAAAATATACCAAATTGCTCACTCCAGTGACAGAGAGTCATTGATATGAACGGTGTGAATTAGATACAGGTTGATCGACAAAATTACTACGTTATTAGCCTTTTTGTAAGATATTTTTTAACCTACCGATTGTCATACTGCGTTCGATGTAATAATGACTCTTAAAAATATGGGATTTCCCGACACTGTCTCTGTGCAACAATCAGATTGCACATTACCGTTTTGAGTCCACGGGCCGCGGAATTTCCACAATAATTAGCATTCATCAGCGTATAACTTTCAGTGGAGCCGACACGTCGTGCCATCGTCATTCTGCTGTCGGTGTAGCCGTTGTATACAGTGTGACAGTTCAATAACGGATTTAGATTTGTTAGTGAGAATTAAACAAATTAACTGCGTCGAAGCTAATAAGAAATCTTATGAGCGAATAATTGAATAAGCGAAATCATTTAAGTTTAACCGAACCGTTTGGCGTTTCAATACAGATCCCGTTTGGATATTAGGTATGTCAATTGGGGTGTGTCTCATGATAATTTTTGAACTCATCCACCGTTTTTCTTAAATTTGGCATGCGCTCCACACTTTTACCCCAAAACCCTATTGTTTTTTTTTTAGATTGATAGCCTCAAAAATAGGGTGGTGGCAGACAAAAATGTGGGGGTCAGGTAGTGAAAAATCACAAAAGTCCGTGTGGTGTATCAGATTAAAAGGAAGTTTAACCACAATCTGAATTTAGTGTTTTGAGTTTTGGAAATTTCAAACTTTCTGGACGTCAGGCCCTAAAACGTTGGTCACAATTTGGACGAAATCCCAATTTCTCTGTGGGGTATCAGATTAAAGAGAATTTTAACCACAGTCTGAACGTAGGGTACAGTTTTAGAAATTTCAAATTGTTTGGACCCCAGGGCCCTAAAAAGCGATCAAAAATTTTTTTAGTTGTAAAAACTCATCCTTTAGTCAGACTAAATGTAATTTTAACACAGGTCCGAATGTTTGAAATTTTTAACTTGTACTGTATGATTGTTTGCTCTACAATTGTTATTTTATTAACAAAGTTAGTAATGTAATCGAGATTTTGCGTAATTTTTCTGGTAATTGAAAATGTTTATTTCCGAAATTCGTCTAATTTATAAATAGTATAGTAATATAGTCTAATAATATAATTTATCCGCTTCGTCCGAAACAGTGAGAGAGTTCTACAGCTAGGGAGCGTATAGTTATTAAGTTGAGCAATGTACGTACGCGTTGTATGAATCGAGAGAGATGGATAAAATAGCCTTGTGCACTTTACACACATCAGTAATAGAGCGGGTAGTGCACGGCGCGGCGTGTAGCCACGACTGAATTGAGTTACCAGGTTTTATGACCGGGGCAGGGCATCGTTTTTTTGAATGAGACGGGTCGGTCGGCATCGACCTCGATTAGGCCCTGGCGCTGCTCAACCCTCCTCACCTCACCGCTCATTCCGCTTTGTAATGTAATTAATGGCCATTAAACCGCTGGAATAAATAATTAGAAACCCCGTTCGTGAGCGAGCGTGGTGTGGAAATGTAGCGCCACTGTTTGAAAAAAAAGAAAGTGACTGAATGACCAAAATCAGTTCCGCGCTGCGATTGTAAACCGCAGATCGTCATTAATCCGTCCAATGTTCTATGCGTTTGCTATATCGAAGACGCGATAAATAAGCCACGACTGGTACTGGAACCGGAGAGGGCATCTAATAACCGAATCCGAATTCCACTTTACTTTGTGAAATATCAATACAACTATTAGGTAATAGAATTATTGTGTATCATTTTCCACGAAGTGAACACACTAGTACACGCATCAGCCTAAATATTAACTTTTTATCGCAATTTGTGTATACACATTTCGTCGGGTTTGCTTTTATTTGTATACATATGTAGTGTCGGGAGGGGGGGGGTTAGAGCACGCCAATTATTGTACTTCATTCGCTGTGATTTCAAATACTATTCCGAAGCGAATTTAACCTCATTCAGTTAATACTATTATCACATAATTTAATTAGTGTAACGTATAAATTACGTATTCTGTCTACATAAATGTATTATGCAAAATGTTGAGCTTTGAATAGCCTGTGTATTACCTGTTAGCACTGAATAGTCTCCTACGTCAATTTCGTATTTATTTGTTTAAAATACGAAACCTTTTTACCTTAAGCTGTACAACAAAAAGAAGCATTTTACAGTCGCTCATACACATAAGTCAGAATTAAAAACATGATATCATTACACCGTCATTATAAAAAAATTGAATTTTTCTTCTCGTTTTATCTTATAACTCTTCTTCTTCGATGTTTCTACAAACCACGTCGGGACCTGGTCTCCAGACTCAAAAACTGCAGTAACTCTTTTTTCCAGTTCCCCATCCCGAAACGTCGTACATCTTCAGTGGCGATGCCGTCCCATCTTTTTCAATTACACAGCTAGTATTATGAAGAATTCAAATCTCACAACGCTTTGAAGTCCGTATACTACATTACCACGTTACAGTAATCGAAATTCGACGGTTTTACACTCTTCTCTCCAGCCCTTATGAAACTTCTTTTATTTTCCCACTTTACGTCTTTCTTCTAGGTTTCTTCTCTATCGAAATCCTTCTTGGTATTAGTCATTTATTGGCCTCCTATACAAGACGTCGGTTGTCCCTGTGCTATTGTATGCGTCGGACCCATACAATAGTGTTCTGAGCAGAAGCACTGTGAATGCGCTGGGAACATTTGAAAGGAAAATACTGAGACGAATATATTGGCCAGCGAAGGTGGGAGGATTCTGGAGAAAAAAAACGAATGAAGACTTATATGGCCTGTTACACGACATGACAATAATCGTAAAGCTAAAGATAGAACGGGTTAGGTGAACAGGTCATGTTATCAGTATGGACACCCAGGACCCCTGTAAAGCGCCTCTTCCTGCATGGCAAAAGGAGAATGGGAAGACCGAAGCTGAGGTGGCGAGATAGAGTGCAACAGCATGCATGCAGAAACGGCAGGAATCCGCAATTGGAGGATGGTTGCATCGGACAAAGGCCGTTGGCGAGGTTTGCTTCAGCAGGCTAGGACAGGCAGGAATCCGCAATTTGGAGGAAGGTTGCATCGGACAAAGACTGTTGGTGAGGTCTCCTCAGCAGGCTAGGACAGGCAGGAATCCGCAATTGGAGGATGGTTGCATCGGACAAAGACTGTTGGCGAGGTCTCCTTTAGCAGACCAGTACCCGCTCAGGCTTGTAACGCCCCTGATGATGATGACGATGATTCCTCATATATTACTTCCTCTTTAATATCCTCTTTTAGTTGTTTTTCCTCCGTTAGACGTTAATATGCTTAAATCGCGCCACAGTTGCCCTCCCACTGTCTTCTGCTGCATAGGGACCACATTTAGCTGCTGTCTAATTGTCTCATTTAGTGTCTTGTTGAAGCTCTCCACTTGCCCAGTATAGGTCCATTTAATTCAGTGATAACTGCCAAAATTATTGCTAACCGGTATTATCATTATCTTTGTAGTTTTTCCAGTGATTACCGTATTTATCTTGCTTGAGAGATAGTTGCGTCAGTGGCCTTCTCATTGAAGTCCGTTAATTTTGATTTCTTCGTCATCCACCGTAAGCATAATTTTTCTTTCGTTATCATCTTAATCCTCTTTACAGCTTCATATGACAGTACCGAAAATAATAATCATGAATAATAAATGCGACGCCTGTTAACATTGTACATTACGTAAATCTTGTGCTTGAAATCGAGACCAGTTATAAGAGAAAAAAAATTCAATAACCACACACACACACAATAGTATACCAAATGTTTGTGTGTACCAGTGATTAGACCAAGTCAGATTGGTAACGTGGGATTCGTAATCTATTTAACAAACGTGTTCGGTGTTACACAACTGTAAGAAGTGTATTTATTTTTGCGTGCAGCGTTGACGTGAGACCCGACAGCCGGTAGTGATTGCAACAGTAAAGACACAAGTTGCAACGTACGTAATTCGTTTATTGGAAACACCGGTTGCTCCGTCCTTTTTCATTATTCATGTAGAAGTTATTCAAACGTTATCGACGCGATTGTGTTTATTAATCAGTTTATTATATTTGAACGTAGTAGTGCGCGTGAAATTCTGTCAGTTGTGGTTCATCTACATTTGTTCCAGTATTACAATACACTGGCTCGGCCCTGTTTATTATCAGAATGAGACACTGCATTGCATATTTACCTTAATATTCGGCGTATCCAAACATTTGGAAGCCATCATCTGTGTACACATTGTTGTCGCGTTCATATTTCACACTCGTTTTAAGCTTTAATAAACACGATTTCATTTAAATTCGCCCCAATAAACACGAGTTTTACGTCGTGACTATGTTCTGTTTCCCGTTAGACGCAAAATTTTGCCGAATTAAATACCGGTTCATTTTCCAAAATAATACAGTGCATTTTTTTTGTATCGGCCATCTAAGGACCACATGCCAATTTCAATTCTTTACTCTTTGTTCTTTTCCTTTTCTCCAATATTCTTTCATCTTTTCACTGTGTCTCTTCTTCCTGTCTTCAGTCCACTTTTAACCTGCGTTTTTCTTTCTCCTACCCTGAAACCCTTCAGGTCTTCTCGCTTCTTTATAGTAATCAACGGAATTTCACGATGGTAGTATCAAAAGTATTCTATCAAATACATCGTGTATTCAGATTTCTATTAAAACCTGAATACAGAATAATAAATTAATGCACTTAGCAAAGGGGACTATGTCAGTGACGGAAACACGAAGTGTATACGACCAGCTGATTCGAAACTTGACCTACGTGGATGAACAGGCGCGTGTGTCAGCTTTCGAATTAACAGGCCATGAATTGGGGAAGAGTTAAGTTTGTTTTTCGGATATGGTTAACAAGGAGGAAGTGTAATTTACCTTATACCCGCTTCTGAATGAGCACCCCCCCCCCCCCGATAATGCATCTGACGACAAGTGTGTAATTACCGATGTCTTCGTTATGTCGAAAAATGATTAGATTACAACCGTTATACTCGGTTAACACCACAAAATATGACAATAGTCTGACTTGCTGTAAAATAGCTTTTATTTTTAAATCGGCCATGTAAGGACCACATGCCAATTTCAATTCTTTATTCTTTGTTCTTTCCTTTTTCTCCAATATTCTTTCATCTTTTCACTGTGTCTCTTCTTCCTGTCTTCAGTCCACTTTTAACCTGCGTTTTTCTCTCTTCTACCCTGAAACCCTTCCATTTTTAACACTTTTGCCCGAGAAACGTCTCTTTCAATTGCTTCTTCTGCGTGTATATTATTTTTTTCTAAATCCTTTTGGACTTCTTTAATCCATCTTGATGTTGACTTCTTCCCCCACAGATATTTGAAGATCTGCTTTGTTAACCTATTGTATTGTCGTCCTTTCCATATAAATGTCCAAAAAATAATAGTCTTCTTTTTCTCATTGTTTCTGTTGTATTTTCTATACTTTGATATATTTCATCATTACCGGTACTTCTTAATTTCCAACCTTCCGAAGTTTTTCGTGGGCCTAATACTTTCCTAGTAATTCGTCTTTCCAATATTTCTAGTTTGTCTAAATTATAATTCAGTGTTAGACATTTACTTTCATATAGGCATTCTGGGTTCACTGCTGTGCTGTAATGCCTTATTCTCGCATTTTTAGATATGCACTTTTTATTGTAAATATCTTTAGTTATACCATATGCCATTTCCAACTTATGAATCCTTTCTTGTATAGCAGATTTTTCTAAACCGGTATTTTATTTTTACAACCATTAGTGCATCATTTTATTTTTACATTTTACAATAAAATTTTATTCACCTGGTAGTTTCCATCTTTGACATATACACGCATGCCCATTTAGGCCGTACTACTAACAATGTAAAGGAAGAATGGAGAAGCCTTAATACAGTGGTTCCCAACTGGTGGTACGCGGAGAGATCCAAGGTGGTACGCAAGAAGATCTAGCTAATAAAAAAGTATTTACTTAAAAATAAATAAATAAAAATTTATGTTCAAAACAACAATAAATTTTCATCGGACATGACTTAAAACCATTACCCTTATAAAAACACAACCTAAAAACTTTGCTGTAATATTTCTTTAGTACCTAACAGGGTGTCTATTGATTGTGGTTGAAGGTTAAAAATAACATCAGTAGAATCTGACATTAACTCTCTGGTACAAAATAAGCAGCAAAAAGTTTCACATTAATTACTTTCTTTTTAATATTTTGTTATTTTTCAGTGCTAAGAAGAAAATCTGTAATGAAAGTAGTTAACTCTCTTCTAAAAACTTTATACTTTATTTCATCATAAAACCAACCGGAAATTAATTTTTTTTAAATTAATTTTTTAAATCAGTTCGCATTTTGTAAATTCTATGTATTAGACTTAAATAATTATACATAACTAGGAATAATAAGATATACTATTCATGTTGTATCAAGGTTTTTTATTGAGAAACCGCAAGTAACCTTTCTTTTAGGTCCGGTGGTACTCGAAATGAACGCGGAAGACCAAAGTGGTACTCGGGTCCGAAAAGGTTGGAGGCCACTGCTCTAATACATGGAACCTTTTGGAAAAAGTGGACAATGAAGTGCTAAGTGCTTGAAAAGAAACAAATAAATACTTGGAAAAAGAAGTTTAAAAATATGGAACGAGGAGACAAAGTAAGCGATACAATAAAAACAACCGGCTTTCGGCTTATCACATATACCTTCAGACAAGAACCTGTGAAGATCTAGATATTTATAAGCAGAAACGTAATGCTGTGAAATAGATTATCCGGGAACCCCGTGACAAATCATGGAATAGATTTACTGGTAATATAGTAAAAGAAGAGAAAAATTGTGTTGTGATTTTGTTTCTGGTCTGAAGACGTAATCTACTGCTCGAAAGCGTTTCTCAGTAGTCATTCAAAGATTGGAGCGCAAAAGTAATTTTAAATTTGTAAACTTTACGAATCAACTAAATTAAGTTTGTTTTTTTGTAACTGTAATATCGTGAATCCAAGACTGTAACTCGTAAGTGCGCGTGTTTGAAACATAACTATCTTTACGGTATCTTGCGTCACTATATTTGAAATAATACAAATATAACATAAAGTTCTGCACGTTCGGTGGGCCTATGTGTTGTAGACCTGCTTTTCGCGACACTTTGACTCCGTGCAATTGAATTCCACATTATGTTTACAAGTCTCGTTATCTATGCACCATGTCAATAATTATTCTGCTGTGGGCTTTTTTTTAGATCAAAGATTAACAGAGTCCGAGAAGAAGGAAGAGCAGATCTGAAGTTTGCATCATTTCGTCTGTTTAGGTTATATTTGTTTACTGTTTTTATTTCTGGTTTCGTGTTAATCAGTGCCAGTTATGGCACCCGTGAAAGCGAACATTCCAGAGGGCAGAAGGCCGAATCTCTTTTTTTTCAGTGTATATTTATTTAAAATATAAATAATTTGTATTTATATTAACACATATAAAGTGTGTAAAACAAAGAGGCGAAGCTAGCACGCTGCCTTGGAAGCGGTGCTATTACTGGATCCAGAGATAAACTGTGAAAGATTTCAGTTGGCATTGGCCCGTTTGTTGGCAGGCGTCGTGGGCGCAAGAATAACGTACACTTAGCATCAACACGCATGCGCCACTGATCCACATTTTTACCGCTACAGTTAGAGGAAATAAGAACGTATCGAACAGCAACAGCAGAAGAATTATTCCACTCCGTGTCCACGTCCACCAGATTTGTTCACACGTTCCGTAACCAAAGGAATAACTCGCTAACAACTATTTGTTTTAGTTTTAATTCTTTTATTAATTTTGTTTAATAGAGACGATTCAAACTGTTTAATTTTCACGTGAAACCACCTAGTGTGGTAGTCTCTAATAAAACTGGTATCGTGGAATATGAGGTAATGTTAGAAATTGTTTCTACGGAATTTTGTCAAAGATTGATTATAGCTTCACGACACTGATTAATAATTTAGAATTTGGTTTACAATTTTTGAAGAGAGTTAATCTAAACGTAGATGTATTCGAATTGTCAGGGACTATACTAACTTAAGGCAACAAACGCGATTTATTATTGATAGAACCACACATCGCTCATTGTGTGGAGAGACGTCGTGAGTGGTAAAGCTCAGACTCCGTATGTGAAACTCTTCACTTCAGAGTAGGTGAAACTTTTGGTGTGTATGGTAAACTTGTGTAAACTCGTGATAAAGTATATAAAATACCAACCAAAAATTTTTAATTCTTTTTTCTGTTTTAATCTTTGGAAATAATGTATCTAATTACTTAATCGCACTAAAAATGTTTTGGCTAAAACAACATATTATATTTATTTTAATTATATTTCAAAACAATGTTCCTGCTTGGTAATCTCGTGATATTCCAGGTAATCTCGTGACAAAACTCCGCTACACTCTTGATATCATGACTTTACCCGGATTGAGGCAATCTCGTGATAAGTCAGGCGTTAACCGATAATTTAAGACTAAATGTGATGCTTAATATAGTGAATTACAATGATGATAGAAATCAAAATGCACGTCCTATTAACAGATACAGACATATAAGAAATATCCCTTACATTTCACTTCAAAACGCTGCAAAACAATAAACACACGTCGCACTGGTGCCTACAATATCTCAAACTGAACATTAGAATGCGCTGCGCTCAACTGGAGAAACGAGGCACTTGTGGGAGCATTGGTTAACCCGTGACAAGCTTCACAAAAAGCGAAAGGGTTGATGAATTTTGTTAATCTCTTAATTTTTATGCTGTTTTATTATTTTTCAGCCAGATACAGTAATATAGTATTAACTATTTTTTAAATATACAAACAGGTTTATTACACAGCATAGCGTAAAGGCCTACGTTTTAAATATGAAATATAGGAAAATCAATAAGTATAAAAAATCAGTCAGTCAATAAGTATCTTGTAAACAATGTTTCAATAACGCGTATATTGTGTTATTGGCGTTTACTCTAATGGGACTGATTTTAACCACTTTAAGATGTAATGTTGATTAGTCTTAACTCGTTTTTTCTTTTGTATGAAGCCGACCCGACTCCGGACACTCCCCCCCAGGCCAAATTCTAGATGCGTCACTGGTACGACACAGAAGGAAGGCAGTGTGGTCAGTTACGCGTCAGCCGCCCGTTATTATCCCAGGTACAGTAGAGCATCGATTATCCGAACATCTATTAACCGAACTCAATAAAAAGTGTAATTATGTACTGTACTATACAGTAATAAATAAACGCTGTAGCTATGAGGAACATAAATCTACGGTAATTGTTTACGATACTACGTAAGTTCAAATTGCGGTGAAATATTTTTTTTCATATTCTTCTATACTATATAAACACGAGAAAAATAATTTTAAACGGCGGTCGAACCTATTTACGGAGAAAAAAAATTAAATAATTACTCACATAAGAACGCATGCATCAGCCAGTGAACGCCATTTTCAGTTTGTGTAATGTGTACAACGGTACAGGACGGCGCGTGACGTCACCGCTTGTACATCAGCTGTCGCTCCAAATTGGACTTTGGGATGTATATAATTGTTGCAAAAATGAAGGCGAACCATTTTCCAAACATTTACAAGCGAGTTGGATGAAAAGCGAGTTGAGCCGATACCTGCCGGTTAGGTTCGGATATAGTTCATTGTTCCAGATAATTCTTGCAAAAATTGGACTGTATGAAAAGCGAGTTGAGTCAATTGCTGAAATCCGGACAAATTTTGCCAAACGCCAAAAATTACCAAACGCCGACGCAATGCTGACTTTTGATTGGCTGAGTTCAAAATTTTGTAATCTCTGATTTGTAATTGGTTAAGAGGAAAAGAGCGGTTTGGCCGTTTAGGTTTTAGAGAAAACGCTGCCGTTCCGCGTCAGGTCGTGTGTGTGGGAATGTATTTTGTGATTTTCAGTGCTTCAGTTTGTATTTGTGTAATTGTGCGGTGTTATTAATTATGGTTTAATTATTTCTGTTGTTTAGGGTTATTTACTATTATTAACGTTTGTAATATTGAGCCGATTACTTTATAAATTTATGAAGTACAGCGCTGGGTACTCCGCGTAATGTGATTTTCAGTGCATTAGTTTGTGTAATTGTGTAACATTTTAATACACAATGGCCTGCTACATTAAGGTAAGATTTTCATCTTTTCATAATTATATGCATGGATTCCATGTCACCGTGTGTGTGTGTGTGTGTGTGTGTGTGTGTGTGTGTGTGTGTGTGTGTGTGTGTGTGTGTGTGTGTGTGTGTGTGTGTGTGTGTGAAATATTCAAATTGCTGTGAAATATTTCTTTTCCTATTCTTCTATACTATATAAACACGAGAAATATAATTTTAAACGGCGGTCGAACCTATTTACGGAGAAAAACAATAAATAATTTATCCCATAAGACGCCAAAAAACGCCACGTTATTTGCCGCGTAAACTTATGAAGTACAGCGCTGTGTACTCCGCGCAATGACGTCATAACTCGTCATTCGCTGTGCATCTGTGCGCCGTTGCTTAGTTAACATGGCGGCCATTCACTTTACATGCGCGCTTATGGGAGTAATTATTTAATTTTTTTTCTCCGTAAATAGGTTCGACCGCCGTTTAAAATTATTTTTCTCGTGTTTATATAGTATAGAAGAATAGGAAAAGAAATATTTCACCGCAATTTGAGCTTAAGTAGTATCGTAAATAATTACCAAATCGAATACTGAACATCAAGACACAGATATTGAAATCATGCATCAAATGGTGCAGAATATTACTCAGTTTAAAAACTGTAACAGAGAGAAGGTAACGATTGGGTAAAGGTGGATGAAGCCGATCCCGGTTTTCAGTTACTAACCGATGAAGAGATAATTGCGTCATTAAATGAACGAAACAGATTCAGATGAAGACGGTGAGAATGCTACTAATACAAACCACCGACGGCAGCAAAAGCTTTTGACGCACTTGAGACTGTTGTAAAGTGGGCCGAAACAGAAGACGAGATAGACTGTATTTAGCTTATGAAGCTTGAACGGGGTATCGGTTTGAAGCAGACAGAGATAAAATAATTCTTCAAAAAAGTGTAAATCCATGGTACAGTATGTTTTTTTTTGTTTTTTAATTTTTAATTAATTTTATAGTACAGTGTTTGTCATTAAACTCTAATTGTATTTAAATTAACTTTTGGTTTTTATTAATTACACTCAGTTTTAATTCAATGATTTTAGTCTTAGTACTACATTACAGTACAGTACACAGGTTGCTGTAATTATATAACAGTATGTTAGAAATGATTTTGTAATAAAAACCTTTGTAAAGAGAAATAATGTTTTCAATTTACTATCTATTATCCGAAATATCGATTATCTGAACGGACCTTGTCCAGAGAGGTTCGGATAATCAATGCTCTGCTGTACCTACTCATTTCACGGGCTTAGCGACCCGGAAACCTGAAAAATGCACCTTCATGGTGCTGCTCGGGAATCCTGAACTCTTAACTTCTTAGATTAGTACCCATGCGCCCTACCGATTGGTCTGTTAAGTCTCAAATATGGAGAAAATATTTAAACATTGAACGAATAGAAAATTGTTAAAATCGCGTTTCTCACTTTCCGTGTTAACCAAGTTTCGGCGAGCGGGCTGCTATTTTCAAGCATCAATTATGCACTGTAGAAAATTGTGTATCGTAAAAAAAAATTTTAAAATAGGCAGTCAATGAGGACTGCCGACAGAAGTGAAAACTAAAAACTATGAAATAACAGTGTTTTTTTTTGGATATTCAAATTAATTGTAGTATCAAAAATTAAAATTTTTTGTAAATTAAAATCTTTAACATCAGTCTGGTTTTCACATCTATCGGCACTCCGAGCAACAATTATATACATTTTTATATGGTTTACTTATTAATCAAAACATATGATGGACTGCGCAAGCCCAGTACAAAATATAAATACAACTTAATTGACATAATGATTAATATACATTTATATTATTTATACATAGTATTTGTATTTACATGAATTTCAATGAACTTAATTTTCAACATTATTTTCATTGTTTGCATCATTATCATCATTTATTATCATTATTATCATTCATTTCAACAATACTTAAGTTATTCGTACTATCAATCATTTCATTATATTCTAAAAAGGATACAATAGGCTTATGGTAACTGAAGTAAGAAACAAAAATGTTTGATTGGAATTTATGTAAATATCTTGTAAAATAGATCATAAGTATTGCGTTAATTGCTAATACGGAAAGCCAAAATCGCGCTAGGGATCGAACACGCGATAGCAAATTCGGCAGTGTAAGAAACTCCAAAATAAAGTACGTAAACGATAAAAGTGTGTTAAATACTATAAATAATAGTATTACACACAAATATAATCTATACTTTCACTGCTGGCCACGCGCAACACGTCATACTTATAGCTACAGATATACTGTTAACATTAGCATGTCGGTGACGCGAACTCATAAGATTTTACCCATCCAAAAATCGCCCAACGTGCCTATAGAAGTTTTCACTTCAAAAACTATTAAAAATACATACTTCGACATTAGACATGACGAAAAACCCTCAGTTAACAGCCAGACGGACAAATAACAATTATGTAAATATCATATAATATAGTATAAGTAATTAATAAGAATAAAAATAATGTAAAATAGATCATAAGTATTGCGTTAATTGTTAATACGGAAAGCCGAAATCGCGCTAGGGATCGAACACGCGATAGCAAATTCGGCAGCGTAAGAAACTCCAAAATAAAGTACGTAAACGATAAAAGTGTGTTAAATAGTATAAATAGTATTACAATTGTATAATATAATTGTAGTATAATAGTATTACACACAAGTATAATCTATACTTTCACTGCTGGCCACGCGCAACACGTCATCCTTATAGCTACAGATATGTTAGCATTAGCATGTCGGTGACGCGAACTCGTAAGATTTTACCCATCCAAAAATCGCCCAACGTGCCTATAGAAGTTTTCACTTCAAAAAAGCAAAGTAACCGACAAACATTATTGTATAGTACTGTTTATTAATATTATCATTAATACATAGTTATCTTAAAAAAATATATTATAATATTATTGTATAATTGTCTACACGAAACACGGGAAAATATCACAGTATTTTGTGAGTACCATAGTTTTCTCCCTCCATCAAAGTACATTTTGTATTGCGTTGCGTTCAGTTGTTAGACAAAATTTGTTTTACTTTATCTAAAATGCAGAAATTGTGTCGGCATAACAGTAAACACATCGACTTTTGTGACTGACAGCTCGTCTCGCACGCTGTATTGTGCCCGCGGGCGTCTGATTTACAAATTAGTTTCTCAATTTAAATTAAACTCCGTCTCAGTAAGCTGTTTGTGCCGCGTAAATATCCGAATGTCACGTTTTATTTTGGTGTAATTTAGTTAACAATAAACAGATTTACGCGTACTAAACTTTAGGCTCTTTTTTTTTTTTAAATTAACCAATTTTTTAAGTAAATTAATAAAACGATATTGGGATGGCAGCGCACACGCGCGTGTTGACATTAATTAGAAAGGACAGGTATTTCTAACTTCCTTACTTAATGGAAATATTATGTAATATATTAATAAAATACATTAATCAAATATTAAAAAACAGCTGTTTTGAACAATTGATTTAAACAATTTAGAATTTATTAATTATATCTGATGATGATAGTTATACTATTGAAACATTTGTAATTTACAAAATAAAAATATATTCTTATTAAAAAAATTTTATTTTTAATAAAATAATAATTAATAGAAATAATATAATAATTAGTAGAAATAATATATGAGTGCAAGTGCATGTGAATTGTAACCCTAAGTTTGGTGTAAACATAATAGAATACTGTAATTAAACATGATTGTCTTATATTGTTTTACTACTGTCTGATGTAGGTCTGTGTTTCCTTAGCCTGTAGGTCTGTGTTCTTACACCTAAATGTTATTACGAACAATCGATTTGACTTTCAATTTAAATTACTTTGACAAACAGAATTAACACTGTTGCACACCACTATAGAAAAATTATCCCGATTAGCGCTTTCAAGCTTCACAGTTCATGATCGGATCATGAGATAAATAAATCCATTATCAGATTTCCGATCTGATGATGAGCTGTGAAGCTTGAAAGCGCTAATCGGAATAATTTTTGTATAGTGGTGTGCAACAGTGTTAATTCTGTTTGTGATAATAACCACTAACACAACTATATTAATAAATAAATTACTAACCACTAACACAACTTTATTAATAAATAAATTACTAAATATAATTAATTCACTACCGACTCGGAACACAAAGTTTTTTTATGGGTAAAAACCTAAAAACTTTACCTTATAGCCTGAACCGGGTTTCGCTTTTAAAAAGCTTCTTCAGAGACTGCCGTTGGGAGCACTGTTCGTCTTATTCTTGCCGACGGTATCGACTTTTGAAAGATCGATGTTGTGTGTGTGGGGGGTGTGCGAAAACCGGTTCAGGCTATAAGGTAAAACTTTTACGTTTTTACCCATAAAAAAACTTTGTGTTCCGAGTCGGTAGTGAATTAATTATATTTAGTTAAGTAACGGACACGTCATGGACAATGAAATCCAAGAAATAAATTACTTTGATACAACGTTTGTGCAGGTCTACATATATTGAGTTGTTTTGAAGCTTTATTTTTAAATCTACAAGTTTACATGTCTAGTAACTATATTTAAAACGTTACCAAGTCTGTAAGAACTGGAAAGGTTCTTAATATTTAAAATTTAGGTAAACAGTAGATAAACTTTATTTTCCTAACATTTAAATTTGTAAACTAAATGAAAGTGATTCAGTTTTAATAGTGAGGCCTGTGCTCTCATACGGGGAAGAAACTAAATCAGAAAAGTTTAAAATAAAAATACAGATGCAAGTAACAGGATGAAAAAACCAAAACCGCTAGAAAACAAGAAGTATACGTAGTGGACTAACCGACGTAACAGAAAAAGAATGAAAAGACATATGTAATCACGATGGAACGAGAAAGATTAGTGAAGATTACGGGAGACAACATACAAGGAGATTGTTGAGAGATCTAAGACTCTATGGTGTGAAAGCTTGTAGAAAGCTCATGGCATTATGGCGAGAGGAATCTCCTGTAAGAGAACGTAATGAACTGTGTAAATACAGTATCAAACACGTGATAACGGAGACATTTGTTTTTTTAAATACACTTTTATTTGTAACGAATGATACTGTAGTCAGTGTATGGAAGACGAACTGAATGAACGTCACTAGTTAAAGAATATTTATAAACATGTAAAGTACGCAATATCGTACCGACTTGAAGTCTTGTCAGAAACACAGCAAGCAAAGTGAATTTTATGCTTGATGATTTTAAGTTCGTGTCTTTTTGTTTACGGAGTGACGAAGCGTCTCGATGCAATGCAAGTTTAACTTGTCTTCTTACGGTACTATAAATAATGATGAGACGGAGAGAATTCTCGGGGATTTATTCAGCCGGCGAATTGTACGTCTCAATTTCCATGTGTAGCAGCAGGACCCGCCGCTGCTGTATTGTCAATCGCACTTGTTAACATTCACAGGGGCGATTCTCTTCACTCTTTAAACACGTTATGTGTTTTCCTTTCTCCTCTGCTGTCACCGTGATGTAACTGACGATCCCCGCCAACCGGAGTCGCCAAAAATTTAACGAAATTTTAAAACTACAGTATAAAGAAATCTACAAGTAATGAAATTGTAGCAATCGAATGGGACTTGCTAAAACATTTTATTAATATCTAAATTTAATAAATGAACACTTGGTATAGGTCTTCAGCGGTGGCGTGGCGGAGGTACATAACACCTGTTGCCGGTTGAAATAAGCCTAAAACTTAACCAAAAAATTAATTCGAAGTTTTTCTTGTACCAAGTGTTCTTTTAGACCATTTTCTATAATTCGCTGGGAAAGAAGGTCCGGTTCAGCGGGATGTGACTCTCATTATATTTACACAGAATAAATCAGAACACAGAATAATCGAATTAAAAATAATAAAGACAAACAGAGAAACACATGACTAAGCGAAGAAAACACAATCAGGTATATACGTAGTATCTGCTGCATGTCAGTTCCGAAAACGAACGTAGCTGCTAACTGGGCGTTTTGCCGGTTTATACAGCGGCAACACATTGGACGGACGAGTGTGTGTATCCCCTCCGCAGTTGGTACAATGACAACTAGTACGAGGTCAGTGACCGTACGCAGTAAAACATTGCCGATGTCTGAGCAGGCAACACAAGACGGTGCAAGTGCCCAGCAGTTCTAAAGCAATTCTACGCTTTTCCCTATCAATATTGTTCGGATTTCAAATTATTCAATAAAGTATTTATTCTGTGATAAAAATAATATTATTTTCTCTTATTTCCAGTACTGTTGCCGCCGGAAACAGCGGTTACATGGACGCCACGCTACTGCTTCTTCAGATACTTTTTATTTTCCTGACAACTGTTTTATCAGTTATGGCAGCTTCAGAGGTTGGATTTGAACTGAGAGACAAAAGTATATGTGCTTGGGATGGAGGGGTGGAGGTAGTGTATGAAACCCTGGGTGTATGTCACGCAGGTTTTCTTATATGCATCACACATACAAACCTCTCAAAGTGATGCAAATTTGATCGTTTTCCTCTATAGATGTGAATTTCCCGTTTCAGCGGTTCGTTGATTTATAAATTCAACGCTTGCTCTATACTAACATTTTCCACTACTTGCACACTGTTTTAATTCTAGGTTCTGATTTTAGCGTTCATTCTCCGTACCAATGCATTTTCGCATAGCACAGAATGTTGTTTGTCTACTAATTTTTTAAAAGCTTTTTCAGCTTAAGCGAATGTGGACGATATTTTATTCGTACTGTTGTATATTTTCCTTCACAGATGACGGTTAAATTTGTCCGACCCGACCCGGCCGACCAATAGCTTTTCATTGAAAATAATATCACCGTCATTTCCGCGGCGGCGTTAACGGTCGTCTCGAATTTCACCTTGTTACAAAGAGCTTACTCTCTCGTGACGTATCCTGTTCTGAATTTGCTCATTAAACTGACGTATTGTCTCCTCAAAGTTTACCTCTTCTCAAGTACTAATTACGAACCAGCACTGAAATTTTTAGTAAATAAATTGGTAAAATAGTTTACATTTCTGCCTCAGTACAAAGTTTCATTGGTTAAGGTGTAATTAACATTAAATTATTTTGAATAGATACAGTCAGCCGTAGAGATATACTGTAACTACTTCCTTCTATGCGCTAGACCGTCGCGACTCGGCAAAGTGTGCACTTACATCAGACGAAGTCTAGTGACGACGAGGACATGCGCAGACTGGTCTGCCTTGATATTTAGTATTGCGCAGGCGCACAGACGAATACTTCCACCGGAACGTGCACTAACCTGTCAATAGCCTAACCCAGTGCACTGCAGAATTCTGTACAGCAAAAAAGGAACCTTTCATTTTTTGTGGTCAGCGTTTTTTTAGATGTTAGTGCGTGTGTGGTTTTTTTTATATGGTTCTCTGATTTTTGTCTGAGAAGCGAGATACCGTGTTATGTAAACTATTTTGTTAAAAAATAGAGCTTCTAATTTTATCCTGTAATATTATTTGGGTGAAGTAAGAGAATTTTTTGATATTCATAACATAATTGATTATTAATCATAATATTTAAAACGTGGATTCGCAGTAAATCGATCATACTATCTCATATACTTCTGGTATTATATTTTGACAAAGTACGTATTTTGTACATTGTCTTTTATTACATTTCTGAAAAACCTACCCAGAAACCTGAATAAGTAACTACAGCTACATTCCCTAATCTTTCACAGTTTTTGCACGCCTATTTTTCTGTGAACTACTAACTTTCTAGATATCGATTCGGTTATTTGGATAACCACAACCACACTAACCATGCGTACCTCTTTATATTTCTGAAGACCTTGTTTTGTACCATTGGGGGTCTATCCCTATGAAAAAAGGAATTATTAGTATCAATTTTATTATTTGAAGTCAATGTTTATCGAATTTGGAAAATTTAATATATCTTATAACGTACCGTAGTCTTAATATAATTTAATGAAAGCCCTGGTCAGGAGTAGTACGTTCTCTTATAATAAGGAAATCATTAAATATGTTTTTACACAATAACTGCAGCTACAAACAGGAAAGTGTGTGGTGGACTTAATGAAGAAGGAAGAAAAGTTGTATTGAAACTATTTTGTGTTTCAACTTATTGTTAAAGTCCTCCTGGTAGGGGGTTGTGCAACAGACCAGTAACCTGTTCAGGCCAGTAACTTTATAATACTTGTAGTACCCAAAGCAGCCGCGGACTAAGGTCTGGGATTATAAAGCCATGGGTAGAGTAGGTCGTCCGAGGACGAGATGGGTGCCAGAACAGGTTTATAACCTAATCCTTGCAAAATAATCAAATTTTTGTTAAAATTCACGAAACTTAGTTTTACTCAGCAGTATTTGTTTAAAAATATAAACAGGCATTTAATATGGAAAATTTTCTAAAAAATACACACTTTAAAAGCTGTCGGGTTTTTTCTAAAAAAAAAAAGGTGTTTACAATGTTAGTTGCAAAAAGATACTCAGCGCATCTTTTCAGAGCTACAGATTTGTGTGTGTTCTAAATTGAATACTGGATGGAATATTTGGATGGAAACAAGGAAAAAGGAATGTTTGGATATTAGAAGTAACACGAAAATGTATATTCATTGTATTTGAGCACGTAGGCCTATGAGTAATGCCAGAGCATAGCCTGTAGCACATGTTAAATGCAAATCTCAAGCAAGAAGGGACCATGGATGCTGCAATATATATTATCGAATCTATCCCGTTAACAAATAAGTTGAATTGTGACGAATTGATAACATATAATTGTCACTCGTAACACCTGGGTCCGTACTGACAGGGTCGCATTGCTTCGTAGTTAGCAATGCGTATACGGACACAGTACGTTACCTGTAGCCAGGCGTTGTTCTCAACTCTGGGCTACGACATCCGAATAGCTCAGGCCGAAGACAGACAGGAGTAGTTGCGCGGGGCGTCTTGCGCCCTGCTGTGTGCGCGTTGTCCGGGTCGCAGCTAGATGAACGCCAGGTTTCTCCGGTGCAGCGCGGTCAGTTGTTCTCGCAGCACAAGCAGTTAGGTTGCGGATCCCCTACGCACGATATGGCGTGAGTTTAGCGCGCAGCGTTGAGGATTCACCTGCGGGGACTTAGAACCGCGCTCGCGTGAACGTATGGCGTCGACAGGATCGAAGAGCTGCCACGTCCAGGCTCGTGGCTACTGCAAATAGGCGGTTTACCGTTTTAGGACGACAGTGCAGCCGAAGCAGCTCGATCAGATGCATAACATTATAGATAGGCAGCGAAAGAGTGCCCGCTTTGCTTGGAGTTCACTGGTGTTGGGATTCCAGTGACTCAAGGTCGAATCAATCCACCCCCGTCTACCGACTGGTTGGGCAAAACAGTGGTCTAGTTTAAATAGACGAATCTCAGTAAGTAGGCTAACACCTTCACGTAAACGTAGAACGCTCCTCCCGACCGTGTAGTTCGTGGTTAAGTTCTGACTGATTAATCTCTGTGGTGTGGTGTGAGCTGCAACAAGCTTGTTCCTGACTATCCCGGGCTAGCCCGTTATGATCCGTTCTTAAAAACAGAGACGTTTCAATTCCATTTGCGGTATAAATCGTCTTCAGTGGGTGATCTTGTTTCTTCTTAGTCGACTGCTGTTCTAAGGTTACGCTAGAAAGATGACATCCACAGCGTAGAATATGTCCGTATAATCTAAGGCGACAACGTGTAGCCATTTAGTCTAAAACTTTAGTTTGTCTTAATATAAATCCTGTCTACATGTTTCACGACAAAGAGTGGGTACAACCAGTTTGGCATCATAAACTTTCCCAATACTGTGTGAAGCTTTAAACACGTTTTGACATCATTTCGACAGCGTCTGGAACAACCCCCCACACGTTTTCCTGAATTAAGGGACAGAAGGCGGAGATGGAATATGTGTATCGATTTCGTGGGAAAACATCCGTAGTGAACGCTATGTGTCATATAGCCTACGTGACACCGTGTTAGTGTTATTGGCAAGCTAAGCCAGCAATATGCATGGTGTAGCAAAACTTTTATTACATACACGTCGTGGCGTTATCGGATTTTCTTTTGCGTGAGCTGCGTTCAATCGCGACTAACATTTGCCGCGCATAGAAATACATTTTTCAGTCGAATACTTCGGTTAATACCAGCCTTACCGTTGTGGGTGAACTTCACATTACTTGTACGGGTGCTTATTGCCAAAGGTCGACAGAACTTTTTCGTTTGTTCTAGACGTACTGTATTGATAGTAAATTAATATTATATTAAAAAAACATAAAAGACACACAGTTACGTTCGACTGAGTGAAGTAGCTTCTTTTATCGGGCCATCTGAGGACCACATGCCAATTTCAATTCTTTAGTCTTTGTTCTTCTCTTTTTCTCCTATTCTTTCATCTTTTCACTGTGTCTCTTCTTCCTGTCTTCAGTCCGCTTTGAACCTGCGTTTTTCTCTCTTCTACCCTGAACTCCTTCCATTTTAAACACTTTTGCCCGAAAAACGTTTCTTTTAATTGCTTCTTCTGCGTGTATATAACTTTTTTCTAAATCCTTTTGGACTTATTTAATCCAACTTGATGTAGACTTCTTCCCCCCCCCCCAGATATTTGAAGATCTGCTTTGTTAACCTATTGTCGTCCGTTCTATATAAATGTCCAAAAAGTAATACTCTTCTTTTTCTCATTGTTTCTGTTATATTTTCTATATTTTGATATATTTCATCATTACTTCTTAATTTCCAACCTTCTGAAGTTTTTCCTAATAATTCGTCTTTCTAATATTTCTAGTTTGTCTAAATTATAATTCATTGCCAGACATTCACTTGCATATGTCTTCTTTATTGAAGAAGCTTCTTTATTATTTAACCGAGTAAAAAAAAAACAATGACATTAAAGAACAAAAATAGTAAGTGGTAGCTAGCAGTTTCTTATACATAGGCCTATTACGCGAGCTGAAGTGCAGTAAGTTTGATGATTTTGTTGTGTCTGCAGTCGCATGAGGTTAAGTGGATAACCATTGTGATTAGTTTAGATTATGTAATGTAACATTATTCATATGTTCTTGCCGAATATGTTTGCGTACTCACCTTAAAAATTTGATTCCATCTAAGCATGAATTGTTAGCCGTGTGTACGCCAGCTATCTACAGCTCTTTGTCTCTGAAAAGAACCGCATTCAAGATCCGGTGAGTCTTACGGAAAGCCTCTTTACTCATAATTTATTACCGCGATTGTATTTTAATGATTCCTAACATTTTCAAACGGAGCAGCTAACTTATTATACACTTAGCCGTAATGTTTACACGGTGTGAACGTAGTCTTCTTCTTCTTTCCTTTATTACACGCATTACACATACTGTAGTAAACTTTCTTTACAACCTCTAAGCGATGGGCAATTTTTTACGGGAAGATACTTTTTATTGCTTGACTTTCAACAGGGTCCTCACAGCTTCTGAGGGGATCGAAACGTCAAACAAGACGATGGAAGCAATCCGAATAGAGGATTTACTAATAGTAAACTACTGTATTACGATGGAAGCAATCCGAATAGAGGATTTACTAATAGTAAACTACTGTATTACGATGGAAGCAATCCGAATAGAGGATTTACTAATAGTAAACTACTGTATTACGATGGAAGCAATCCGAATAGAGGATTTACTAATAGTAAACTACTGTATTACGATGGAAGCAATCCGAATAGAGGATTTACTAATAGTAAACTACTGTATTACGATGGAAGCAATCCGAATAGAGGATTTACTAATAGTAAACTTTGGAATGACAATCCTGCTTCTTATACAGAAAAGTACCTTTTGTGTGCTAATTAAGAGACGAAATCATCTTCTCCTCCATCTTCTTATCCATATATCCCTCAGATCCTCGCCTTCATCCCCGACCTATTTCTTCCTTGGCTTTCCTTTTGATCTCCTACCTACTGCTCTCCATTCTACAATTTTTATGGGAATTCTGTTCTGTTCCATCCTCATTGTGTGTCCCAGCCAAGACATCCTTCCACTCTGTATAAATCTTACAATATCGGTTTCGTTTATTACATAATTTATTTCATGATTCCTTCGTATTCTATATGAGCCGTCATTATTTTGCAGTGGACCAAAAAAATTTGCTCAGTATTTTTCGTTCGAATATTGTTAGATACTGTTCTTCTTTTTGCGTAACACCCAGGTTTCAGTTGCACGTGTTACGACTGGTCTAATCATACTTCTGTATATGTTTAATTTTGATGATTTGTTCAGTGCTTTCGACTTCATTCATTCTGAGTAGGACATCGGTTACTACTACGGATTCTCGCCTGGATATCATTGCTTACAGTTTATTTGCGAGCCTGACTAGGAGAATGAGCCTCGAGGTGGTCTTAGTGACTAGCAACGCGCGATTCATGTGCGGAGGCTCACTACAACGTGCACTCAGCGTTGAGGCAAAATTCAGTAGCCGTTGAGATAACAGCAGCGCCTCCAGGCTGTGAATACCGCAACTAGCTGTATTTCCATGCATTTGGTTTTCTTACCATTTATTTTCAGTCCTGTCTCCATTGCCTCGCTATCTATGATAATTATAGCTTCTTTCAAAGAGTTTTTGTTTCTACTTACAATGGCTACATCTTCAGCGTAAGCAAGAATTTGAAGAATTTGTATGGTTTCTTATTCTTGTATGACCCCTGATTTCCGTCTTGTTGAGGTACGAAATACATGACACAGATTTGCGTTTGCAGAGGGAAACAGGATATAGACAATGGACGTGATTGGTTGCGTCACCGTGATCCCGTAATTTTGGTGTGATTAGTAGTTGGGCGTGTGCACTGTCTTGGGGTCATGGCATAAAAGTAGTACAGCAAACAATACTACGCAATTTTTCCTTCATTAGTCGAACAATCGGAATTGCAGTCACAGCGTTTGTAATGCTTTTGCTTATGTACTAAAATGATATTATAATACGGTGTAAGTAGGCAGTTTTGCGTGCTCGCTTTTAAAGTCGTTCGTGTTCAGAAAATGACATTTATCGGATTTGGTGTACTTAAAGAAATAGGTACTGAGGTGTCGAGCGGGTAGTCTCATTTTGCATTAAGTTACATTGCATTGGCCTTGCAAAAGAAAAGAAAGTGAGGGGCCACTAAGACAAAGAGGAGGAAAATGGAACATTCGCAGTAATTAAGAATTATGGGAGTCCTAAGATTGTGCGTGTAGAGTTGTGATAATCATCTCCACTTCACGGATTAGGCTGACTTGGCTGTTCCGGAAACCATCTCGTCCTCGGACGGCCCACACTACGATACCTTGTGGGTTTATAATACAAGGCAAGATTGCGAAGGAGAGCTTGCAGGGTTCTTCCCAGATGCTTATACCAGTTGGCCTTTTATTCCGTTATTCTATCCTGTAAATCAATAATTTGTAATTCTCGCCTTATCTGTGCATCACGTATTCTGTCTCGTAACGTGCACCCTTTGACCAACCTGAGAAATTTCGTTTCTGCTGACGTAACCTTCCCTCTGTCTCTCTGTGAAGTACCCATATCTCACTCCCGTACAGCGCCACCGGTACACCCATAGTCTATTAAAACTTAAGCTTAGAGTCTTTCTTAGTTTTATATTTTAAGGTTCTATGGATTGTGCTACATTTATTTTTAAATTTATTAAGTTTATTTTCGACACCACAGTCAACTGCTGGAGATATTTCGCATCCAGGCTTTATTAAAACTGGATACCTGCTCCAATATGTTTCCATTTACGTCTACCTTTGTCCTTACTATATAGCCTACTTCCTTCTAAAAGTCATTACTTTTGATTTATGTGGAGATAGCACCAAGCCATATTCCTCTGATAAATTCCTTAAGATGAATACTCCCCTCTGTCGTATAATAACAACATCGTCTGCATACAAAATAATGATACTTAATTTTGCATAATGATAATGAGTTGTGATAATGGTAACTAGAAAATTTACAGAAAGTCAGACTGTAAAAAATTTAAAAATAAGGTATATTTTCAATGTTTTGGGATGTTTTAAAAAATTGTTAACTAAAGTAATTAGAAAATACTGAAGAAATACTTTCTTAAGGTGATGACGGCGAATTAATAAGTACCGGTGTTAGCGAGCTGCGTTTTTTCTACAAACTGTATAGGCTTAACCTCAGAAGCGTTCTATCGTTATTATTTTTCACTGAACTGTCCGTTTGAAATGTATGTACCTAAAGATAAGACCGCGAGTCTGGGTCAGAAGGGGGGTTATTATTAATTCAAATACGAAAAAAATACACGTAATAAAAGTCAATGAAAATGTTATTGGTTTTTAAAATAGGTTAATCGCTGCAGTATTTCCATTTCACATTGTCTGAGGAGGGTTGCTGATAGTATTGAATTTGTGTCGCCGTCGTCGGAGGAGGGAACCGTCCAGATCGATATCTTTATGGGTTATGTATTAGCCGGATGGAAACGTTCTTTCATAAGCGGGGCGGCGCGGCGTTTGCATACTGTTCCGTTCCGTCACACCTACGCCCCACGTCACGTTATTGCCGTTTTGGATTAAATTTAAGACGCCAATGTATACTGTATACTCTGCCACCAGCCGCGCTTCCGTTCGCGTTTTATTTGCTTGTATTTTGTATTTGGAAATAAATTATAACTCGCTGGGTTACACGAATTCTCCATGTGTCATGAACGTGCACAAGAAGTTCAATACAAGGCAGTATACATAGGAACAGTTTATATGTTTACCTACTGGTTGGAACTTGTTCTGTGGTTTCTTGTTAATAGTACTTCCTCAGTAAGAAAATCGAGATTGCTCACATCTATATTGTACACAAGTGGTTTTAACGTTTCAGTTTGTAGTAAGTGCTTGCAGCGTTTCAGTTATGCTGGACATAAAGACGAAAGTCCTTGATTTTATCTAACGGTTACTCACAGTTTCCTCTTTTGTTGTGTTTTTGTCGTCTTCATTTCACGGTATAGGATAATATCCTAAATATCTTCTAAGGCTTACACGGCCAGAGTCGGTGTTGTTAAAATCTTCAGATTCCAGGCTGTTTGGCCGTGGTCCATTCTACACAAATTAGCAAACGTTTCGGCCGTGCCATCGACGGCTACCATCATTACTGATCCAGCTTACCCTAACGCAGATGTCGCACGTTAGAGACCACAGTACTGTGGTAATGGCTCAAAAGACCACATGGACCTTCATGCTAATTTGTGTAGTAATGGGCCACGGGCAAACGGCCAGGAATCTGAAGATCTTAGGCTAATATCCTATTTCGTCTTCACTCCAACCATCTTTGCAAACGTCTTCTCCCACATATCTAATTGTAGTCCACTGATAACGTGACTAACCGTTCCATTATCTATTCTATAAACGTGCTCCATTCACTATCGCTTTCTTTCTTCTGTCCTGTTTTTCACAGAAAATATCTTTAGTTCGGCCCTTACATCTCCATTTCATTTCTGATCTCTGAGCCGATATCCTTGTACTCGCTTTAACAACTTAATTTCAGTTTTTTTTTTCATTTTATGAATTTTACGGCGCTGAGCACGGTTATATTTTCCCCGATCTCTCCAGTTAGATCATGTTTAGAATCTAAGGCCATACCTCAACTACTGTATGGTAGTGAGACTTGGATCAGAAAAGCCAGAAATATATCTAGAATACGAGGAGCGGAAATGAGGTTCTTGAGGCCTGTAAAGGGTTATACCAGGAGAGATCTTATCAGAAATGATCATATTAGAATGGAGCTAGGCATAGCTGGAAACTTAAATGAGAAAATCTCTCTGTACAAAACGGAGTGGCGGTTACTCGTAGAGAGAATGGATCCAACTAGATTTTCAAGAAGAGCCTTTGTCTATCTTCCAAGGGGGAAGAGAAGTGCGGGAAGACCCCGTAAGCGATGGTTGGATGACTTCCTTTGAGACTGGAACATGCCACAAGCCTAAGTCATAAAGAATAACAACGACGACGATTAATACTTTTAGTTCTTACATTCAATTCTTTGATCACTGACACTGTATAGATACTAAAAACGTACTATTGTACTAATATACTTATTTTAATAATTTGTACAAGAAATAAAAAAAAAGTGTATGAAACTTTTAAGTCGCAATAGAAAACTTCAACACGCGTCTTCGCAGAAAAACTCGTATCGATTGCACCAAGTGTTTAAGTAAATAGCCTACGCAATCCCGGCGTTCCGAGAAACACCGGCTTAAAATTTTGTTTCTGTGGCCGAAATTTGTGCGGCATGTTTATTTAATCTGTCTCAAGTATACAGTAAGTGAGTTTGTTTTCTCTGTTTTTTGACGCGTCCACTCATTTTATATTTAACGAAGCGACTGACTAGTCTGAGAATTGCCTCCAACCCCACTGTTTAAGACGAATGTTCCCTCTGTCTTCGTCAACGCGTAATCGATTGCATGGCCCAGTTTTCAAGGACGTCCTCCCTGAATAAAGGTCTAACTCTGAAATAATTTTTTCTCTAAATAATTTACAGCAGTGGTTCCCAAAGTTTTCAGTCGACGGACCTCCCAAAATAATTTTTTTTAATTTTCGGACCCGTCTGAGTTCACAAATGAAACAAACAGTAGAAATATGATAGAAACTCTTATATTTTAATTAAAATGTATTAAAAATCTCTTAACTTGAAAAATTATAATATAAATTTTATCAAACCTGTTTAATGTGAACAGTGAAGCTGCTTTTGAACAATTAGCTCTCCAATATTGGGTTTATTGTCTGATACTGTCAGTATTAAGTCACTCTCGACGTCAGGTTTACTTCTTAACATTTTGACTTCAAGTACGTTAGCTGGGAGAAAGCGGTTTCACACAAATAAGTAGAGGGAAACACAGTTGAACACTTCAGAGCTTTTTTTTTGCCAGTTAAGGATAGTCAGCCATTACATATAACCAGACGTCAACTAGCTGTAATTGCAAAAACTGTAATTTTAATGAACTGTCAGTTGAAAATTCTGCCAATGAATCTTCTTTTTGTAGTGTAAGAGAGGTCTAGTCAGTTCGGCTGACAAACAGATCATCTGCTACACGACATGATTTAAAGACTATTACAGCCATTAGTTAGAAATTACTTTTACAATTACAATTAGTTTGAACAAAAAAAATACTGGAATCTTCCACTAATTGTTATAATATTCTAAAATTGAGGTTTTACAGCATAAAAAATTGGATAAAATTACGGTATATTGTATTTTTTCTTAAAAGTGTCTGCGGACCCCACTTTGGGGACCACTGATTTACAGTGTTGACGCGTGTGACGAGAATAGAGACGTCAGCACGTACATGTATAAACGTCCCCGCCTCTTGATTACGCGTAGGTTTTGTTTTGTCCCCAGCGCCACCCGCAGACACTCGTTTCGGTTTTGCAGTTAATTCGTATTACCTACCCTCATGCACGCGCAGTTCCACACTTCATAAAACAGGTTCAACTTTTTCACAGTTCTACCCCGTCTCTTGCCTGCGATTAGTTTATGTGCACGATGCTGCGTGTGCGCGGGCGAGATTCGCGTTGGTTCATAAACTGCTGCTGCACTCGTAAAGAGACTGCTGCTGCTGCTGCTACATGCTACATAGTGTAATTATTTATTATATTTAATTTATACAATTGGCAGAGTATCAAATTAGCGCTAGCGCGGACCTACACGGGCGCGCGCGCGCACACACAGTTTCCATTAAGTGGAATAATATTCTCGTTCTGTATCGGTTTGGAAACATTATTTTCACATTATTCATGTCGGCTAATTGCAAAGACCCGCGTGGCTAGATGCCAGGGATCTGTGTTTTGTTTTCGCATTTTTATAGAGATCTTGTTTATCTCAAGACTCCCGTCGGTCTGTGTACTTGTTTATTTTGTTTTGAAGAACGAGTAAAATTGTGTTATAATTGTGTACAAGCGCCTAAACACAGGTTTAAACTTTATTTTGGACTTTCAGCATACTTGAACGCAAGAATTCCGGTGTTTTTTCCTAGTTTATAAACCGACTATGATTTTTCTTGTTAGGAGTTTGCGTGTAATAAAAAAAGTTCTTGTAGCTGTTGTCGAACTACTTTACCCTGAGAAGTCGAGTTAGATTTTAAATCAAACTTGGACGTAAACGTCAAAACGTTTCCATGGTTAGACTAAGTTAAATCAATTTGTTGTACACGAATAAAGTTATATTTTGTTATGTGCCACTGTGTAATACTGTATTCACTTTTGAACAGAACGGTTGAAAGAAAGGTTCCACAGCGCTGTATGGAACTTCGTCGTCCTCCTCCTCCTCCTCCTCCTCCTCCCGCTTGTGTTGGTAGGTTGATCCGTCGACCGTTTTCATCCGCCTTACTACTTTGAAGCTTTCTAGTAGGCCTATTAGAAAAAAAAAAACAGCTAATGCGTTATCAGCGCATCGTGATGCAAGATGGAGACATAACTATCCGTCGTAACCGTCATATATACTATCCCCATCCCCTAACGAATGGACGGATTTCCAAATTTTTCCCGTAAGGACTAGTAGTCTTCTTCGCACACCATATCCGTTGTGGTTGTGGTGTTCACAATAACCCCGTGTAAGAGCTACTTGCACCAGGTACAACACACGGGCCAACGTAACTTGCAGCTCGCGGGGGAAAGCTTGTTAAATAATCCCCGAGTGAAACTGCCTCACTTTATTATTTCACCCGTCTAAAGAGAACATACGTAGGCCTCGAATACTGTAAGGGCGTTAGGGTTTGGAACAAAACAGCGCTAGCCAAGAGAAACTTGATAGGACAGTTGAAAGGGACTGAAACAGTTAAGTTAAACAATGCCAGTTGAGAATGATAGGTCTCAGAGACGTAAAAAGAAGACGAGGCTGACAGTAGAATTACAGTTACAGACACTGGGCGATGGAATCGCCACATCCTTACGCCAAGATAGGGAAAGTTGACCAAGCATAAAGCAGTCAAGAGTCCAAACTAGTAGCAGCAGGAAAACAGCAGAAGATAACAAAATGGGAACATGTCAGGAACGAGGTCATTGGGAACGTGATCGATGAGGAGCTAATAACAAGCTTCTATTAATTAGAAAACAGGGAACTGTGGTATCAGGATGGATCTGAACAGATTTCCAAAAGTCATCTTAGACCACAAATGTCGCCAAGAAACGTAGAAAGCTGTGGAAACGCCACACAGACATAGGAAACGGTATAGAACAAGGACATGATAGAAAAGATAGAAGTTAGTGAAAAACGGGGAAACATTGGAGTAAGGATTAAGAAAAGTGATGGGAATGGGAAAAGAAAAGAGATAAGCCAATCGAATCAACTGAAACTCCTACGCTCTGTAGGACAGCAGGAAATGAGAATTAGAAAAATTAAGATAAAGGTTAGAACAGCATTAAGTCAGAGAACTAAAGAACCATATCTGCGCATCAGAATCACGATACATATGGTAGACTCGTCAAGGTTGGTTAGCAGAGAAGTTGCCGAGTACTGGGATACAGCCGTTACTCTTCTCAGTATATATAAACGTTTTTACTGTCTGGAGTTCGCTAATGGGTTTTTAGTATTTGCACTTAGGCCTGTTCGTTGAAATTGTACATATAAAAGGTTGTTGACAAATGTCGCATCATATTTGCAAAAACTCATGCCATTAACCAGTGTCACACAGATATTCAAACTACGTTTTTGTTGTATAGGCCTCCAAAGGCGTTGAGATCAAATAACAGAGCGATAATCACGGGGACGAGATCAAGTGAGCATCGACTCGGCGCTCAAGTTATTTGTTTATGACATGAAGACGATGTAAAGATGGCCGTACAAGTCTAAATTTTATAACAAATTATTAAATTAAGTGTACTCGTAAAAGCTCTGTATAAACAGTCTACGCCCTCAGATGTGGGCTTGTTCTTCTCCTCGCTCCTCGCTAAGTCATCTTCCGTCCGACACGAACATATTAGTAAACAGTTTTTTAATTACAAATCAAACAAAATATAAACTATCAACCGTTTTTATGGACCATTTCCGCTCTCCCTTCAGCTGTGTTTGTAAAAGGAGTATATTTTAAACGAGTGAAGTTAAGTAAGACCAATACATAGTGCTGGCAGTAAATGTCATATGAAGTCTCCCTCCGCCCCAGTCGCCACTAAACAGTATCCGTAATTGTACATTTTACTGTTGTCCTTGTTTGAGGCAGAAGTGTTTTAATTTTAGTTCTGTGGGCGTGTTTGTGTTTTTTATTTTATTTCCCTTTATAAGTCTAGAAGTGTGTGTTCTGAGCGGTTCTAAGCGGTTAGTCCTACTGACTTCTTCAGCGTTCATCGGATGCCTTTCAGATTTGCGAGTCGTTTTGTAGTTTTTCCCTATTCGCAATTTGTTGTCGTTCCCTGTGTCACAACCTATTTTATAACTGTACGTTCCTTGTTAATTCCTTTATTTTGTGATGTTTTTTTTCTCAACTCTTCTTTGTATTCATTGTAGTTCCATTTTGATTCTCATACCATAACACCGATGTGTGGAGCTTTCTCGTGCTTCATTTGTCTCTTTTTCTCCCATAGACGAAGTGTAAGGATAACAGTTCCTATAGCGCACGTGTGCTCTCCACTTCTCTTTTCAGTTCACAAATTTGTTTGTGTACATAAATATACGTTCACCAGTCGCGCTACTTCATCGACTGATAATTTCTCACTTTTCATTCGCTTTTGTATTTTTTTATTCATTACAAATTTATATAAGTTGCATAAGTTCAACCTTCTGTGCGGGACAATTAGGCGAAGCCTTAAGTCAGCAAGTAAAAGAACACGCCTAAAATTTTACAAGGTGATGGCTCTTCCCACACTTCTTTATGGGTCTGAGAATTGGACTTTAACAAAAAAACCAGGCCAGTCGCATCCAAGCGGCTGAAGTGAGATTTCTCAGGCACGTAGCAGGGTATACTCTCCATGATTATCGAAGAAACACAGATATACGGCAGGAACTGAATATTATGAGTATACTTGACAGGATCGCCCAGTATCGGCTGCATTAGTGGGAACATCTTTGCCGAATGGATGACTGCTGCATCCCCAAACAACTATGGAACTATTAGCCGAGGGGACGGAGAGGTGTGGGACGTCCGAGAAAGCAATGGAGTGACCAGCTCTAATCTTTGCCTATTTGAGACCGGAACAAGCCATTCTTGGTTAAATCCTTGAAGATGATGATGATGACGATTACAAATTTATTCATTGCGTGAATCAAAAAGTCGTACATTATGTCACTTGTGTATATAAAAAAAGGGTGTGCCTTGGGATACACGCCAGAAGTGAGAACTTCAGTGTCGAGTGACGACTGAACTGATTCAGCGTGTCAAAGATTGCTTGTATGTATGTAGAGTAAGAGATATTTTACTATAAAGAATTAAGATTCAAATAAGAGTGAATGGATAATTTAAGGAGACGAGTGCGTAGTGGTGCCTATATGCATTTTATTATAAGCAATCGATATTTACAGTAAATATAAATAGAATCATATCACATATCGTGTTGTTTTCAGTATACATAAATATGCAAAAAAAATATAACAAATAATTTTTTTCATATTATTATATACTTTCACAATATGAACTTACTTTCTTTATCACTTCTCCATATGTTTCGAGGTGATATGGGGAAGTAATAAAGAAAGTAAGTTCATATTGTGAAAGTATATATATGTAATAATATTTTATAAAGTGAACGAAGAGGATGAATCAACAAGATAATTTTTTTCAATGTAACAATATGGTTTACGCAATATTTAGTTGAAAAATAGAACCTGATATGCTATAATAACACAATTTTTTACAAATTATAAAATAGCTAAATTACTAAATCGAATTTACTAAACATATAAAAACTCTGCCAAATACAATATAAAACCAGAATCAAACTCACGGATCAACTAAAAAACGTACAAAGTAAACAAAGATACAAAATTATACTCTTTCGTCATTTGAAACATGTACCCAAACATTCTCATTGAAAATAGGTGTCACTGATTTTAAATTGTTTTTATGAATTAAACAGTTGGAAGTTGTATAAATATATTAGGCTAATATGAACTAAGTACAAGAAATGGATTTAAAAAGTATTCAGTTCAATCTCAGCATGTGAGTACATTTTCTTTTAACATAAATAAAATTATTATTAATATTTACTTTATAGTAGGCCTATTTAAACATTAAGAATATGCTTACATTCTTTAAAATATTACTCATTGCTTGAAGCATACTTATTTGTGGCAGTGGAGAAATTTTGAGTAGCTGTGTGGGGCAATGAGGTTTGATTGACCTGGTAACACTGCTTTTTCGTTTCAGCTATTTCGTTCCGAGAATCAGTTTGCTGCCCTACGAGCGAGAGGTGTACGGGAGTGAGCCGGGCGCTATGATGCCATATATGAAGTTCTCAATTCAAAAGAAATCAACGTAAACAGAATATTTCTTTGACGGTCCACACGTGAACTCAAAGTCCTCTACGCCTTAAATTCAATTGTCAACCAAGCTTACAGTACCCTAAATAAGTTTGGCAGCCTGTAGGCACTGTTGCAACATTATGGTAGAGTACTGTGTTTATAAGGCTTGTTAGTAAAAAAAAAAAAAATACCAGTAGGCATGTATTTTGTATTTATTATTAAAAAAGAAATAAACAAAAATACAAATGAAAAACGACCTTTCTAGCCATAAGAATAAGGAACAAAAAGATTTTCTCTTGAAGTAATGAGTGATTTACATGTTTACGAAAAGACGTGTCATTAAAGTCTCCTTAGCTAAAACAGACTCAAATTATTTATAAAATCAACTGCCAATATCGTCAAAACATTAATAAATAAATTTTGTTTACAAAATAATAAATAATAAAAAAAAGTGTTGCAATTGAAGAAGTTTTTCCGGTAAACGTGTTAAAAATGGAAGGAGTCCAGGGTAGGAGAGAGAAAACCGCAGGTTCAAAGTGGACTGAAGGCAGGAAGAAGAGACGTAGTGAAAAGATGAAAAAATATTGGAGAAAAAGAAAAGAGCAAGGAATAAAGAATTGAAATTTGCATGTGGTCCTCAGATGCCCGATACAAATAGGAAAAAAGTGTTGATTGTGAAACTCCTCTATTTGCGAACTTATATTTACGATTCTATCTCTGACCACTACGCGAGAAAATGACTGGTAGGCTATTATACACTGAGAAATATAATTCTGCAGTAATTTTAGTTATTTCAGTAGAAATTAAGTAGAAAATTACAGTCCACTGACGTCCGACGACAAGTGTGGTGCTGACGAAACCATCGTGGGAAGCAAAGTGCGGGGGGATACACTACTTGTCAGCGGTCATAGTGACCTCCATACATTGATAATGTAATATGCATTAGCCGATAACAGACCGCATGACGTAAGCTAATCGCACATTACGTTTGCAATACAAAGTGGCTGGCATCTTCTCCAGCCTGCCGCCGGCTGTTTAGTCCAACTAAATAAGAAACTACGTATGTTTCATTGCCCTGTATGAAAGCGATAATTCTCGTAAACTGTAAATGCTTATTTGATTTTTGGTACGAATTAAATGCAGTGTCATTGAATTTATTTACTGATAGTTGTTATTAATTGATTATAGATTGTATTCTCTTGATTACACTGTATTAGAGTTTATCTTAATTATCCGGCTTCTGAAAGACGGACTGTAACTCGACGTGGACAATTAACACAACAAATCTCGGAGTGGTAACAGGCAAGGGAGCCGGGGTATTATCATGTATTTAAAATTTGTGACGTTCTAAGCTTGTGGCAAACAAGTTACGCTCGTTATGCAGGATAATGACGGTTCATTAGAGGAGGAAACGGACCGGAGTCGTATCCGGACCCTGCCTGTTCGGGTTTGGTCTCCAACTTCGGCTATGCAAACACTGTGGAATGACCGAAATTTCCTGTTTAATATATTTACCAAACCACTCTCGCCTATAATTAAGTAGTACTTAACTCTTAATTATCTGAACTATTTTTACCATTTTGGCTATATGGTTTTCTTGTTTTCTTCTCTACTTCAGGGGTTGGGCAATCTGTCTGTTCCACTTTGTCAACTTACCCGGATCACTCTTTTCCTTTTTAACAGTTTTGTGTAATCTTAAATCCGCTCTGTTTACTGTTTTCATTTTGTTCTATTCCGTCATTGCAGACGCCCAGTTCTCTCCGAACGCCTTTATTTCTTGTTCGGTGTTTTCGTGTGCATTGTAGACGTCTTACTGAATAGTTTTTGTATCAGTAAAATTTATTTTTATATTTGTCTCAATAATTTATCTAGTAGATTAATTTATATGTAGGTCTCATTCTCCGTTATATATCTCTTTTCTTTAATAACGTGTCAAAATTTGAAGACTACGCAATACCCTGTGAAAGCGCAATCGTCAATGGAACTTCATCTATTACGACGCTTCATCTGTGTTTTTAAAGTGTTGTGTATATATTGTTACAGACAGTTTTAATGTATGTAAAGAACGGTGTGGTTCTTGTTAATGTGGTTTGTTAAGAACGGTGTTACATTGGCTATGTGTTAAAATGTACCATACTTCGCTTGACTTGCTTTAACCTTTGTTTCCAACGATCGCCATCTGTTTCGGCCTCTTGCCAGTTTCTCACTCCCAGAAGAGTCTTATCATTAACCGAGACTTTGGTTCTAGTTACGTAGCGGATAGGGTTGCTAGTCCCTCAGTGCAACTCCTAACGTGGTGGACAAGGAACTGTGAGTTCGGGCTGTTCTTAACCTTGACTAATGAGTTCTGCCCGGTCGGAATAGTCTGTGTAGCTCAGCCTATTGACTGGTATTTTTAAGTCGTATTAGTCAGTAAACATTATTTTTATCTACTCTTGATGAAGTTGCCGCTCTTTGTGGCAAAGATATACTTACTTTCTTGAACCATATTATTCAGATTAATAGTGTGCTTTGACACATGTAATTTTACAAGACCGTTGAAAGATTCGTGAAACGAACCAGCTGAAATTAGACCGAACCACACACACCATCCTTTGTGAAGAGAAAGCGCTGTGAGACGCTCTTCATACTGCCCTGCTAGTAAACTGCAACTCTTTTGAAAATATATTTTGCTTTCACAACTGTAGAAATCCATAGTTGTTTTGAGCATTTACTTCGTTTTTTTTTTATTATACAAACAGTACTCGGTGTTTCACTTTTACTCTTTCGAACTGTACACTCCTATGCCCACAAATGGGACTATCATTTGCATAATCTGTTGAAATGTTTCATGTCTTGTCGTCGGAAAACTGTAAATCTGTCACATGAATGTCTGCTAAACCACAGGATAGTAGGCCTGCATCCTTTTAAAAGATTTTTTCTCTGTCAACGACATTCTTTTTGTTATTTTTTGTTAGTAGGCTAAGTCTTTTGTTCGTGCGTGCATTACACTTGCATGCATTTTTCTATGTATCCATTTTCAATTCTTATTTTCACAACACATATAATGTAAGTGCGCGCGCAAGTTTTTGGTCGTTTATAGTTTCCTTATTTGTGTCACACTGACAGCTGTTCGAGTCGTCGAATGTACAAGTTTACTATCACGGTTGGTTGATTTTAAGTCAGTGTAGCCTATAGAAAGTTTTGAGTCTATTTTTTCATTTTTGTCTAGTGTAAGCGAATTTTCGCAGGTGTTACAATCGTTTCAAGCCGTTTCTGTGAGACCCCCAAACATGGCAAAAGTAAAAAAAAAAAAAAGAAAACCAGTAGAAATCGTTTTTCATACCAAACAGTTTTTTATTTTAGCGCAATTGCTACATTAGTATAAAACAATTTTCCATATTTAAAAATGTCATTTTTTTCTAGAAACGTAAAAAAATTTTACATGAAATTGTATGAAATATTTTAAAATTCTAGAAATAAGTTCTTCAAGATGTCAAAGATTTCTACCACATTTTATTACGAATTCCCTAGGCTGTAGGATATCGTATATTTGAAGAAATGTAAAGTGTTCATAAGAAGAGGATATTAATAGGATTCATTGTACATGTTGACAGCCAAATGGAGAGAATAGTGTCGTTTGTTATTTCAGGTTCAAACGTCACATTTATAAAACTGAGTTTCGCGAATTGGAGCGTTTCCGTGCACTAGTATTTTTTTTCTTCTTAATTTTATTATAGACGTTGATATTTGTCAAACGTAGTTTCTCTCTCTCAGAGGGATTTTCATCGGCTATTGGCATATACCCACACCTAACCGCCATCTATTTCTGTCCTGTGCATCTTCTGCCAAGTTATGATGTTCCATGGCCTTCCTCATGTTTCGAGGACAGTCTAGGTCTGCCCCTTTTTCCTCTCCTTGGGGGCCTCCACTGAAATATTTTCCTCGGCCATCTCCGAGGCTGCTTGTTAGGTTTTTTAACATTGAATTTTTCAACGAGTATCGAAGAGTTAGCCCGATGCCTCAACCCCCAACCTGGAGGACCAGAATTTTCTGTTAGGGTCTTTTCCCTTAGCTGACTTGTTCGAGTTTTTAAGCGCCCGAAACTCGCTTATCACCTCTCTCGTCTGTTGCATAACGCACTACAATAGTACGCCATACATCCAGGGGCCACGCGGCATAAAGCCTACGAGGACGTGAGAGTAGGATTTGTTGTTAGAGCTGAGTTTGATTTCTCAAACCTCTGACTTACTTGCCAGGAAAATACAGTGGGCATTTCTCAGAGTTTTAGTGCTATGAAGGTGTGAGCAGCCTTCATAACCTCCAAGACCCTTACCAACCTTTGGCCCCCAAACGTAGTTTCATAATCTTTAAAAAATATGTAATTTACAGACTCGTTAACGATAAAATATGATTCTTCGGGTTACGTATTACTTAAATCGAATTTTATCGTAGTCTAAATTATCTCACTCTGAGTCGTAATTTAAATGTCCATAAAATCTTCTTCTTATTATTTTTCTTCTTCTTCACTTCAAGAATTAGGTGACGTAGACCTGTTCCGGCACCCATCTCATCCTCGAACGGCCCACGTCTCTTCTACCAATGTCTTTATAGTTCAGTGCCGCTTTCGGCAATCGAACCTCTGTCATCCTTTGCAAATGATCCCACCATTGTCTTTTGTAAGCTGAAATAATTACATTTATGTCCTCTAGTTCGAGTTCTGCTCTGATATCCTCATTCCTTATTCTATCTTTTAATGTATAGTTTAAAGTACTTTGAAGAAACTGCATTTCAGCACTCTTGAGTCTTGCAGCATTCCTTTTTTGTCATGACCCACGCCTCACTCGGATATGTCAATGTTAGTATTGCAATTTTCTTATAAAATTGTAAGAAACTAAGTTCAGTAGCAAGTAGCAGAATAATTGATACAAAGCCGCCATATCCTGTCTCAGAAAGAGAAGGGTGAGGGCGAATCTCCTGGGCCCCAAAACAGGGGCCTTTCGGCTAAGGTATAGTAATTCCCTAACAGTCTCTGGTCCTCCGGGTAGGGGGTTGTGCAATAGGTTAGTAACCTGTTCATGTAAAACTTTATAATATTTATACTCCAAAATATTATAGACTACTTATAATATTATACTTATGTCCATAAAATGTAAAGACAATATTAAAAACCTTGGCCACGATTAATATTATCGACATTCTGTCAGTTCTGTAATTCTACTACGGTAATTTGGTTACTCTTTGTTTTGTGTTTTTCCGCGTCGTATACGTCATCATTATATAGTAGGCCTATACTTGCTACCTATAGTTCGTGTCGCTTTTTTCTTGATCTCTTCTACACCGTGTAAATACAATATCTTGACTAAAAAAGCAACGATAAGTGATGTTTTCCTAACAAATTGCTCGCTATTGTGCTATTATCACATTGTTAGCTGCTAGAAGTAGCGGCAACTGTCTGGTGACTCAGACGTTAAAACGATAACCATGACACACAGGTAGCAAACGGCACAATGCGAGTGAGATGTGTCAGTTTTGAAGAGGTTTTTTGGGGAGAAACGGAACAGATTATTTTATTGTAGGTATACAGGCAAGCAGTACATGTCCATTAATTTGTAAACACTGGTATTTCGGTCCATTGACAGACAACCGGCTTTCTCCGTGTGTGTCTCCTGCTGTCCTGCCGTAAAAACATGTATTTTTGTAGCCTACCTGTCGGTGCCATACAATGTCGGCGGACAACAAACACATTCCACACACACACACACACACACACACACACACACACACACACACACACACACACACACACACACACACACACACACACACACACACACACACACACACACACACACACACACACACACACACACACACACACACACACACACACACACACACACACACACACACACACACACACACACACACACACACACACACACACACACACACACACAGTTATACTACTTTACTTCCTTCCCTTTCTGTGTCCGTACTGGTCCGTGTTAGTGTAGATATAGAATTCCCTCCCTTTGCTAATCTGATATTTGGGTGATATTTGCGGCCTCTCCGAAGGGTTGTACCACCGCGTGTTGTGATTCTTTCAGCCCCGTAGGTAATGGATTCATCTTTCTGATTTGATTCGATGTCAGAATTCGTGACTGCTAGTTTTATATACGTAAGTGTACAAGACCTGGTTCACTATAAACAATTGTATACAGTAAACATAGATTTTACGGATTTCAACACCAATCTGTAAAATCTAGTAGTCCGTAAAGACGAGGTAAAACATTTTAACGTGTTTTGTTAGAGGGCTTTCAGCGTATAATTTAGTGGAAAAGGCCATTTTAGAAATTAATCTTAATTATATGTAACTAATTTATAGGAATTATATAGGAATAACTAATATGAAAATAGGAAAAGGAATTGATTAGGTCATTGTTTAAGAAGAGACTGCTTGCTTACAACTGCCGTGGAGGGTGTCATAGAAGGAGAAAAAAGAAGAGGGCGTAGAAGGTGAAGTTAATAGATAGCACTAAAATCAGAGGATGTTACGAAGAAACGAAGAGACTGGCATGCGATAGGACAGCTTGGAGAGCTTTTACCATTTGAAGACCTGCCTTAGGGCAGAACACCAGGTAACTACAGTACATAAAATACAGTATAAAATATGTTACAATAAAATATGTTAAGTGAATTTGAAAAAAATTACTGGATTGAGTCAAACGTTACTTAAATAATGAAACTCATAAAACACTTTGTTAAGTAATAAAAATATCACAAAATATGGGAAATCAAAGAATGCTGATAAGGTAGAGTTTTCATATTTCCATGTTTACATATTTCTTGTTTCCATATATTTTCCCTTGAGAAACGTAATGTAATATTAAGAACAACCGTCTGAGAGCTCTGTTTTGTTTTTCATATATTCGTGCACTTTTACCGACAAACTGTTTAATAACGTACAAAAATTAATGCATTTATGTTTGCGGTGTGTATCAGAGGTTTATAACACACACATGGGCACAGCCGTTTCACGTTTTACAAATAAAACTACCTGCGCATTCTTCTTCTTCTGGCACTACGGTCCCTGTAGAACCCTGATTCTCCTCCATTCTTCTCTGTCCATTTGCCTTACTCCTCCAACCTGCCACTTACATATCCCTCAAATCCGCTTCCACATCTTCTCGTCGGACGTCATCTCTCCTGCTTACTCCCTCCTGGTTCCTTTCCAATGCCATTTTGGGCCTCGATCACTTCTCATTCTCACCACGTGCCCCAAACATCTCAACCTTTGGGCCTTCCCTGCCGCAACTATGTCCACTTCTCCATACAGGTCTCTTAGCTCACGATTTTTTTCTTATCCTCCACATCTCTCCGTTCCACGTTGGTCCATAAATTGTTCTCAGAATTTTCCTCTCGAAAACATCAAGGGGAATTAAATACTCTGTTGATAAAATATATACAGTTTGCACCACCAACAATTTTTTTTAAAAGTACCGTATTTTTAATTATTCACAAAAATAATACAAAGATAATTTGATTTTCATTTTGGCGTAATCTGTTTACTGCGATCGGTAATCAGGACCACTGCCGCTGTTGTGTGATTTAATTTGGGTTTCGTTGTAAATAAACAGGTTTGTATGAATCAAGATAACGACGGCTAAGTGGGGCAGCAGTGACTGTCACAACCAATTTCCGCACGTTTTAATTTGACGAAACAAATTACTTGAGCGTTAACTTGTGTCGTATTGTTGTTTGTTTGTTTCTACGCACTGAACATTTCAGTTAACGTTCGTCAGCTTTGTTGTTGCGGCTACACGCGCTCAGTGAGCCCAGTGACGGCTTACGAATTTAAATGTATGGTACGTATCCGGGATTACGGACGCGGTTCCTGTTGAGTTTGGTTGGCATCCACTCCCCCAACGAATCGGTTGAGCGGTCAGGAATTTCCAAAGTATTATCCCGTTCTCGCCCTTGTCGAGGGGTAAACTTTTCACCACTTTGACGAATTTACCGATTTAGTCCCAATCGCTGGAAGGTACTTCGTGATTGGAAACTACAAATATCCTATTCCGTTAACGAAATTGCAAAATGTTTTAATTACAAGTACTGTAAACGTAGATAACCTGCCTGGCATTAAATGGACAACGCCATTGTTTAGAACAACGGTCTCGAAACTTTTTCAATTTGAGGGCCGAATTGGAAAATTTTTGGAAGTCAGGCGGGCCAACAATATATATAAAGTATAGTAAACTTATTTTTTTTAAGTTTACAAAATAATCAAGCCAATAAAGTAGGTATTTAAATAAAAATTAAGCAGACTTATCCAAAGAAAACAAATTTGTTTATTAAAAATAATGTAAATAAAAGTAAGGAAAAAATAACATTCAAAGATATTTCTTATGTATTATTTTTTGGCTTTTTTATGTACGTATGGGATGTGTGGAGATGGTTCTGATATATAATATCTGTCCATTTTGGGACAAATTTTGATGCTCCTATCGCTAGAATGGATTTCAAGTGTTCGTCTGACAAGTTAGCACTTTGAGAATCCTGTATTTTGATTTTATATTTATTTCTTGTTTAGTTATTTAGTAAAATGTTATAATATTTGAAGTATTTTGACGATCTATTTAAAAACTGCACGTAGCATCGGCCGGGTTTCCGCGGGCCGTAGTTTGGGGACCCCTGGTTTAGAATTTTTGGGTCTGAGCGGCATTTTGAAACAGGAACACCATACGCCGGGGGGGGGGGAGCCAATCAAATTTCGAATGGGCGGAATGCGTTGTAAAAAATAAATAAATAAATAGCAGTTTTAAAACAACACATAATTGCTTCCACATAAAACAACACATTTTAGTGACTTCCATCGCAGATTAGGTGACGTGTTTGTTTTCGGCCTGAAAGTCAAAACATAAAGCTTTCCCAATTTGACGTGTATTCATGATCGATAGATTAGACGATGTAGTGTGTCCATTGGAGTACTGATCTGGTGGTTGTTTAGAGCAAACATTCATAGTATCTACCATTAAGTGTATTTACTGCGTACTGGTACGGCTTTCTTAAGGAGAAACTAGCTAGGATTTAAACCTAAATGCTTGTCTACAGCGTCTTTTGTCGTCACAACACTAATAAAAAAACGGCTCAGTTAACAAGTAATCGATTTTAAAAAACGTTCTCTGTGTAATTCTCGAGATCAGAGGATCCTGGTGACAAAAATTTTTGAAATTTCAAAAACTAAACTCTATTTTCATATTTTGGTTCGGATAGATTACCAGTACTAGGACACTGTATTTCTTTCATTTTGTTGGTTACCACGTACGATGGTTTTAAATATGCCGTGTTGATCACAAAACGTATCTGCGAGAAGATAAAAAAAGAACAGATTACATTTCACTTGGCGAGTAACAACACCATGATAGAGTGGGGGGGGGGAGAAAGAGAAGAACCCAAGTAAGGCTTGTGCTGATGCTGGATGCAGTGTGACTCATATTCACATATTTTCCTGTGAGGATCAGCAAACCACTTAAATGAAAGCGGAGACGGAAGGGATACAAAACAACAAAGTCAGGAGATTCCTTGTAAGCATCTCTCTTTGTCAGGATAATTGAACGGAATGGAATGAAAATTTTAGAAAGTTAGTGTAGCCAGTATTGACCAGTATTATTTGGACTATTCGAGACTATCCAAAGTCTGGATAGCACACGCGTGAATATACGTAGATATTCGGTTGTTTTTCCAAGTTGATCCGCCCCAGAATGCCGTCTAGTTATTCGATCCCTTCAACAAATTCTTATTGTGTTCAGCTTCCTGTAACGATACGGTCATACTCACAGGGGGGAAATCTTTCACTTGTATAGGCTTAATGCTACGCTTGTGTTATCATACTTTTATTCAGTATGAATGGCTCGAAGAGGGATAAACGCCCATTCAGACCAAAAATAACAACAGACAGATGATTGGCTGTTGTGAAGGTACCTAAATCTCTACAATAACATGTCACGTTCTGTCGTAAACAGATATTTTCCAGTATTTCAAACTGCAGTGACCACACAGCACTACATTCCTCAGGTATTCAACGTAAATTAGCGTATCGTTCCACACAGGAATTGTCGAACGTAGATTCAATGAAAGATAAATATGAAATAATACTGTTAATTTTTCTTCATATAAGAGATACATTTTGAAACATAAAATCCACCCAAGAGATAGAGTGTACAGAACAATAGATAGACAAATTATGCCTACAAACCACAGTATATAGGCTTACGTTGATATATGAAGGAAACTGGGCTCTTGAGGCTATGCCAAAAGAGGTTCTTTTAAAAATATAGAAGTACGAGATATATAGAGTGCTGTAATGATAGCAAACATGTGTTTGTGGGGGGGGGGGGTCTATCTCGTCTTTCTCCTCTGAAGAATGTTTAGCCCTGCAAACCTGTTGAGACCACAATTATATGTCTTCAGTGGACAAACCCAAGTCTCACTTCTCTTTAGGCTTGAAAAAACGTTTGGTTCCAAAAATTATTGAGAATTAAAGCCGCTTTTGGAATTCTTATTTCTGACGTTCGCGAAGATGCTCTTCCAGGTTTTCTTGTGTTCCTCTATTCTTTGATGTATTGAGAATATATGTCATTTTAATTAGTACGTTACTGACTCTGTATGCCGTCTGTTACGTCTCCCAACTTTTAACAATTTCATTTCCACAACCAATATATTTATTATTTCTCATTATCCACCACGTTTTTGGTACATATAACTAAGTTGGTACGGCCATAATTTTAAAACCGCGATCGATATATATACTTGCATCGATTCTCCAGTGTTGTGATAACATGACTACACATTGTCCGAAACCTGTGCAGCTAAAAGAGAGAGAGAGAGAGAGAGAGAGAGAGAGAGAGAGAGAGAGAGAGAGAGAGAGAGAGAGAGAGAGAGAGAGAGAGAGAGAGAGAGAGAGTCCATGTGTTTGTCAATGTGAAAAGATGTAACTCTAGTGGTAATAAAAATGCTGTAGTTGTTTCACTGCGTGGACATAAACTACATTTCCAGTTCTAATTGGGTAGTTTTCGTGAAATCCCATCGTCTTTATTTTATTATATTTTATTAATTTATATGCCAAGACACAGAGACACACATGCATGTACGAGGCTCGTATAATTTGACAATAAATATGTCACAACAACGTCAACATCCTTCATGATGTTCGAAGCATTTTTGCTTGTAGCATCTACGTCTAGTTTGTAGTTGGTCCGTCCAGACTTTCTAAGAATACACAATACTTCTTTTCTCACTGATCTGTAATGTTTAAAAATGTATGGCAGTCTTAATGCTTTCATTCTCGGCAAGCGGTATATCCATTTGTTTATAGTCACATATTTTCTTTTAGAAAAACGTGAAATTTTTTTAGACGAAAAACAAAAATTAATATATCCAACAGGAGAGTGCTATAACCCTAATACAATAAGCTGTAGAGAATCTAACAGTATTTTCATTGTTTACCATGTTTATTTAAGTACAACAAAACAAAATTCGTAGTAAAAACTGTGGATCTGATCAGTACAACGTTCTGTTTATTGCTTGACGATGTCATATATTAAATTGTTATTACATTCTTAACAAGAGTTGAACAACGGGCAGGGCAACAAGCCTTTCTCGGATAAAACAAAGTACTGTACTACATATACGTACATTACAGAGTTGTGATTTAGTTTCCCATGTTTACGCGATCCGCGTCCCCCTTCCGACGCGCCGCACTGAGAGAGGGTAACTCTGCGCTTTAATGTTACTGTCTCATGAGAGCTGTAGTTGTTTGTCCCCTTCGTAATGGCGTATCGAGATAATAACATTTGCCATTAACTCGGTATTAAACGAAACTTTGGAAGCGCTCGACAGAAATAGTTTTAAACGCGTTATACAGTGACTGGTGTCGTATAAACGTTAAGCGTCACTGTCGCTAAGAATGCAATCCTAAAATCTTTAACATTAATACTGCACATTAATTAACTGGTATCGGTATTTTCCTTCTGATCTGATTTTATGATATAATTTTTGTGTGTCTGTGTCACTAGTTAACGAAACAGTGGAATATGATAGGAGGATTCTACATTGGACTTCAAAAAGTAATTTAGACAAGTGAAAATAATAAATTAGGAGAATTTTAAGCAGCTCAGATTAAATTAGCTCAATACGGTATACATCTTGTAACGAAATTGAATTTTCGTTACTGCTGTTGTAATAATCAGAGTTAAACTCACCAGTTCTAACGTTCCAATTTGAATTCTCTACCAAACCGGTATTACCAACCCTTTTTGGTCATCAAAATTTTTAATGTTTATTATGTTAGAAATAATACCAAAATTATAATAAAGATTATTAAAAAAATCAAACATACAGTGAAAAGTTCAATAATGTTGTTATTAGCAATTCTTGTGTTCCTTATTATATTACAAATCCTTCCAAATTATATAACGAAATCTGTGCCGGCATGTTTAATTATTCGCGGTGCCTATCTGTTCCAATACGGGAGTTTCTCTTGTTTATATTGTATTAATATCTCAGGTCGTGAAGTTCTTGAGGCTACAGAAAATGTCATTAAATATACTAATAAAAGTACAAAATTTTAATTATACAAGTTGTGAAATAATTATAATTAGTTATAACCTATATTTATTGAAAATGAGTTTGTAGGTTAATTGTTTTTAACTAATATTTAATCTTAAAGTTTCTTCATATAAGTAATTATTATAACGGAGAGATTACTTTTCAGTTCTAAGTGTTCATTAAATAATAAGGAGTTCAAGTGTTTGATCAGTGAGTGATAATTAGTATTAATAGTGGGGTTCACTTATTGTTTTTTCGTGTTGATGTTACAGTTGTATTTAAATTATACTTAGCAATTCTCTTTATTTTCAGTCCGGATAGGATTACTTTAGGTACAGCTCGTTTTGCTTTGATCAATTACTCCGATACTCCGATCTTCCTTTGGTATTTAAAATTTTCAAAATGGTTATAATTTATTGTTCATCATTCTGGTCCAGTCTTCCATCAATCATTTATACATTAGATATTTTTTCTCTTCTCCAATGGTCTGCTGTTTTTCTAATTTGTACTCCTCAGAAATTAATTATGGATTAATGAAATGAAGTTATTCTTTTGGTGTTGAATCAATGTGGTTATTATTTATTGTTCATCATTCTGGTACAATATTCCATCACTTATTTAATTATTAAATATTTTTCTCCTCTCTAATGGTCTGCAGTTTTTTTCCAATCTGTACTCATCAAGAGTTAATAATAGACTCATGAATTTATTTACTAGATATTTTGGTTGCCAAGGTCCAAACACTCCTTCTCATTGGTAGACAATTTGGGAATATTGTTAAACATGCTATTGTTCTTCTATACAAAATTACTAAAATCTTTTAAATTAACATACTTTCCTTATACTAACTGTAATACTAAATATAATAACATCATTGCATTGCTTTTCCCCTACACATTAATTTGATATCCTTCGTGACTACTTTTCTTCAACTCATAACCAAGCCATACATTTAACATTTTGGTTTTCTTTTGTAAATTAACTCCATACCATACTCTTACCGTGAAACCTAACCTAACCTAACCTAACCTAACCTAACCTAACCTAACCTAACTCCATACCATACTCTTAATGTTAAACCTAACAGGATTACATGCATTAATTCATTATTTGTTATTGTTTTTGTATTAAATTTTACAATTTTATTGTTCCCAAATATAGGCCTAATGCCTAGAATAAATCTTTATCTTCATTCATTACAACTGATTATGTTAATATTGTTAATTTTAAGTGTTTTAAACATAATTACCGTAATACAGTTAACTAAACTATAACATTTGATTAGCTATAATCATTATACAATATAACATAACTCTTTTTAAAAACATTTTAGGCCAATGCCAGTATCAAATATTGAACATATCTTTTCTCTGGTCCTGTTACTCATTAATTGTAATATTACATCTAATTAATTGTAATCATAACAAAACATAATATAAATTAAACATTAGGTGAGTATTAGTATTACCTATTGAATATACTTACAGTATACAGTACATAATTCCCTTTATCTATGCTTGGTATAACAGATTATGTGTTTGCCATTAATCTTAATAGTTTTTAAATCTAAATCCCTTAATACAAATAACAGAAATATAACACTGGACTGTTTACTATCCTTATAACACAACATAATTCTTCCTTTAAACATTTAAGGAATTATCAGTATATTATATTTAACAAACATTTCTTTTATACTGATGGTAAACATTTTATTTTTTATAAAACTATTCAATTACTCCTAACTATAATTATTTCTGGTAACATATAGTTTGTTTATTATCTCTGGGTCCTATTCATGGTTTATTAGCTATCATAATACTCACATCACTTTTCTTTCTCGATTATCACTAGTTTATTTCACTTTATAACATTGTATCTTTATTTTATCAACACTATTCCGTTATTATTATTATTATATTTGTTCTTATCTTTGATTTTCACATTAAATTATCTAATGTTTACTTACTATTTTTATTTCACAATTCAACTTTGTACTTTTATTATTGGTAATATTTATGATAATTCTTTCTGAAATAGGGCATTTGGACGCGTTATGTTAACTATATTCTTTTATCACTTTTCCAATCTGTTGGGTATTGTCATAGTCATTGTCTTTGTCTGTGTCAGATTTAGTTTATTGGTCTTGTTCTATTAATTCTGTTTATTAGCTTTTCAGTTTACAGCTTTTCTTCATTCATTTAAACTTGCAAATCTTGTGCTATCTTCTGTCACGTTACAATCTTAACAGAAACAATATTCGTCTTATTTGTATCTGTTTAAGATGTATCTACATATGTATCTTCTCACAATTATTGTTGTGTAATTATAATAATATTTTTTTTTACACGAACAGGCCAGCTGTGGACCACGCGAATATCATTTCCTTTTCTTCTCCTACCAGAAGGCCCTCATTCGCACACTATGCGCCGCCTTCCTTTCCACTGTTCACCTCTTTCTCGTCTTCTTCTCACCGCAGAGAACCTCAAGATTTTGAATTTTGTTTCTGTAATGTATTTCTATCCACACAGTCGTTTTAAGAGATACCCAGTTTTCATAATTTCTCCTTGAGCTGTTTGATGTATCCGTTCAGACTAGAAAGTTGCCACAAATATTTGAAAATTTGTTTATTTAATCTGGATCGATCCATCCGAACCATATGTCCAAGGAATCTCAGTCTTTTCCTTCGGAAAGCCATTTCCAAATCTTCGAGGTCCCTGTGCAGCTCTTCTTTGGGTCTATGCCTGTACCCATCTTCAGTTTTCTTGGAACCATAAATTTTCCGAAGAATTCTTCGTTCAATTTTAAGAAGAGGTTCCAAATATTGAAAGCACATTGTTTCAACTCCATACATGATCACCGGCCTGATAACAGTGCTATAATGGCGGACTTTCGCACTTCTGGAAAGGTTCTTCTTTCCCTACAGTTCCCGGGTTAGAGTAAAGACCTTTGCTAATAATAATAAAAATATTATTATTATTATTAATTAGAAATAATACTTGTTTTTTAAAATAATGTATTTTTTTAATATTACACTGTTTCAACATTAAATGTCATTTTCAAAATATACAAATTAATAAAATGTAATCCATTAAACTCTTGCAGTTTATCGTAATTGTTACATTTGTTACTCATGTTCTGAATATGTAGGGTAAGCTTCTTATAGATTATTTCAAGTAGATCGATACTTTTTCATAGATTACTTTTAAAAGTTTATTACCTTATACGAAGAATCGCAAAGTCAGAGATGATGCATAAATTTGTGAACACCATAAAGATCACTGTTTACCTGTCACTTAATATCTACGTTATGTTGTGATTCAAGGATCTGTAACAGGCTGCCTTTGCAAGACATCAGTCAATCCGAACCAAATGAAACAGTCTCCCAAGCCAAACGAAATCTTTTGATGTAACAACGTGTTCTTAAAAGTGCGGCACTGTCCCGACACAGTCTCAATGCGCACCAATCGGATAGAGTCCACGTGGCCGCGGCTTTGTCACAATTAGTACTCATTAACCGCAGCTTATCACCTTCAACGAAGCCAACCCGCCCTGCCGTAGTCATTCTGTTCTCGATGTAGCGTTTGTTTTCGTCATGTCCAGAAACACGTCAACGACGTATATTCGTTTTTTATAACTATATGGCGTGTTAAATCGCACGTCAGTTTAAATTTGTAAAGTGTTCAGAACGGTTTCATATGCCTACGGCTGTAACTAATGGGACTAGCATTGTGCATACTTACAAGGTCCCGTTATAGGCCTATACCAAAACATATTTTATATTTTTGTTTTTATAAAACTGTACGTTTATCTGTTAATTTACGTAAAACTATATAAGGTGCAATTGGCAAAATATTTTCTTGACAAATAACACAAATTACTTTGTTTTCTCCCAAATTATTTTTGGATGTTTTTGTACCCTTCTTGTATCTTTATTGTTTTTTATACATTTTTTTGTAATTCCTATTTTCGTTCAATAAACTTATAGTTAATATATTTCGTATTTCATTTGTACTCACTGATATGTTTTTTTTATAAAGTGATTTTTTATTGAGAGGGGAGGGTGTAGGGGCGCCAACTAAAGTTCTGCACATAGGCGCCGGACACTATTGGCGCGCCTCTGCATTTTCCAGTCTAAGTCTTCAGTTGTGTAAAATCAATGACGCACCGACTCGGGCGGTTCGAAACGTTTTTCTTCTTATTCTTCAATTCTTCATGACGTGCATCGCACCAGTTAAAAGAGACTATAATTGTCATAGACAATTAGTTATTTAATGCAAATGCTCTATGCCACTGGTTCCCAAAGTGGGGTCCGCGACAATGTTTCAGGTGGACCGCAGACACTTTTAAGAAAAATTAGAATATAGCGTAATTTTATCAGATTTCTTATGCTCTAAAATCTAAATTTTAGAATCTTAAAACAATTAATAGAAGATTCCAGTATTTTGGGGGGGGGGGTTAAAACTAATTGTAATTGTAAAAGTAATTTCAAAGTAATGGCTTTAATAATGTCTTTAAATCATGTCGTGTAGCAGATCTGTTTGTCAGCCGAACTGACTAGACCTCTCTCTTACACTGCAAAAAGAAGATTCATTGGCAGAACTTTCAACTGACAGTTCATTTAAATTACAGTTTTCGCAATTACAGCTAGCTGACTTCTGGTTATATGTAATGACTGACTATCCTGAACTCGCAAAAAATGCTTTGAAGCGTTTAACTGTGTTTCCCTCTCCTTATTTGTGTGAAACCGCATTCTCCCTGCTCACGTACTTGAAGACAAAGTTAAGAAATAAACTTGACGTCGAGAGTGACTTAATATTGAAATTATCAGACATTGTACCCAATATTGCAGAGCTAAGTGTTCAAAAGCAGCTTCACTGTTTACATTAAACTATGTTTGATATCATCAATATTATTTATAATTTTGCAAGTTAAGAGAATTTTGATTTTAATACACTTTAATTAAAATATAAGTGGTTCTATCATATTTACTGTTTGTTTTATTTCAAAACTCAGATGGGGTCCGTAAAATTTTTAATTGTTTGAGGGGGGGTCCGCAGACTGAAAAGTTTGGGAACCACTGCTCTATGCTGAAGTGCTGAAGTACAGAACTACTGATACGTTGAAAAAGGAGTCGCTTTGAATTCTTGAACTAGGTAATTCAGAATGACGTTAAGAAATATCAACAATTGGTAAGAATGAAACATAAAAAGATTTAGAGAGAGAGAGAGAGAGAGAGAGAGAGAGAGAGAGAGAGACTCGGTAACCCGCTCCTTGTGGGAGTGCCTTTACTGGCTGTTATAAGCGATATCGGTATCGTGTTTTCCCTTATAATCCTTGTTAACAAACGTGATTTGCGAATTCAACAGTTTTTTCTGTTTGTATAAGAAATCTAACAAATATTTCTGGTATGTATTTATAGTGGCAGTTAGGGAAACACGCAATCGCCAAATTACGTCCGACCGTTGACTATAAATTGTCCCGCCCGTCTGTACATAAATTAATAAAATTGTGTGAGCGTAGCGGGCGTGATAATAGGAGAGCGCCACCAACGATGATGGTAGCAGCCGATTCGAAACGTGTAGTTTCAACGATCATTACCAACTTTGCGCCAAGTTCAGTTTTAAACTGGTTAATACCGACGACCAACTTGTTTCCCACTAAAAGAAACCAGTTCTTTATTGCAACTGTATGCAAACATTCTTATCCGTACTACCTTTGCTAAAAATATCTCTTTAACAAATGTAATAATAGCAGTTAATTTCAACTTGTTGGTCCACGTTTTTTCGCAACGTACAAATACCAACTGCTTGTGACAGTACGTTAAACTGTGCACCTTACCTTTTTCCTCTGCTGGCGTTGCAGCTCGCGCCAGAGATTCCCACCACGATCTCCCTCCTCTGATTCTGTCGTGGCGACACGTCGCTATGATCCTCGTCTTCCTCAAGTCATCCTGGAATTATTAATAGCAATTGGTTTCAAAACTTTATTAATTTGTATATTTTGAAGAAGTTAATACTGTCAAAACAGTGTAATGATAAAAAAATATATTATTGTAAAAATAGATGTGTCCTGTGTTTATTGCATGTGCGGCCAAATTGAATTTATATATTTCTGTTTTTTTTTGTATGCTTTTAGATGTTCAAAATAACGTGCCACTGATAAGACATATACCACAAAAAGGCACAATAATGAACATATGGGAAAATTTACAAATATACAAACACAAAACAAACCAGTACCTTAACAAATACAAGTAAACACAAAACACGACAGAATATTCAAAATACTCAACATTGAAAACACCCAAAAAATAAATATATACACCACACCCAGACACAATAATACCGATTTAAAATACCAAAAACCAATAGGAACCCATAGCGATAACCAACCAGAACACAAATATTCAACTAGATCCAAAACTATGATGGCTGAGGATGGGAACACTACGATTTAGAAACATGTTGCAAATAAAGGAAAAAACATCTTGAGGTATAGAAATTATAAATAGTATATTAAATAAATTATTATAAATAGAAGACTAACATCATTACACCTAATCATTCTGACCACCACCACAATATAATACGGCAGCTTTCTATTCACTATTTAACAGAATGTACAAAATACCCCTAAACAAACAAAGAAAGAAATATAATATACCAAATAGCTTACGAAAACGGATACAATAAAAATACTATAAACAAAATAGGAAACAAAATCAAATATAAAATAAAAACAGAACATTTAAGAAATTCCGAAAATTAACAACACATAAATAATAACAACAATAAAAAATGGGCCACATTCACATACATAAATAATAAGGTGACAAAACTAACAAAACTATTTAAAACGCAGACATTAAAATAGCATATAAAACTAACCCACACAACAAGGATAATACAGCAACCAATGGTATATACAAACTTGAATGCCAAGATTGCAATAAATGTTACGTAGGACAAACAAAAAAAAAAACTAAAAAAAACGTTATTTTGAACTTATAAACGGCTACAAAAAAAAAACAGTAATATATAAATATAATTTGGCCACACATGCTATAAACACAGGACATGAATTCCCAGACATAACCGAAATGACACTAATAAAACATACCACACACAGGCACCATAATGAAAATATGGAAAAATTTACACGTATACAAACACATTTCAGACTAATTCCTGAACAAATACAAATAAGTACAAAACATGACACAATTTTCAAAGCTCTCAACATCGAAAATACTCAAAAAGCTAACATATAAACCAAAATCACACACAATAACACCAGTATAAAATACCAAAAACCAACAGGAAACCATAACAACAACCAACCAAAACACAAATACTCCACAAGATGTAAAATCAGGAAGGCTGAAGATAGGAACAATACGCTTCCCGAAACATGTACCAAATAAGGGAATAAAACATCTTTACGTAAAGAATTTATAAATATTAAATAAATTTTGTGTGTGTGTGTGTGTGTGTGTGTGTGTGTAAAGACAGATACATAGGCCTATAAGAGGGATATTGTTTCAGTTAAGATGTATACCGTATTTGTGCTAATTATGTACAGTACATACAGTGCAATACAGTAATCATATAACAAACTGTTATACGTTAGTATTGGGAGGGCGTCCCCTTTTTCTTCTACGTGACGGCGTCAATGTTTTTGGCCGTCTTGAATCCTGTGTTCTTAATAGACGGCTAAACAATTGTATTTAATAACTCGACCTCTGTACCGTCTGCTGTAGTATTCAGGTCTTCCATTCTTCTTCTGATATATTTAGAAACGTAAATTTGCAATATATTAAGCAACATAAAACGTAAAAACTGTAGGAGATTCGGTGGTAAACTGCGTGTATCGCGTGGGAGGGAAGAGACAGTCAGTCGTATATTGTATGGTTGGGTGATGGGAGAGGTAGTGGTAGTACCTCATTAGTAGCAGGTGTATTACACTAATGTATTGTAAACAACGGTGTAATTTATGCAACGTGTTATTTGTTGTACATGATGCCCGACGACGGGAATACAGTTCATAGTGATTACTGGGAAATACGTACGTAGCCTATTGTTTATTATAAATAAACCCAATAGAGTGACATCGTTGTGAATACGCAGCGTGCTGTAAATACCGCCAAAGGCACATAATATGTATGTAACTATTAATGTAAAACTTGTTTGTGATTCGACACGATTTATATTTATTCAGGCCACGTTTTTATGTCTCCCCGGAGACGGTTATTAAATTAACTACGTCGTTACACCCGAAACGCTACGTATACTGGACCCAAAATTCTGTATTTCACAGAACTCTATGTTACACAATCGTATGAACGTACCGGACTGAAACGTTGGGGGAGGGGTGGGGGGCTCAACGCGTGTAGCAAACACCAATTTTTAAGCGCCAAAGTAAGAGAGAACGCTTCTTCGTCATTGTCGGGAACAATTTATAAAGATTTAGGTCTTTAAACTTGTCTTTTAAAGCGCAAGGTAGGGCTGATCACGCCTTGCTTCCCCCCGCGCGCTCGACCTACATCTCATTTTCCAGCCGGGTGGAACTGAAACGCGCACTTTGCCGATTACTGTTCATCCTTGTATAGTGTTGTATCCATTCATTCGGATCTTACTGAACTTCTTATACTGGCAGTTATAGTACGCATTTTTAGCAGGTTTCTTACGTCGTTTCACATTATTCCCTGAAATAACTTTCTACCGAATTTTCTCTCCGTAGCTTCCACTGCTGGATTTTAGGACTCTTCTTTGTACATGTCACGACCACACTGGACTTAACGCTGATACTTTGTTTTCTAAGTACAACTGCCTTAAATATAGGGCCCGTTCGATGAAGCGGCCTATGGATTTATCAATGATCAGTGATAGTTCTGCTAATCGACTGTGCGTGTCGAAATTTAGTAGAAATGATTATGTCGAAATATAAAATTCAATTATTTCTTTTATGAATTTGCTAACTGCTATAATTTTTTATTGTTCGACTAAGCTTTTCGTCATTGCTGACATCTTCAGGTCCTAAACAACCTGAAGATGTCAGGACTTTAGATGTCAGCAATGACGAAAAGCTTAGTCGAACAATAAAAATTTATAGCAGTTAGCAAATTCATAAAAGAAATAGTAAGGATGGCTGCTAATTTAAACAATACGAAGAATAAAACATGCGAATTGCAAGCAGATAAATATAAAAATGTAAGGGAATTTTTTAAGTATTTAAAAATTAAAGCAAAATTGAAAAAAACGCTAGGGAAAATTTGGTTTAATAAACAGTGTTTAATTAATAAAATAACTCCAAATTACGCAAAAATTAAAATTAATAACAAAAGCAAAGTAGCAAACCAAGTGAAAAACATGGCGGAAAAAATATGGATAAAACTTGAAATTAAGAACTTATACAGTAAAATAAATAAATATAACAAAGAAATGTATCAATTACATCAAAAATTATATACAAGTTACAATTATATAGAAATAGAAGAAATGAGAAAAGAGTTTGGTGAAAAATACATAGAAAAGAAAATAAGAAAAATGGAAGAGAGATTAAATAAGAAACTCAAGGAATTAATAGAAGGAACAAGAAATAAAAATAAAGCAAAAGATAAAGAAATAAAATTTGCTGAAAAAGTATTAAATTTAACAGAAACAAAGTTTACAGAAAATGAACATAAATTATTAGGGAAAAGTTTAAAATATGCAACAAAAACAAACATAGATAAAGAAAATACAATAATAGAATGTGAAGAAATAATCGATAAAATAAAAAATGAAGAAACTAAAAAACAATTAAGAAGTGAAGTAAAAGAAATAGTAGAAAAAATATGTAAGAAAAACAAAAATGTAAGAAATAAAATCGAAACAAAAATAAAAAGAAATATAAGAGAATTAAAAAAAAAAATCACGGAGAACAATTTGATAGTTATAAAAGCCGATAAAGGTAACACAGCAGTGGTAATGAACAAAAGAGATTATATCGAAAAAGCAGAACAATTTATACAAAAAGGACCATATAAAGAAATAAAATATGATTACACAAGTAAATTTCAAGCACAAACAAAGAAATTGATAAAAAAGACAACATATTTAACAGAATGGCAAAAGAAACAAAAAATAGAACATAATCCTGAAGCTCCAAAATTTAGATCTCAAATTAAGTTACATAAAAAAGAAATGCCATTAAGACCTATAGTATCATTTATAAATTCGCCAACATACAAAATATCAAAAGAAATAAGTAAAAGAATCAAAATGGCATATGAAAAAGAAGAAATCCACAGCATAGAAAATAGTAAAAAGGTAATAGAAAGATTAAAAGAAATTACCATAACAAATAAGACAAAATTAATGTCATTAGATATAAAAGATATGTACACCAACATACCAATAGCAAAAACAGTAGAAATAATAAAGAAAAACAAATTAAGTAATGTAGAATGGAAAAACGAAATAATAGAAGGATTAGAATTATGCCTAAGCCAGAACTACTTCAGATTTAATAACAAATTTTCCATACAAGAAAATGGATTACCAATGGGATCACCGCTTTCACCATTAATGGCAGAGATATTCATGAATAGCTTTGAAATCAAAATTTTAAAAGATCTAGATAAAGAAAGAAGAATTAAAAAATGGATCAGGTATGTAGATGACATACTAATAGTTTGGGAAGGTGAAGTAAATGAATTTAAAAAATTTACGGAACAACTAAATAACATAGAAAAAACAATAAAATTTCAAGAAGAAATTGGAGGATTAGAAATTAATTTCCTGGATATCAATATAAAAATTGAAGATAACAAACTCAAATTCGATATATATAGGAAAGAAACATACTCAGATTTAATAATTCCACAAGAATCATATCATCCAGTCAATTATAAAATGACAGCATTAAATTCATTTTGCTATAGAGCTATAAATTATCTAGAAAATGAAGAACTTAAACAAAAAGAATTAAAGAAAATACAACAAATAGCAAAAAATAATAATTACAACCCTAAAATAATTAATAGAATAGTTAAGAAAATAGAGGAAAATAAAGAAATAGAAAATAACAAAAAAGAAAAAACAAATGAAGAAAAGAATATAAAGGAGCAATAACATACATAGGATATCAAACAAAAATGTTACAAAAATGTTTCGAAAAATATGAAATACAGATAGGAATAAAGAAAACGAAAAATGTATTCGAATATATAAAAAATGATAAAACAGAAGAAATTCCATTAACAGAAAAAAGCGGCGTATACAAATTAAAATGTGGGGAATGTAATAAGATATATCTGGGCGAAACTGGAAGAAAATTAAAAATTAGAATGAATGAACACGCAAAAGGAGAAGGGGTTAGAGTAACGAACTCACTATATGCAAGACATTTCAACGAATCAGGCCATAAATTCATAAATCCCAATGAAAATATGGAAATAATCAAAATAGAAAACAATCCGCAAAAAAGAAAATTAATAGAAGAACTAGAAATACTTAAAGTTAAAAAAGAAGATACAAATAAATTAATGAATATAAAAGTGGGTTTTACAAATGAGGAAATATTTTATTATATATTAAACAATAAACAAAAATAAATTAAAATAATAAGAATAACACACTAAAAAATGACGAAATGTAAATGGTTACAAAAAAAAAATTATAAGTCAAGAATGAAGAAATTAACGGGAGATTCTTAAAACAATTTGACGGACGTTAGAAAAATGCCTAACGGAAAAAGGTAGACAAAGTTAAAAATAAAAAAAAAAATTTTAGGTTGTTTAGGACCTGAAGATGTCAGCAATGACGAAAAGCTTAGTCGAACAATAAAAAATTATAGCAGTTAGCAAATTCATAAAAGAAATAGTAAGGATGGCTGCTAATTTAAACAAACGAAGAATAAAATTCAATTGCCGAGGTCGTATAAAACAGATTAGGTAAAAATTGAATCTATTGAAGAATTATAATATAATTATTTTATTATATTTTTTTCTTTGAAAGTATTGAGTTTTTGCAATAATTGTATGTTCTATAATCATTAGCATATAATAGATTACTCCTTTAAGTGTATCACAATACGTTTTTATTACTGTAGGGAGATGTACGTTTCACAGATATCATATGTGAAATCTGTGAAGAAACAGATTATATTGATAAAAATTCAAAGGAAAAATGCAAAACAGTTGCAGAAGTGTGTGTGTGTGTGTGTGTGTGTGTGTGTGTGTGTGTGTGTGTGTGTGTGTGTGTGTGTGTGTGTATAGGGCCCGACTTAAGGTTTTAGCGCCCTAGGCTGATGACTCGTTTGCCCCCCCCCCCCACTTACCTTCTAACTTCTCAAACAATGAGTATTACGCACGATTTAGTCACATATTATAGGCTACTTATTATTTACGAATATGTGGGTTGTATAAACAAACATTCGTCTAGTTTCCATTTTAATCACGTAAATTTATTTATTATAATAGCATAAGCACATTGACAAATAATTATAAGTAACGAGAATATTACGAAAGGCCCATACTTTACATACACAAAAGTTTTTCATATAATTTGTATGTCCGGTATTAATTGCTAAAAATTTTTGTGTACACAAACATTATTTTTCCGACGTTGCAGTTTCAAATCGATGAACTATTCCACTTAAAGAAATGTTTTACAATTAAAGAGAATTTACACTTGAAATGATGTGATTTCGGCAACGGTCGAAATTATGAAAAAAGATTTACAATTAAAAATATTTTTGTTTAATTTTTTGTTCTCTTAAGTTTGTGCCAACCCCCCGCCCCCCAATCATGCGCCTTAGGCTATAGCCTACTCAGCCTAATGGTAAATCAGACCACACACACACACACACACACACACACACACACACACACACACACACACACACACACACACACACACACACACACACACACACACACACACACACACACACAGTGTAATATAAAAACGATGGCTAACTAGGACTAGCTACACTGTTGTTTAGTGTATGGAAACATTAGTTGCATATTTTTCGAACAATGAATAATAAAAGGACGTATGAAAAGTGAAAATGACCTTCTGTTGACGTCGAGTCGAAAGTGTACTGAATAACAAGAAACGATTTAAAATTCTGTGTGCGATGTGACTAAGGCGTATACAACGCTGATCCTGAATAAGTCGTAGCAGCAACACCTACAGGCTCCTACGATATTTCACGATAGAGAGAGAGAGAGAGAGAGAGAGAGAGAGAGAGAGAGAGAGAGAGAGAGAGAGAGAGAGAGTTGGGACCCGAGTCGATCGTTAAGTATCGAATCCCTTTTGAAATCCGTGTGTGGGCGGATTCGTTACGGTTATGAAAAGGAAATTGAGTGCGTTACAATATCTATCTCGCACGATAAGAAGACGGGTGGCCAAGTGTAAGGTAAGTTAAAGGTTAAAGCCTGGACTAGGTTTAAGGTTTCAGATCTGCTGCGTTGCAGGTATAGGTACAATTAACGGCAGAGGAACGATTAGGAAAACCAAACGCCTATTCTTGCTAAGAACAACACATTTTTTTAAATGTATTTAATGTGTAACACACGTCGTTTTTACTTCCATGTTGCATAAGGAACTGGAAGTATGGTGATGGCCAAAAAATCATGTTCGAGGTAAGGGCTGATTCTGATTGTACTACCCTCAAAACATGAAGAAAAGTCATTTTCTGAAAATTGTGTGTAGAATTTTTCTATGGCGAACGATAACTACCGCAAACTCAAACAGAATCAAATAAGTTTTGCATATGTGTCCGAGTTGTAGAGGACTCAAGGCCTGTTGATTTTGGTGAAGATCGGCTAAGGGGAAGGGGTAGTTTACCTGCAACGTTTTACGTTTTAACAAGAGTAAAGTACTTAATTTTGATAAATAAAGTATCCTAAAAAGAAGGTCATAGTAATCCACTGAAGAAAGGTAGTTGAAATATGTATAAATGAAAAGGGTAGTTGAAAGGGTGTAATTTTTTATATGCGTGTAAACCGTTATGGGCACCAAAGAAGTAGTTTCTATGGAAATATTTCATTTCAGTTTGTCAAACTTGTAAAATTTTTCAATTTATATTTAAATGATTTTAAATATAAATCTTAGAATATGGAAGTCATGTATGGGTCTGCATATCGATTTTATTGGTTCTTTAAATCAAACATTTCGACCACATAGTATAGGCATCCACGGAGACAGAACACACAGTCTTGATTCTCAGTCCCTATTTAAATACAGTGAATTCCATCCACAATGTTACAAACAACTCCGTAATTTACAGCAAAGCACTCTCTAACCAGTAATCCAAAAATCACAGACATTGAAACATAGTACACAAAAACGTATGTAACAGATAATTGTTACCATCGTTACAACACAGTCCTGTCACCTTATATAAAACCGACTTCCAAATTTCTCGGCAACTTATAATTATTACAGTCTTGTTTAAAATTATTCTTGTATTTAAATTTGTATGGCCTCTTTGATAACCGGAGGAAAACAGTTCCGAATCATTGCTATGATCTCCGTTTCTTCAAATACTATGCGATGCTTGTTTCGTAGCTGCTCTCTACTGTTGCTGATTTCTTCGTGTGCCTCATGTGTTATTACATTCTCGTTATCACCTGTCTTCGCGTTTCGCCTACATAGAGATCTCCACCTCCACAACTGCACGGGACCATGTAGACGCCAGGATTTGAAAGCGGTATCTTATCTTTCGCCGACGACGGTAAAAATCGGTAAAAACAGTCACTGTTACGGAATTTCAAAACGTCGTGTGTTAAATCGGAAAAGATGCTGTTACTAACAGTGAAAACCACAAAAGCTTACAAGCAATGGCTGTTCTTGGTAGATCAATTGTGATGTATTATTAAAACAAATCTAAATCAGACTCATATACAAATCACGCAACTGAAAACAGTATGTGCGAAGGCAAGCTATTTATAATTATGAACCAGAGCATGTTTTATTTAAGTGCTAGGGCTTTTAACTGTTGGTAAGAAAGTCTGAAAAGCTATTTAAGAAACTTATCACTTAAACTTTTTAACAGAGATTAGAACGCTACATTTTTCAAACAGTAATTAGTAATTGATAAAAGTTAATTAGCCTACATTATATTTTAAATTTGTTTTAATAGCCTACAACAGTGAATTTAATTTTTAAAAAGTTATGTAGATAGAAAGGAAATTGGTGAGAAAATGGGAAAAGATTGACTGGAGACAGAATACAAGAAAATAAAGTGGTATTGAGGAGAACAAATGACAAGAAGGAATCGGTGGAAGCAGTTAGAAAGAGGAAAGCGTAATATGGTTGGTCACGTTTGAGAAAGAACTGTGTACAGAAATTGATAATACATACAGACAAGACAAGAAGATGGAAAGAAGATATACTGACGTACTGGCGGGTTTGATGATGGAGCGAAATTACAGTTGAACGGAATTCTTCGGACGGACTTGTCATTGACTATGGTGACATTTAATTCGAATACACGGTTTTTAGCTAATTAAGAATACTGTGTGCTGTGTATTTTATAAGAATGTAATGTGAAGTGAATTAATTTAGTCCAGTGAAGAATAACATAAAGGTCCAAGATCCAGCGTGTGGGGCAACAGCTTGACGTGCCCCGGTGGTCGCATTGTCCGTTTTTTCGTGTTATTTGAGACTTGTCGCTTTGGAAGATGTTATTTTTTTTTCTGTGAACTCTGCACCTCGCAGAGACTCGCAACAGCGGATTGGGGGAGTCTTCGGAGGCCTTTCGGTTGGGAGACAGGAATTGCTCGCCCACAACGGGCAGAACCCCTCAAACCGGCACTGGAAAAGTCCCTGGAGGCTACCGTTAAGCAATGGGAAGCGCTCACAAAAGGCGGCACAAGGCACCCTAAGGCAAACGTAACACCCACCCGTCTGTCACCGTGCTCCGGCAAGGACGTGGTATAGGCAAGGAAGGACGGGAGGTGAAATCCCGCAAGGTCGGCGGAATGGACAAAAGATGGCTATGGGGGGGGGGGGTTGTCGAGCAATGCTCGGGGTTGTTTATGTCGTCTAGGTGGCGGGCCTACGTCTGTGAATACCATAAAATCATTACAGACAGAGATATTATGCTACTCAGACGAGAATGGAGACCCTTAGTTTTGTGGACAAAATAGGAGATAATCACAGAAAATCTGGCGAAGCGAGGTTACAAAGAAAAAAAAACATCGATCGATTTAGGCGCACCAAACATGTAGAGAGATATGGGTAATAAAGGTAAATATTATATCAAGTCATTTGGACGAGAAAACACGAAAAATTATGTAATTATTACGGATTCGCATTAGACGTTCTATAACTAGATAATGTTAGGATTGTAATTTACCATTAGAAGCTTCCGTCGGGTCGTTTTACTCCACGGGTAATTATTATTTAGAGAAGACCCGGCAGAATTACACATTACAGTAAAGGTCGGGTCGTGATCCAGCGTCGCGGATTACGTGTTCGCGTGTAATAAATGCGCGGGGCGTTTTGTTGCGAACAATTAAAACAGCTTCCTCCTAAATTATACGCTTTCTGAAAAGATAAAACTCTGATCGTAATTCAGAGTGATAATTAAACGCCTCCGGCATAAATTACATACTTCCAGAATGCGGTTGAATTACGTATTTCACCGCAAGTGGGCCGAATTAGTATTTTAATTTAACGTTAGAATCGGGAGAGCCACGGAGGAGCAAGAAGCAAATTGGCTCGTATTTGGGCAGCGGCGAAGGATTGTAATTTAAGGTGAGCCGAGGCACGCACCCGCATTATTTACTCGGTTCGAAAACAAAATTTTGTAATCAGCTTGTTATTCTTCCCCCCCCACTTATTTTCCCTCTCACTGTCACTCGCCTCGATCTCCTTATCGCCGTACAGCGATAGTATATTTATTTAATTAGTATTAGCGTTTCTTAATTAGTTTGAATGACTGCCATCACTTTATCTAATAATATATTCTCACTTTTTCCTTCTGACACGCATAAATTTTCATATTTATGAATCAGTCTATATATATATATATATATATATATATATATTAATTTGCGCTATTACGACGCGATAGACTTAATTTATTCCTATCGTCTGGAGTGTTGTTTATATTAGTTAATATAACTAATAGAAAAAAATTTAGTTTTTTTTAGTTCAGTTCGACTGCAGTCACAAAAAAGTGATGTTTTTTTTTACTACAGAGTATGATACGTATTTGTTATCCGTACGTTCCTAGCTTGTTTACACTTTCAATCCCTTTCAGAACATTTTGAATTAAAGAGACTTATTAACAAAATGGAAACAACCGCACCCACGCATACCTGTAAGCGTATGCAGTTCAGACTGCTGTCAGTAGAGATCAGCGGTGTGCAATAATGTTTGGGAAAGAAACCGCACCTGTCTGTACGCTAAAAATTAAGCAGTTTACGACCTCACGTGACAAATTAACGTAACTAGAAAGTTAACAACAGTAATTACGGACACAATAATATTTGAAAGGTGCATCCGAGTATAATAATAATGCGATTTCCAAAATACGTTTCTCCAGAAGTATAAGGGATCGTCAGATTACACGATTGTATTATCTAAAATATTGAATCACGAGTATTGATTTAACGGTTCTTCTTCGTTATTTTTTCCTCATTCTCTTCTGCCATCAGGCGGCAGAGTCCGTCAGGCACTTCCTAAAATTTCCTTCTCCAATGGCCGAGACGTTTAACTTCTAATAAGGTCTTCTCGCTTCTTTATAGTAATCAACGGAATTTCACGATGGTAGTTATCAAAAGTATTCTATCAAACACATCGTGTATTCAGATTTCTATTAAAACCTGAATACAGAATAATAAATTAATGCACTTAGCAAAGGGGACTATGTCAGTGACGGAAACACGAAGTGTATACGACCAGCTGATTCGAAACTTGACCTACGTGGATGAACAGGCGCGTGTGTCAGCTTTCGAATTAACAGGCCATGAATTGGGGAAGAATTAAGTTTGTTTTTCGGATATGGTTAACAAGGAGGAAGTGTAATTTACCTTATACCCGCTTCTGAATGAGCACCCCCCCCCCCCCCGATAATGCATCTGACGACAAGTGTGTAATTACCGATGTCTTCGTTATGTCGAAAAATGATTAGATTACAACCGTTATACTCGGTTAACACCACAAAATATGACAATAGTCTGACTTGCTGTAAAATAGCTTTTATTTTTAAATCGGCCATGTAAGGACCACATGCCAATTTCAGTTTTTTATTCTTTGTTCTTTTCTTTTTCCCCAATATTCTTTCATCTTTTCACTGTGTCTCTTCTTCCTGTCTTCAGTCCACTTTTAACCTGCGTTTTTCTCTCTCTTACCCTGGACTCCTTCCATTTTTAACACTTTTGCCCGAGAAACTTCTCTTTCAATTGCTTCTTCTGCGTGTATGTTATTTTTTTCTAAATCCTTTTGGACTTCTTTAATCCAACTTGATGTTGACTTCTTCCCCCACAGATATGTGAAGATCTGCTTTGTTAACCTATTGTCGTCCATTCTGTATAAATGTTAAAAAAATAATAGTTTTCTTTTTCTCACAGTTTCTGTTATATTTTCTACACTTTGATATATTTCATCATTACGTAGCCTACTTCTTAATTTCCGAGCTTCTGAAGTATTTCGTGGGCCTAATATTTTCCTAATAATTCGTCTTTGCAATATTTCTAGTTTGTCTAAATTATAATTCAAAGCTAGATATTCACTTGCATATAGGCATTCTGGCTTCACTACTGTACTGTAGTGCCTTATTTTCGCATTTTTAGATATGCACTATTTATTGTAAACATCTTTAGTTATGCCACATGCCCTTTCCATCTTATATATGGATATTCACTATTTATTGTAAACATCTTTAGTTATACCACATGCCCTTTCCTTTCTTCTAGAGCAGATTTTTCTAAACCATTATCTTGAATTATTTCTCCTAGATACTTACATTTTCGAACCTTAAAATAGCTTTTTAATTTTAATCGATTTTGTTTTAAATAAATGTCGCTTGGGTAGTAATTAAATCGCTAAGTGTCTGTTGTTGGAAACGATTGTACGTACAACTGTTAAGTTATATTACCTAGGTCCGGTGTATTACTACTAGTACATGTATATGCAAGCAAGGTGTCGCCGAGAAGCATGTTTCTTCAAACTTTTAGTACAGATTGTACTGCATTCCTGACCAAGGTCAGTGAGACTGCATGGCTGGTGTATGAATGGAGCTGAGATATGTCACACATTGGTCGGCTGACTTTCTTCTCGGTTTAGTTGCTCTTCAGCAACGCAGTGCTGTTCGATTGTATCTTTCACCCGATTCTCGATTTTCGCAACGTTTGTATTGTGCTAATCTTTTGCCGACTCTTGTTTCCGACGTTCCTTGATAACTTGTATTTTCATATATAGCTCTGTATTCTGGGAAAGGAACCGTACCGTACTTAGCAAAATACATACGGGTCTATACCTGTTGGATGAGTTTCAAAATGACGATTCTGAAAGATTTTGATAATCATGAATATGTAGTATGAATATGTATATGAATAATATATGTATGTACATATGTATATATGTATGTATGTATGTACATATATTATAATGTGCTTAGATCGTATGATTTTAAATTAAATAGCCACACGTTGATTGCGTCAATTTATAATGTACCCGAGTGCGTACCTCGATTTGATTATATTCTATTTCAAACTTGGTTATTAAATAATTTTATTTTTTATTTTATTTAATTTGATTTGTATTGTTCTTTGGTTTAACTAATTTTTATTGTTTAATTAATTAATTATTGTAATCTCATTTAATTGAATTTTGTTCACTTTGGAATCCTCTTGACGTTCCGTCGCACTTCCGTAGACCTAAATTGTCGTGGTACAGTAGTAGTGTTGTTTTGACTAGATTATAAAGTAATTATAACTTTCACGTACCTTTGGTGTAGAACTGGTAGCTTATGTCTGTTTGTACTGGTTGTTCAAATGGTCTCAGTATGTTATAAAACAATGAATTCGTCAAAACAGGATATCAGCACTGTTTACAAGTAAGTGAGCTAAGTTTGTGTTATTTGGGCGCCATATGGAATCTCTGGTTCTTATTCCATAAAATAATTTATTCGATGATTAAATTTAATTAAATATTAAATAAATTAAAAAATTAAATTAAAAATTAGATAAATGTTGTTGAATTATTTCCTGTATTGTACGATTAAATGAATTTAATTAACTAATTTTCTTTAGTATTGTTTATAAATTTGAATGGTTGGCGCTTCACACGTCCAAGCCGCCAACTTAACTGTTTGAGTGCCTTGAATTTGCAACTCTTTTAAATAAGAAAAATAACTAAAAATTGCTTCAATAATTTCTTACAACGTTTGTTAATTAATATATTACTGTTTTATTGCTCACTGAGTTCTTATTTTATCTCTATACATTCAACTCAATAATGATTTATGGATTAGAATATACCTGGCTTAATTCTCTCCTAACCCAGAAGGTTGGCAATGATGACTCTAATTAACTATTTATTTATTTACAAATTTTTTGTACCTCAAGGGTGAATCCTTTGGAACTACAGAATAAAATAACTATGCCTCGAGTTACGATGCTTTACTATGGTTTAGTTTAGTAGGTTAGACACCTTTAAAAATTCAGACTTATTAACGAAATGTTCGTCTGACCTCTACAAGTTTTGAGGTTAACTACGGTTAGCCTAAATCGTTAATTCTGGTATTGGAATTGTATAATTCCTTTTGAAAAAAGTATGGACAATGTTTAATTCTTATAGTATTAGTGTTTGGTGTTCAGTACATAATCTCGGTGTATTATTTCGGAATTATATCGTATGCTAGTGACATAATATTTGAACACTGTAATTATATTTGGCACTGTACTCCCTGATTGATAATCTCTTTGGATTATTAATTATTCACTTTACGATCTCAATACACTGATCGTACACTTCACTTTTCCGCGAATGAACGATTAAAACTTCTTGTGGTTAAATATTTGGTTAGGTAACTCTTCTAACCTCATTCTTATGGTTTCGCACTACTAGTTAAAGGAAAACTGCTTGTCGTGATGCACTTTACTAAGTAGGTAACTTTTCTGCGGTTGTTTAATAATATTTTGATTAAAATTTTGATATAGAGTCCTTGTAGTATCTGCCGGAATGGAATTCAAAAAATGTGTGTGTGTTCCATCGTACTTCTGTATGTATAGTCGCTCCAGATTCCGCTTGGCTGCGACAATTAATTTCTCATCTAATTTTCTGATTGGTTAAAAATGACGTCATGATGCGGTCATTCTAAAAATAACTCTTACATAATTGTTTCTTAGCGTGGGTTATTATTATTGTTAGTATTACCCCGTTCCCTTCCAAAATTCACAAAATTTATCATATTTATGTTTGTTTCTCATTTATTCTAATTACAAATTTTGATCTATTACTAGCATCGTACTGCTCGTTATTTTGAGATGAATAGCGGCCAGTTTGGATACATTTTTCATTAATAAACTACATCTTAATGATAGCCTACCTTAAATATTGTTTTATTCCAAATGTCTTCTGCTACAATTTGCAGATTCTATTTCTGTATTTTTTAACATTTCTTAAACAATCATTTTTTTACTATTTTGAACACAATTATATTATTGAAGTTAACATTATTCTCTAAATTTGCTGTATCCAGCTGAACATTAATAATTCTTATAACACAATTGATTATTATCATTTAATGGCTTCGTTCTTTCATTATTAATTATTTAAAATTACGCTTACTTCCTATACTTATTTTACTTGACATTGTTTGGTGATAGTACACCTTTTACATAATTAAAAGGGGCCTAAAGTATAAAAGCCTACAACGCACAGGAGACAGACGTTGTTCAAGACCTGATGATGTCAGAGATGACGAAAAGCTTTGTCTGAACAAAAAATTGTAGCAGTTTAGCAACTTCATAAAAGAAATAGTAAGGATGGCTGCTAATTCAAATAATACGAAGAATTTTACATAATTGTTATTCCTATTTTACTATACTCTGTATAGTATGGCCTCTTTATTATATTTTATTATTATATTCATAATCTGATTTGTCATCATTTGTTTGTCTATTATTTCATGTTTCTTTTTATAATTGCTATACTTCCTTCAGTATGCACTCTAAATAAGTTGTTGTGAGTCATTAATTGTTTTGTCTTTATTTATGCCTTTATTACAGACATTTTACTATTTGTTTTGATTTTCTTATAAATCATTTGCTAGTTATTGCACAAATTATTGTTACTTGGCATATTGGCCCTAGTCGTTATTTTGATCTTTTATTACATTATTTATTATTCATTAAGTTACTTTGACTCATCTTATGTCATTCTCTTATTCTACACAATTTATAATAAGGTTTTGTTCACCTTACCTGATAATACATCTTTTTACAAAATTAACCATCTTCTAACATTTTTAAATACATAAAGTTCTTTATATTGTTGATTACATTTGATATTATTTATAATTAGAACATATACAATTTGTTCTTTCATTAATTTTTCTTTCATCATAATTCATTATGCCTTAGCATACCTTTCTTTCAAGGTTGATCTAACTTTTTGATTATACTGTTAATCTTATTTTAATTGTTCATTTATCATTATTCATCTATAGTTTATTATTATCAACAATATATTTCATTTTATTTCTTATGCTAGTTATTACTTTTGAATTACTCAGCTAATGTGCTGTTTACACTACTCTAATACATTTTGTAAATATCAGTTATTTCACCTTTTATTTTATTTATGGTGTTTGATTTTGTGTACTTGTTTTTTATGCTCACTTAACTAATCTATTAGGGAACTAGTCTTTGTCAATGTCTCAGTCAAATCGTCAGGTTATGTTGTATTGTCATTGAATGCTGATAGTAACTTTACTACTGGTTATCATCACTTCTTGTTACTCAGCTAGTTGATTTTTATGGGACAGTTTGTACTGTTACAATATACATGTATATGAATATGTATAATATGTATTCCTCGTACTAGATTCTTGAACACGAGAAGTACTGCAATTTGTGACCAAAAATTACTGGCTTTATTCCGTATCTCGAGTCGAATTTTCCAGCGATCATAGGCTTCACGGACAACGGACAGTAATTTGTCCATTAATGTTATGATGAATGGACGATAATTGTTAAATCTTGTCCCAATGTCTTGATCGCTTTTCGCAACAAGTGAAAACACGTAAAATCGGAGAGATTTACCTTTGTACATCTACGAATAGTGCTAACGTCGAGGGGGATTTTTTCGCTGATTTAACTGACGGAAAGTACTGAACAGACAAAAGAGTCGCTAAAGTGGTGTGTTAGAGAAGACATTTATATGCACAATTTTAAGGACATGACATATACGAATTTTTACTTTGAAAGTGGGTATTGAGTGTATAAATGTACATAATAAAATTCGTTAACACTGAATTGGAAATTTAAGTTCCAGGTGGTTACTACAGATGAGAGACTAAGAAAAGACTGTATTATTGATATATCTTAGGGAATTTGAAAATATCTTAGGGAAAAAACAAAACAGAGTTATATTTCTGCTCTAATCATTCACTTATAGAACCTATTAAGTCTGCAGATTAATTTAGACTATAGGTCAATCATTAAACTAATGGCTAAAAAAATGTTCTATATAAAGCAGCTAAAATCTACCAATAAAATTTGTTAATTAAATGGTTATTCATATTATGCCTACATACATAATAACTATTTCTCCTACTATCGTTGTTGCTGTTGTTATTATTACCTCCATCATTTTTGCTACCACCTCTGCCATAACCACCACCAAAATTAAATATTTTTAAAATTTAACAAGAACAATTACTTTTCCATAATAACATTTGAGTTCAGAAAAGACAATACACTGAATAGCGCACCTCTTCCGTCCCACACAGAAAGTTTTTAGACCAATTAATTTATGATGATCCAGTTCAGCAAATCCCAGCGCACTCTGCTTCTTTCCAACTTCCATCATTAATAATATTTCTTCCAATATTTTCAATCATTTATCTGTTCCCAGAAATAATGTAAAAAAGTATTATAACGTGAGTTGCCCCTTATTCATGTACATAGTTGTTTTGTGGCTGACAGCGTGGTAAACATACTGGACAAAAACAATCGGAACCAACCCTGTCCGCTTCGACTGACCAACTAAACGATATTGCCCAAAGTCGAGAACAGTTTAATACCATATTTTACTGACTTTCTTAATAAATGTCAAAATATTGAACGATTGGTATTAGTCTATTACCAGACTGAATACTTTTTGCAAGACTTCTTTTTGTAAGACAGGTTATTAAACGTTTGCACCCTCTCTGAAAGTGTCTTTTAACCTTATAGATTTAAACAAATCGGAGAGATTTACCTTTGTACATCTACGAATAGTGCTAACGTCGAGGGGGATTTTTTCGCTGATTTAACTGACGGAAAGTACTGAACAGACAAAAGAGTCCCTAAAGTGGTGTGTTAGAGAAGACATTTATATGCACAATTTTAAGGACATGACATATTCGAATTTTTACTTTGAAAGTGGGTATTGAGTGTACAGTGTTTACGGACCCCTTTTATAACGGACAGCTTTAGAGCGGAAGCATGGAATAATGAAAAATCAAAGACAATCAGGCTCAACAATTTAAAGTGAGCGACGTAAAAGACCACTTGAGCTTTGGCAGTGAGTATGTTCAGCAATCAAAAAATGAAAACTTGTTCCCCTATTATGATTAATTGTAAACACACCTTCGTGAGTTATTGATTAAAGAAATTAAATAAGACAAAATTAATAATTTTTTTTAAACCAGTAACTATGAAAAGTGATTCTGACACATAGCAATCTTCTTCTGTTTCTGAAGAAGACAGACTTGGGACAAAGTTTTTACAATAATTGTGAATATTTTGTGTAAAATATAAAGTTACGTTTACAGTGGACTAAGTTACTAAGTTTTCATTAAAATTATGTACGTATACACACAGGCGCGGATCCACTGATGGGGAAATGGGGGAAATTTCCCTCCCCAAATGGTCACTTCACAGGAAATTTTTTGTCGTTTTATGATTTGTGAATGTGATTTTAAAATCATATCACATCATGAAAGTTCACGGTTTCACCCTAAAATTACTTTAAGTTATAACTGCACCTTACCAGCATGCTTAATTTTTGTTTAATAAATACTGTACGTTTTGTACAGTAATAATAAATAAATAATATAATACATAAATAGTGTTTATTTTAAACTGTACGTGAATATTATTAAAAGCTCACTGTACTAACAAAAACAAATGTGAATTATACTTATACAGTAATAAATCTATTACGTTGATAATAAACTGTATTTTATCTTCACTAATTACTATCATTTATACTTTGTATCTTTAAAGAATGGTCTAACTCTTCAAAATCCTCCCCAAAGCCGACACTTTCATCCCCCAAAACTATTTGCTGAATCCGCCCCTGAATACACACCATTTTGTATAAGATATAACTGTTTTTTATTGCTGTAATGTTGTCTAACATACAGCAATAGATTAACATACTGTTATCTATTTAAATACAGTAAAATAAATAGTTTCTATTTTATACACGTAGTGTAAATATGTCATCCATATTATAAGGCCTATTTGCTGTAACGGACTTCCAATATAACGGACACCTCAGAGCTCCAGTTAGTCCGTTATAACTGTATACTGTATGTCAAAATTGTTAAGTTACTATTCGTACTATTTATCTTTGTAATAAAACTGGTATATTTAATTTTGCCTTAATTCGAAATGTTCGTCATTTGTAGTTTTTGCATCGGGGCCATCTTGCAGTGGGTCCGGTATAGTGGAAGGCGGGTGTTGCAGACGCATACATTATTCTGATTGTACGAGGAATGCTAACTATGTGGATTTGCAATGTACGTCGTTGCTGCTGCCGCTGCTGCAGCTATTGTTTTGCTCTGCTCTGCTGACCACTCTCTCTCTACTGCCCAGCTATTTCTTCTTTCTTTTACAGTCTTATACATGGTTTTCCTTTTTTAATTCTTTTCATTTTTTTAAAACGTGTTTAAAACATTTTACTCCGCCTTGTCTTGTTTTCTTCACCGTACACACGCGGCGCGCGCATATCCTCGTAATCCCCTGCGCCGGTTTACATTGTTCCCAGTGATAATAACAACAGCGATGCGGCAACTTTCCTATTGGTGCGTTCATAATTAGTATTAATCGAATGTCGCGTTACACTGTTCGACATTCCTGTACGGTTTTAATCATAAATAACGCGTTTCGCATTCTTTTACGTACACGATAGCCAGGCGAAGTAGTTTTTACCTTACGTGAGACAAATTGCACACGGATTAGCGAAAACGTCGTGGATGTCGTGGCTCGCACGGGACCGTTCGCCTTCTGTAGCGTTTCCTCGACATTCCTATCACTAGACTCGTCCTGCTTCGAACACAAGGGATGTTGAGCCTTGGTCAATATTTCCATTGTTGACTGGTACCAACACACAACACACACGTGAAGTGTTGACACAGGCAGTGGAGTATCTTGAATTCGGTCTTGCTGGAGGGCCCGGTCGTGTCGGCTTCATATAAAAGAAAACCAAGTTGATATTCATCAATATTATAACCTTTGATAGCATTGACTGAAAAACGTTGATAACATCCTGAAATCAAAGTAAACGGCAATAACACAATAAAAATACGTGTTATTGAAACATTGTTTGCAAAATATTTATTGATACTTTACGTTTAACAATGATGACTATAGTTTTAATAATCAATAAAAGGTGGTAAACAAAGAAAATGTTATACACAAAAAATACGCTGTTTGAAAATGTTTTACAGTTTAATTCGCCGTAATTTTTTGGCCATTTCATTCATTAACAACTTCTTCCGGGGTCACTGAATTGAATTTCCCACATTTCATATTTCAAACGTATACGCAAATCCTGTGTAATGAACCTCTTTGTATACTTAAAAAAGAATTACTGCTACATTAGCGCACACAGCTGGAAATAATAATAAAGAAGCGTAAAAATTTATAGATTAACAAAATTCGTTGTCAACTGTCCACCCTCTGGGGGTTGGGGTCCGGTCCCGTTTGTCCCTCCCCGGAAATACGCCCCTGGTCAGTAATAGTTGTGTGAATGGGTTGACAGTAAATGTAGACCTATTAGAGTAATTTTTAAATACCTGGATTTTTAATGAACCGAATAACACTGGGTGACCTTATTTATTTAACTTATTTATACAATGCACTGATATGGCTTCAATAAGGGTTTTCATTTTTGCATACTGTTACGACGGTCTACTTGATCGTCGTAGGTACAGTGGAAAACAAAATACAAGACACCAATTAAGTCACTAATCGCCAGTTTTAATTTTCAAATAAAAATTGTTCACACGCAATAAAATGTCAACTAATATTAAAACACAATTGTATTACAATTATACCGTCCGATTATAAAACACAACACTTCACTAATTACCACTTGAACGCACACAGTAATATCGCACGATAATAACTTGTAAATATATCGCAGCTATAACTGAACTAAGGCCGCTGCCGCCTTGTATTTATATACCCCCGCTCACACACCAGAACATTCCAAACTGCGCGTTAGCGCCAGTGTGTACGACGTAATTGATTGCGGCCTTGACACAGTGCGTGCGGCCGCGCGAATTCTGATACAGTCTAGCAAATGCGCTGAGAATCACGTACGCCACACAGATTCCGCTGGAACATTCGACAAACACGTACATTGTTCTGTGATGTCGTAACAATACATTCGAAATCACGGTTTCGGTTTTCCTTTTTTTTTTATGTACATTCTTATTATTAAATATGTTTTTGGCAAAACGATGGTGTTAGCTTGTATTGAACAAATTTAATACTGGATTATTCGACAATGAATAACGTGCATAATTAATGTAACCAAATCCTATCCGTGGGAGGAAACCGCCGTTAAGAAGCCCACGTTAATTTTGTGTGCGTGAACGTTAGTTTAATCTTTCGACTAAAGTTTGAGACTAGTGAAAAATTGCTTTTAAATTTCAACGGTCAAAGATTAAAACATAAACTCTTAGCGTGTGACCGGTATTGCCTGGTACACAAGAGCGTACGGAAATTAATCAATGCAACGATTTTTCCTGTCGCGTGTATACGGGAGAGAGGACATAAGAAACCAATTTAAAACACTCAGCAGAAAACGGCGTTGCGTTAAAGCGTACAGAACACAATTGGCCAATAAAGGAGGGAAACAGTAGCCGGGATTGTGTGTGATGGAAATTTCTTGTACTGTACAATCCCACCCCCTTCACAACACCGTACGTACCTGAATGAAGCCTTCGCAACTCTGTATTGCGTCACCCGTTGTACGCATTATCCGGGAAAATAGTTATAGGCTACTGCAGGACACAATTACTCTTTTATACAAAGCAACTCTTACCGTTTCATTAATCAGCAATCACCGTATACGTGAGCGTTGTTTGACCAGATTTGAAAACTGAAAAGACGGGACACTCCCCCCCCCCATATCCCTCCTTGCCATTTCAGCTGCTCCAGAGTTTCTACCTGAAGCCGGAATCATCGATTAACACTGTTTAATAAAGTCATTGACACAAAAAAAGATAAATGATTTTCACGATATTAATTGATGACTCGTTGGGCACTTGGTGAAACATATTAATGCAAAGGTTTTGTAAAATATATAAAAACACTTGGTAAGTTTCACAAATTTTAACAACCTCTTTGACAATGGCTTAGTTAGTCGAAACAGCTGTCAGAGTTAATTAAAAAATTTGTGAAACTTACCAAGTGTTTTTATATATTTTACAAAACCTTTGCATTAAACGATTTTGTTCTATTAAAAAATGAAACGCCTTTCTTCAGTTCAACGTTAAAGTAACACTCCATTTAAGTTGTTGTTATTGCTGAAAATACATGCACAGTTCTCACTTCTCTCATTACTTACAGAACATCAACCTATGAAGTAACGCCAGTAAGCACGAGGTTTACGCTTACGCTTACGGTATCAGTTGAGTATCCCGCATGCATGGGCGTATTTACGGGGGGGGGGGAGATAACGGGACCGGACCCCCCGCAAGAGAGTCGAAAAAGTTGACGAATTTTGTTAATCTCTTAATTTTTATGCTGTTTTACTTTTTTCAACTGTGTACGCTAACATAGTAGTGGCTCCTTTTTAAATATACAAACGGATTTATTACACACCAAGTGTACGTTTGAAATATGAAATATAGGAAAATCAATTCAGTCAATGAGTATCTTTTAACAGTGTTTCAATAACGCGTTTCTTCTTCTTCTTCTTCTTCTTCTTCTTCTTCTTCTTCTTCTTCTTCTTCTTCTTCTTCTTCTTCTTCTTCTTCTTCTTCTTCTTCTTCTTCTTCTTCTTCTTCTTCTTCTTCTTCTTCTTCTTCTTCTTCTTCTTCTTCTTCTTCTTCTTCTTCTTCTTCTTCTTCTTCTTCTTCTTCTTCTTCTTCTTCTTCTTCTTCTTCTTCTTCTTCTTCTTCTTCTTCTTCTTCTTCTTCTTCTTCTTCTTCTTCTTCTGCACTACAAGGATTAGGCATTTGCCTGTTCCGTCCTCACAAACTTACGACCACCGTTTTCGTGGTCTTCCTATATCTCTTTTCCGTCTTGGGTTGTTAAGTATTTTTTTGCGTATTCTCCCATTTCCCATTCTATTTACTTGGTGTTTCCATCTTTCTTTATATTCAGTTACTTTTCATTTATTGCATATACATTTAGTTCATTTCGCACGTCTTCATTTCTTACTAAATCTCTTCTTGTGCAGCCTTTGACCCGTCTCCTGCCTGTATTTTGGTGTCTCCTTTTTTTGCTATTTATCCAACTTTCAGTCCCATTACAGGTACAGCCATCGTTTTATAAAATTGTATCCTTGTGTCTTTTTGTGTTTTGTTATTTAATGTTCTATTTATTGTGCCATATATTGCCTGGAACTTATTTATTTTATTTTCCATGTCATTGTCATAACTGTCGCAGCCCAAGTATGTAAAATTTGATACTTGTTCGATTGGCTTATTGTTGACAATTATTTTCGACCTAACGGGATACTTGCCTTGGAAAGCCATAACTTTTGTCTTATGCAAGGAAATTTTAAGATTATATTCTGGACATATTTGATTCAGTCGGTGCACTGCCAGTTGTAATTTATCTTCCCTCTCTTGTATTATTATTTTATCGTCAGCAAATAGTAACGTACTCCGGTAAGTATGTCGGTCTAGCTAGCTGGACTCCAGGATATTCCTTTGATTGCACGCGTTTTTTTTTTATTACCGTTTACTTTAATGGGACTGATTTCAAGATGCTATCACGCGTTTTTCAGTCACTTTAAAGACAGTAATGTTGATTAGTCTTAACTTGTTTCTTCTTTTGTATGAAGCCGACCCGACGTCGGACCCCCCCCTCCAAAGCCAAATTCAAGATACGCTATGCCCGCATCGACCAGCTAATGAAATCGACGGTGTAAATATCGATGCTATGAAAGTGCGAGATTCGATAGGTATCGGTTATAACTAGGACAGACAGAGCAGGGAACAGACCCCACGTTGATATAATTAAATGTAAAATATTTTAACTGTTTTTAAAATCTAGTTTTAAGAAGATTTTAAAAATTTTGGATAGGAGGATGCTTCTTGGAAAAAACGGGATATTTTGAGCCCTTTCAATTTTTGTCAGGGACAACGGGACAAAGAGCAAAACAAGGGACAGTGCCGTCAAAAACGGGACGTCTGGTCACCCTATGTTAGCGGCACGTTGTATCTATATTTTGTATAGCCATTGGATATAATATCGGTTATACATTGTCGTCCAACGTATTGAAACCATATGCAGATCAGATTAATGCATTCGACGGTCGAAATCAACTGGACTCTGACCATAGTGACTGGGACTGGAGCGTAAACTTTACGGTTCCCATACTTTTCCCGTCGGAGCAACTCTGGCTATTTCTGGCTGTATGAAAATACAGAGCTATAAGTCAGTCTACCTAAGTATTCGTTAAAAGTACGCTTCACTTAGGCAAGACGTTGTTGCCTGTAGTTCCAAATAATCTATGATTTTAATGTACAAATTAGAAAAAAATATACAAAACAAAATTAGAAAGATATACATTTCTTGCTAACGTTTTGAGATAGAAGTTTTTGGCAAAATATTGTGAAACGAAAGGTTGAACTTATTGGCTGGCCATATTATACATTACGAGAATTTAAGAAAAAAAAGCAATAGCCGAAGGTTACATTGAAGAAAAAAGACGAAGAGGAAGACCGAGACTCCAGTATATGAAACGGATTATTGGTGATACGAGTTGAAATTCCAAAAAACTCGTATAAGTGGTAATTCCTATGAGGGGATGAAACGGAAAGCACAGAGAAGATCGGTGTGGAAAACGGCTGCAAACCAATTGCTAAGGAAGGAAGAATTTGAAGATGGCATAGCTTTCTAAAACATCGATGCTATGCACATTAATGTTAATTGATGCTAAACATCAATTATAAACATCGTTTTTTTAAATAATTTTTTCTCTTTTAAGGGCTGCTCTTCGATAATATTTCAAAAGATGTTACAAAATTCTTTACTAATATATGTTGGACAAAAATAACATATCCATAAATGGTGGCCGACAGGTGTAATTCATACCCACTACGGTATGAATTATTATGGTGTGCCCCAAAATGTTACGGATTCACGAGAGAATAATTCGTCTTGTGTATGTGATGAGATGAAACAGTACTGGCTTACACCAGTGGGTATCGTACGTGGCTACTAAGCTACATGTTCCGGGTTCATTCCCGGGTGTACGTAAAGTCAAGGTGCGTTTTTTCGGCTTCCAGGTTAGACTTGGCACACAAGCATTGAAAATATTGTATACAAATGTTTGTGTTTGTGTTGTGAAAATTTTCGTAATTTTCTCGTAGTGTTCAGTATTTTTTAAAGATACCTAATTTTAATTAAAAAAAAAATAATTTTAATGTTGAAATAAGGCCAAGTTCGAGCAGAGTGTGTATAAAGACTTTTTATTACATAATGGCGCGATATAAAATGAAAAAAAAAAAAATCTGTACACGTTCCTACATTTCAATCAAACGTATCTGCACAACCACGGTCCAATTAAATGGTAACGACGAAATGACTCCTGGTGACAACTTTTATGAAAGCTCGTTTAAAAACATTAAGCAGTGTTAATGTAGGTGAATAGTTGGTTGGTGGCTTCAAAAGGTTTCGGAAATGTATAATTAGCTGTTTGGTATTGTCATTTACAGTAGCCTGCAGTATTCAGCACCTGCACCGCCTTTCTGTGGATCTGGCGCCTGTCACTGTTACAAACGTTTTCATTATTAACCCATCGATATTAATTTGCACCGTGTAATTAATTTACTACAAATTAAGCGCCAATTATTTTGGTCAGCGTTGTCACAGGTATTTGTTCAGTGTGTGTGTGTGTGTGTGTCGACAGCCAGACAGTATGTATGTTTGTATGACCAGTCGGGTTATTGATAGCCTTAAAACCAGTTAATATTATTACCTTTAATTTACTGTTTTTTTGCAACTGTAAAGCGGATTATAAAACGTGTGTGTGTGTGTGTGTGTGTGTGTGTGTGTGTGAATAAACTGTACCGCAGAGACGTTACCGCTAGCTAATAGCGTTTTGTGTTAAGTGTGTCAGACCATTGATACTACTGTCCTGCTTGTCTGTCTTTGCAAGATTATTAGGTAGATCCCGCCTGACAAAAACCGTAACGTATTGGTTAGCAAATTTTATTAGTTATGAAGTCGTCTGTCAGATTCCAAGACTTGTCCGTATCCGTTGGTACTGTGAGCACTCTTGTTAGGTTTTAACGGCGGGTAGTGTTCTACTGTGTTCTACACCTCCCCCCCCCCCGGAACTGTAATTTCAAGTTTTTTCCTAGAGACATTTTTTTTAGCTCGGTTGACGAGAGCTCTCACTGTAAACTACCTAACTGTCGTTATGCTATAGTTCAACACAGACGTATAGAACGGAAAGAGCACATTGGCATAATGACAGACGCACGGCAGGCTAGCAAAGACAGCGGCAGATAACAAACCAGCTGGAAAGAGGCCTTCAGGATTAAGAAAAGATGAGGCTGAAATAAACAGGCTGCGGAACGTAACAAAAAGAAGAAAAAACTGTATTAGAGTACAACTTACAAGTCATTAATTGTTTCTACATACGATGCATACATTTACACATACATCCAGTGGTATGTTCCCTTCGTCACACACACGCACGCACACGCACGCACGCACGCACGCACACACACACACACACACACACACACACACACACACACACACACACACACACACACACACACACACACACACACACACACACACACTTTATTATTACAGAATTTTTAATTCAAACAGTACGAGTTTTGAGTTGCTTTGTTGCTGAGTATTAAGTAAATTTAATGCTTTAAAATACGATAACATTTAATTAGCTTGTAAACATATAACAAATTTCAGGAATTCGGACAAAAGTAATAAATACGTATGCTAATATATAGGCATATGCCGAACTGTGTAAATACAGTGCGATGCTATAATAACTCGCTGAACAAATATATAAATAACTAAGTAAACAAATACATAACAATAGCAAGTAAGTTATAAGAAAAAAAATCCAGCAATCGGGAGTTTCAGGGACATCCGTATTTCGACTTTGTCGATAAACTGAAACAGCTTTTCGACGGATTGGAGAAGAGCTGAACTAAATTCATCGTCAATAGGACGACCGTTTTCTGAGCTGCATGACCCGTTTCGACTGTGCTATCGATTACGATCCTGTGCGTTAGTCGAAGTACGTAACCGTAGGCCGCAACTGCGATTACTTCGGTGTTCATGTGTTTTGTGTATCGATACTGTATTGTACAACACACATTTCTTTTAAAAACCAGTTTTTTCACACGACTCTTGGATCACTGCGTACGTGTGACTAACTATAGATACCCTGAGCGAGATACAAATTCTTATTGTCAAGTGGCGTCAGACACTAGCGTCTTCAGCTTCCAATCGAGTTCACACACACACACACACACACACACACGTGTCTGCAGTATATGCTGCTTGGTGCGGGGAGAGGGGCAGTGCGCGATAGTTCATGTTGGCTCCTGTTCGATCCTGTCCGGCTGCAGGAATGCGCGCGCGGCAAAGTCGTGTCGACGAAATACAACCAGATTTACATAATTATTGATCGGCGCTAACCGAATTTAGTGTCACTTTGAAACGAAAAGACGGGTGGTTGAAGCTAAATACACAAGGTCAACTTTTAACCTGTTTAGTGAGTTTTTTTTTTTTGATACTTGTTGGCAAGTCTGTAAGACAAAACATCGTTTTCAATTTTTTAATAATTTCTATTGTTTGTAATAACAAGAAAATACATATTCTTCCGTAATATGTGGTTTCCTTATTCATATCAGTTTCTTTGTCCTTTAGCTTAAGTCGTTAAAGAACTTGCTTAATAGTGAATCTAAAAGTAATTTGAGTTTTTTACCTTGTGGCGGACAGTACACATACGTAATTTCTTCTTTTTTTTCTTCAAATTTGTGCCTTACGATTAGGGTTGCCAACTTTTTTTAGAAGAAATAGAGTATATCTGATTTTAAAGGAGGTAAATAAAGAGTACGGACTTACAAAAAAGAGTATCATTTATTTTGTACTTTTAAAAAGGTATTTTTTTATACTTTTTGCAGCACATAACAATTTTTCATTGTTTTTAAAGGAATTGTATGAGTCCAAACATTCCAACTCTAAATTTATAATATCAAGAGCTCATTTTTGATCAATTTCAATGAAGCTCTGTTTCTCTCTTCTCGCCACTTCACATTCATGACCGAAAAGACTCTTTCAGTAAATGCTGAAGTGGCGGGAACAGAGAGTATATAGCTAATCATTTTTTTTAAACAATCAAATTCTTCAGGACATTTTAAAAAAATAAATTGCCATTTTTCTGCAGTGGATTTTTGCATAAAATCTGTGTTATTAAACAATTCGGCTTGGAGTTCTTTTAAAATTATTACTTCTGAATATAAACTGTCCATGTGTATGTTTAGTCTTTGTAAATTAAGTTTTCCTTCTATAATTTGTTCTAAATGATTAAATTCAACATTAGTTTTTAAAGATATTGTATTTAGTGAATACAGCCAGTTATCACTACTAAAATCAAACCATTTTTGTAAATAAGTTAAACATTTGTCTATACACAATGAAAAATTAGTGTTAATTTGATAAAACAAGTCAGGTGATGATTGTTCAAGAGGTTTTAATTTCTGTTTTGTTGTATAGCCAAAATAGTTGTCTTTCTGTCTTTGCAGTAATTCTGATTTTAAATTTTCCATTAAACCAAAAACATCTACAATTGTGACAGAGTTACCTTCCAGAGATTTAATAGTTTTGTGAAATATGTTTAAAATATAGCTGGCAAAATGTAAGTAAATTTCAATTAAATCATGGTTACAATCTAACATCAACAGATTTTGAATTATCATAGGGCAATCCTCATCAAGACTTTTAAAATAATCGCATATTGGATGCCAATTCAATAATATAGTATCAATACAAGGTAGTAATGATAACCACCTAGTGCCAATATGTCTCTTAAGCTCATGAAAGTCTCCTTCAACTATTGCAACAAACATTTTCAATTCTTCTCTCCTACAAGCTGACACAGAAAAATGGCTATATATTTTTAATATAACATTTTCAACATCATAAGTTAGAAAACCCATTCCATGTTTCACACAGTTGTGCACAATATGTGCATGACAATTACCCTTAACAATATCAGGTACTACATCTACCATGTTAGTGTATAATGAGTGATGCACACCAAAATTTGAATTTGTGTTATCTGCACTAAGGCCAGATACTCGATTAAAAGGGATATTATACATATCCATAGATTTTTTTATAGCAGCAAACATGCCATCAGCACTCTCATTAGCATTTTCATAAAAATCTAAAAGTTTGTTTTGTATTCCCTTTTCCACAGTGAAATATTGAACTACTAAAGGGAATAATTTGATGTTTTTTTTTATTGGATGCATCAGTTTGCAGACAGAAATACATATTTTCATCTTTTAAATCATTAACTACACTTTCAAGAGCATGAGGTCCGAGAACTTCCATAACCAGAGCTTCCATTTTAGTCCTGGCTAATTTGATGTTAGTAGCAGTTTTAGAGTCAGCATATATTATTTTATCTAGTTTAACGGAGCAATCCATGCTATTATATGACAAATTATGTTTAACTGTATGGAATGATAAAGCTAATTCAGCAGCTGTAACATTATCATTTTCAGATACTGGTCTTGAAGTTGAAGCTGGAGTCAAAAACTTTTGTAGGACTCCTGATGTTCTTTTTAATTCAGTTTTGGCTTTATGTTGTTTTGTATCTTGATGCTGTTTTATCTGAAAAAAATTAAATAATCTACATGTTGCATGCACCTTAACCAAAACAGCACACACACAAAACATCTTCGTCGACATGAATAAGTCCAATTAAATGACTGCCAGTACCACCATAAGCCCAATTCAATGACACATATTCACACAACCAACCGACCCACCACAAAGATAACACAAACAAAACAAATTAAACATTCCATGAACTAAAATCGTAATAAACAGTTTTACGTACGTGTCCAACTCCAGCTGATGAAATAGAAAAAATTACACCACAAATTATGCATTTTGCATTTGTATCACTTTCTGGGTCTTTCCTCAGCCAAGAAAATTCATTTTCCCAAGATTGTGTGTACTTCTGTGACCTTTTTTTCCTCGTAACAACTTTTCGCTTTTTAGGTGGGGTGCTTGCGTTATCAACACAGGATTCTTGATCTGCATTATCTTGTTCGTCAATTACGTCATCCATTACGAATTGGATAAAAGTATTCCAAACAAACAAAAAACAGTCACAACACAGTGGAAACAAAATCAATGTAACGGGTAACCTCAAAGACTACTCAAAACAACTTGTGACATGACATTGACACGTTTAACTTAATGACATTAGTGGCTGCGTTCAGGAACGTTCGAATATGGTTTGGGGAATCGGCGATACCAACATATTAACAGTAAATAGTAGACTTTTTTATTCTGATTATGGGTTTTTGCATATTATTACAGACTGGCACTAGTTAAGTAAACATTGTGTAAAAAAGAGTATTTTAGCGTACTCTATTAGTGTTATAGATTATAGAGTACGCCTACATGATATAGAGGACAATACTCTATTTTAGAGTACGGTTGGCAACCCTACTTACGATGATCTGTCCTCTGACCGTCTTTTAAGTATCTTCCTATTCTGTGCCAATTGCCACATTTTTCTGTGAGCTTTCACCTTTTCATAGCAATATCCTCTTTATTATTGTCTCTCTGTAGGTTTTGGGGTCGACCTCTGTTTTCCTTCTTTCCGTTCACTTTTTAAAGACCTTTTCTGTGGTGTCTCGTTGTCTCGTTGTAGTCATTCTTAACAAATGGCCATTTTCTTTGTGCGTCTTCGCAAGGGATCTTATCTAAAGTTTCAATGCTTTCCTCTTACGTAATTTCTAATGAAGTGCTAATTTTCCATTCTTTAAAAGAAAGAAAAAGGAAGATAGGTAGGAAAAGAGAGAGAGAGAGAGAGAGAGAGAGAGAGAGAGAGAGAGAGAGAGAGAGAGAGAGAGAGAGAGAGATATGTCACTCCAGCCAGAAAACCAACATGTCTAACAATGAGCAATTCGAGTTGGGGTTACACAATATTACTTAATAGTTAAAATATATCTCAAGTAAGAAAGAAAACGCCTTGATTGTATATTTATGCGATTGTTTCGCGCGCGCGTGTGAACACTTCTTCTTCTTCTTCTTCTTCTTCTTCTTCTTCTTCTTCTTCTTCTTCTTCTTCTTCTTCTTCTTCTTCTTCTTCTTCTTCTTCTTCTTCTTCTTCTTCTTCTTCTTCTTCTTCTTCTTCTTCTTCTTCTTCTTCTTCTTCTTCTTCTTCTTCTTCTTCTTCTTCTTCTTCACTCGTTTTTACTGGGGACGGGGATAACATTTTAATAATCTTACGCTATTGACTTTGATAACTTGAAGTTAATTGAAACCTTTATGTATAACCGTGTGCTTTGCTTTTTCACATATTGTCCATGTACTTTATTTACATTGGAAATAAACGTTATCGACCGGGTCTATCCTACTGAAATAGGCCTGGTGATTGTAATAAACGTGTATGATAGAGCTGTGCTCGCCTCTCCGGAAGATCGCGTAAACGCTATGTAGTGTTCATTGACCTGAATTTGTACCGAGTGAAAAACAAAATGTGAATCTTAAACCGCGCGTTGTGACATACATTGTATCATCGTTTGACAGTCTGCGAATCCATATCGATTCCGGTGAAATGACATATATTCGCTACGGTTGGGAGCAGATCAGATACGTGACATGACCCCCCCCCCCCCCCAGCAGTAGTAGCGACAATAAGCAGACTGAAACAATAACGACGACTGGGTTAATTATACTAATTGGTGCTGACGATGACAGTGATGTGTGTTTTCACTGGACTACTAACTGTTTGATTATTTAGTACAGTCGATTCGTTGGCTTTGATCAATACGTTACCGCTTTATTAGAAGGCGGAGGTTGCTCCCTTACTTTGTATGGGGTATTACATTGTGGGCATTGACGAGGCAAGATGCATGGAAAAGTGGATGGCGGAAAAGTGTACGGGGAGCATAAAGTAAGGAATGAGAAAGTGCATGCCCAAGAATAAGGAACGTGATAATACTGGGTGGCGCGACATTCAGGGGATGGTGAGAGACGTGAACAAAAGAGGAAGGGGAAAGTGCTGAAAGGTGGATTCGGTTCAGATTAGAGGAGTGTATGAGGCGGATGTTGGTCAGAACCGTAGTACGGAGGACTGTCGGGTAAAGGCAGAACACGATTGAGATCTTTTGAAAGGGAAATTAAGAACATTAGTCCGTGTTAATAGCAGTAACGTATAACCGTAAAATATATCGTCTATGTAAGGAACCACACGTGTGTTGTTTTTGAACAATGGAGAAATACCACGAAATCACGGTAAAGTAAAGCAAAAGAAAAAAAAACTGTATATACACAATTAAACCAAGACCCATATTGTAACGTTACATAACCCATGCCCAAAAATGATAACGTAATCACCCCACTATAAAGGTCAGAAATGGGTATAATATACCTAACTATAGATTACTTTGTATTACAAAACACTATAAACTATAACTAAGTGAGATATAGTGTACACAGTGAGAAAGTAAGTGGTTTAAAAGGAGCATCTCACAGACTTATGCTGTAGATGGAGAAACAATTAATTGTAGCAATAGACTATATTGCTACTGACAAATTCTGTATTTTGTTTGTATTTTGTATAATTTGTATTGTGTAGGCCACAAAGATTTTGTACCTAGGTATAATTTTATGTTTAATATAACAAATTGTGTTTAAATATAAGATAACCCAGGGTTAGATATAAAATAATAATAAAATAAATAAATACTGTATGAGTAAAATGGCTGAGGAAAATAGTTTAGTGTAGGATACTTTAAGCAAATAATAAATAAATACAATTGAAGGAAATCAAAATATTAAAGACCTATGTATAAGTTTAAAAGAAAATAGAAAGAAAAACCCTATATAAATTAAATTGGATTATAAACAAAAGTTAAAAAGGATTATTTTTCTATAAATAAGAAATAAATTTATAATAATTAAAAACAGCCTATATACTCAGAAGTATATAGATTCACCAATAAAAAATCATAAAAAAATTCGTGGTTACTAACAGTAACCAACTAACAAGATATAATTTAATTGTTAAAACGATTGGGAAAAAGAACGTTTGAAAAAAGTGTAATGCCTATTTAAATTTGAAAAAACCCTAATGAATACTTTTGGAAATAGTGCGAAATTTAATAAAAATTAACGAGTGATGACCACCTTATGTTAGAACTCCTTCAAGTATCAACATTCACGTCCTTTATTCGATGAAACTTTGAAATAATCCAACTACCAGTTCAGGCCTAGTTTTACTGCACTTCGAGATTTTTGGTGAGACCGTATCTTAGAAAAAATTAACTAAATTACAAATGAACTATAACTTCAACACTAGAACCAGCACCATACAAGTAAACACTTCAAGAAAAGAGGTGAAACAAACTTTATTAATTTTTGTTAACCAAAAAACCTTCATGACGACGGATCTTTGTGCATTTTCAGCATCCATTAAATAATTTCGTGTTTGTAGTAAAGAACATAACCTGTACTCTGGCGGATAAACCCGGAACTACATACTAAAGAAAAACAAATATAATCTAATTTTCTTTGTAAAGCTTAGTATTTTATTATTCATTTCTGACCGTCTCATAACACAAAGAACTTACCATTAACCCTGGGAAAATAATAAATTAATTCTTTATTGTTTTAATATTTTATCAAGGATAAAAAAATATTTTGTTATAATTTCTATGTTTACCCAATAAGATCGAACCAATGTTGTGTTGACCGGGAGAATCGATTATAACTTTTTGTATTGGGAGAAGATAAAAATCAGTGTATTTAATAAATAAATACCCTGAATACTGTGTTATAAATAATAAAATGTGTGTTATTTCTCGTAGAGGGTAGTTGTTACAGTTTCAGGAGACAAAGAAGAGGACGAACAGCCGGAAAATTATCACCGACAATTGGTGTTAATTTAACCTCAAATTGGGTTGCAGACGTCAAAATCAGCTGGTCTCATGAGCGGCGAAAATTTAAATTAAGTAATTGTATACTTCGGGGGTAATACCCTTGGCCCTCTCTCTCCTGACTACGGTCAAACAACTTCATTGAATTCTCTCAAATCGCACACACTCGATTTCAGTTTTTTATTTCTGTAAACATAAATTATAACCGACACTGAACATTTGCAAATACAATCAATAAAGGATTAACAGTGACTCTCATGAAAGCGAGATTTTCGAAGAGCCGTTAAAACTTAGATTTAATTAACGATATTACACACAAATAGAAAGGCTCTGAGAAACATTCACCGCGAGACGTTACAATATTTATATACCTATGGTCGTTTGTTTACTTGTGATATCCTCAGTAACCTGTAAACAAAAAGAATAAAAAATTGTTCGTCTACCAGATGCAGTCCAGTTTCGCAGGTGTAAAAATGACTTGAGAATTATTGAAATAAATTTCGCTCTATTGCAAATTTGTATAATTAAATAGCCCATTATACCCAAATTAACTAAATTGTGTTATTTTAATGAAACTTTTTTAACTTTATTTAAAGAATGTTTTTATGTTGTACACAAATCTTCGTGTTCTATGGTACAACAAAAACCTAAATGCTGTGTGTTTTGTTTCTTACATTTTCTGTTTTTCACCTCCCTTAGGCATGGAATTCTCATCTCCGATGAATTTCCGCTCCTACCTAAAGAATTCCGTTTTTATAATTGCGTTTGGCATCTTGCTCTGCCTTACTGATCGATCGTAAAGGCCAAAATAAAAGTAAAGTATTGAATTCAAGTGCGGTTTCTTCAGAACGTTGCCAGTTTTCGTCATGTTATCTGCCGTAATTTGTTATACTTATCAGTAGTGAAAGTGTAATTTGGAGAACTCTGTAATGTGCCCGTGCACACGAGTCTCTTCCCCACTTTATATCTCTGTCTTGTTTAACTTTATCTCTGTCTGTTTCTCTGCACGATCCAGACTAACAACACACAGCTTAGAGAACTGGTTTCATAGGTATCCGGATGATCCGTAAGACGGAATATTGTAACTATTTGTGTTAACATTTTAATGTTGCAGGAGAACAGTTACATGTAAATACTATGCATTGTGTACTTACTCTAAAATGAAAATTCTTATTTAATCCTTCGTCACACGAATTATCCCCACTAGAGGGATGCATTATGCAAAAAAGGACGCATGCTCGAAGTTTCAATATATTTCTGTCATCATCATCTTCAAGTATTAAACATAGAATGGTTTGTTCCGGTCTCAAATAGACAAAGATTATGGCTGGTCACTCCAGCGCGTCCGCGGACGTCCCACACCTCTCCGTCCCCTCGGCTTATAGTTCCATAGTTGATTTGAGGATGCGGCAGTCATCAATTCGGCAAAAATGCTCCCACCAATTCAGCCGCTCCTGGGCGATCCTGTCGAGTATACTCATAATATTCAGTTCCTGCCGTATATCTGTGTTTCTTCTATGATCATGGAGAATATACCCTGCCACGTGCCTGAGAAATCTCATTTCAGCTGCTTGGATGCGACTGGCCTGGCCTTTCGTTAAAGTCCAATTCTCAGACCCATAAAGAAATGTGGGAAGAGCCGTCACCTTGTAGAATTTTAGGCGTGTTCCTTTACTTGCTGACGTAAGGGTTCGCTCTTCAGTTCGCTGTGTTCTCTTTATAAACGTACACAAACTTTAAAATGCATGTTGGTTCTTGGTATCCAAGTCACGTAGGAATAGTAGATTATTTATCTATAATCTACTATTCCTACGTGACTTGGATACCAAGAACCAACATGCATTTTAAATTAGAGGCTAGTCAAGCAAGTATGGTATTTAAATATCAAAACGTTAAAATCCATTTACTAGAAACTAACTTACACATTAAATTTAATAATATCTGTTTAAAAAATCATCTAATACCAAAATATGCAGTCATAAATATGAAGGCCCTGTCTAGGGCTGCTAAAGCAACCAAAAGACATGGTGAGATTTTTCGGATCAAGGAGGAAATCAAATCTTTATATATCAAGAGTAGTAGGGGGAAAATGACAGTTCAAACGCAACACAATGTCAACTAATAGAGTCCCGCACCAATCACTTTCACTTTCTACTGGACCACAGCATCCGCGACTTTTTCGTGTATATGCCGTCTTTCGCGAGCCTAAATCACTTTCACTTTCTATCAGCCCGCGAATTTCCGCGAATAAATTTTTTATTTTTTTTTAATTTGATATTTTTATTTTTTTAATTAAATTGATTTGCATATCCGCGAATATATGCCGCCTTTCGCGAGCCTATATCACTTTCACTTTCTATCAGCTGGACCCGCAGCATCCCAAATGGACCACAGCATCCGCGAATTTCCGCGAATAAATTTTTTAATTTTTTTTAATTTGATATTTTTAATTTTTAATTAAATTGATTTGCATATCCGCGAATATATGCCGCCTTTCGCGAGCCTAAATCGCTTTCACTTTCTAATTTCCGCGAATATAATTTTTTATATGCCGCCTTTCGCGAGCCTAGATCACTTTCACTTTCTACTGGACCACAGCATCCGCGACTTTTTCGCTGATCTGTGTCAAGATCCGCGACTTTTTCGCGTATCTGGACCACAGCATCCGCGAATATAATTTTTTTTTTTTTATATGCCGCCTTTCGCGAGCTTAGATCACTTTCACTTTCTATCACTTGATGCAATATTAAATATATGATCAGGGTTACCAACCTCACATGAGTTCAAATTTGTTATAATGTATATTAAATCTATATGATCAGGTTTACCAACCTATGTATGGGTTCAAACTTGATATGTGGGTGTGTATTATAGTGTATATATTAAATATATGATCAGGGTTACCAACCTTGCATGAGTTCAAATTTGTTGTGTGTTATAATGTATATTAAATCTATATGATCAGGTTTACCAACCTATGTATGGGTTCAAACTTGATATGTGTGTGTGTATTATAGTGTATATTAAAATATATGATCAGGGTTACCAATCCTGCATTATTGTGTGTGTATAGAACAGATCTGCCAACATTTTTCTTCGGTGGGAAATTCAAACTATATTATAGTAAATTGTTGACGACGACTTCGATATCAACTCACTCTCCCCTCCTCTCTCTTTGTCTCTAGACACAGTTGTCGATCACGATATAAACTCTCTCTCTCTTTATGTCATTGGTTTTACATAAGCGTCGTGCTACTTATGGATTATTGTAAGTAGCGATACTAAAATGTAATCACCAGGAAATATATTTATCGCCTACCTCATTGTGTTCTACTTCTAATTTTGGTACATGACAGTCATTGACTGCGATTTAGAAATTAATATACTACCAAGTCTGTGTGTGTGGTAAAGTGTTACGCATAAAAAAACCTCCTTGAAATAAGGTATTTTCAAAAGTTTTGTGTACACACACATTGTATAATAATTTTCGTAATTGTAAGATACAACCTGCAAATTATTAAAATGTCTCTCTCACACATTTCTGATTACTATACAAATAATTGGATGCATATTCGAAGATTTCCCTTATTCAAACGATTTGTATGTGTGTACACGAACTTAAATACAGACGATTGTAATTTTAAAAATTCATTTTTTGCATTAAATATATATCGTAAACAATGAAATAATAATATTTCGTCATTGTAAGATTTTAATAAAACAATTATCAGTTTAAATTCTCTCTCTCTCTCTCACACACTTGTTGTGTATGTTTCTCTCTCTCTCTATGTGGTCAGTACCGCGCGCATGTATATGAAATTAGAAAGTTTATATTTATTCGACAAATATTAACGCCCTCTCTCTCTCTCTCTCTCTCTTGCTCGCAGACGTCGGAAGCAATTCGAGGTCATTGACACGACTTTACACTGACACATTGCAGTCTCTCTCTCTCGCTCTCTCTCTCTCTGGGTTAAGCTGGTGTTGTACGTTACTAAAATCATAGCAAATATTTTCATTCTAAGCATGTATTACTGTTTAGTAATAATTACAGCCCCAACAAAGGATATATAAGTTTGTGTACATGGATTGTATATTGCAAGTACGGAATTATTATTTAAATCCGATATCTGTTTTTATTAAAATCATACAATGTCAAAAGAGGATAGTTGTCTGTTACGAACCAGTACTAACTCTCCTATATGGTCGTCGCTCGCATCATCCGTATTTAAAGTTCGCTACTTCCAGTACACATGGCCTCTGTAACAGATTTGGTCTCCAACAGGTGTGATTCGAACGGTAAGAGCAAGAACAATATGAACAAGGCCAAGGACATTATATGTCTAGTATCCCTCCTCAGACGCTGGTGTTACTTTGTGTCATAAAATCTCGTGGCACTCAAGATAAGAGACAATACGTTTGCAAAAAACGACAAAATTGAACTTCTGGAAACAAAATTGTACGGTTTGTAAGTAATATCGACAACACAGGTCAGCATTTTTCGGTCATTGACAGATAAAGGGATCGTCACATTAGGACTACTGACTGCTAAATCCAGTAGTACAAGAACTTAGATATTTGTTGAATCAGTAGCAAAAAAAAAAATGTTAGATCTACTGTTTTCAGCGTACATAGACATTTGATAATATTCCATTTTGGTTGTATTCGTGAAGCCATAGTGTAATGGCTGTCCTTGGAAGTCATGTAACCCCTAGTGTTTGTGCGGGAATCGTAGTCGGATTTTAGTTTCTGTCATGTCTTTCGTCCGTTTGTGTGCAGGTTGTCTTTACAGTCACGAAAATCATTTCAAGAGGTAAGCCGCATTGTATTGTTCGCGTACCGCGAGCATATGCGGTGGTGATTGCTGTACAAGAATTCTACGGACTGATGTGTTACGAAATTAGCGTGGTAACCAAGTTCTATGACATAGAGCGCGGGTTTCTCCGTACAATTGTGTAACGTCGCGTAGCATTTTTGTGTGATGTTAAGCGACCTATAAAACGTAATGAACCTGTTGTGGCATGATGACGGAGTTGCACAGATGCGTGTGATAATAATAATAACAATAATAATATAAAGAGGTCGCGTGCTCAAACATTATTATTATTTCGCCTTTGACATGCTCCTTGTCAGTCTGTAATTTAGAGGTAGCGAATCTTTTTGCCATTCTTCTGCCGATGATAAAATGTTCTCTGTAGAGTTATTCGTCAAGTTGTTGGTGTAACAATAACATGGTGTAAGCTACCTCTCGTTTATCCATGAGAATGAGTGTTCGGTGTCATCTGCCGTGAGGGTAAATAGCGCCTTATTTTCGCTATTATTTACAACGGTACGGCTAAAATACTAGTAAGCGTAATCAAAAATTACTTCCTACCCTGCTAACAACATCAATGGATGCATTTTGAGTACGTGGCTATGAAAATGATCCGGACACAGGTTATGTCAGGTTGTAATAAGTTAGGCCTCTCCAGTTCTATAATTTTCTACAAAAAATTAGTTTTGTTTCCGATTAAGTATCTCCATTTTAATTACTTTTAACACTACACTGAAAAGTTTGTAGTTGTGGGTAGAGGAAAAAATATCAGGAAAGGTATCCGTAGTATGTCATACGATAGTGAAGGAAAGATTTCATCGATATTTTGACATGTTCTCTCGCATATGTTATAGGTTACAGTGGATATGAGATTCGGTTAGAACATGTGCACACTAAATAGGTAATTGTAAGGAAAATAAGAAATTACTGTAATAGGTAAGTTGTTCAGTACTACAGGAGTAGAAAAATATTTTCATATTCATCATTGTCGTAAGGAACTCACACCCTGATGGAAGGACACACAAGGTGCAGTACAAAAATCCTCCCAGAAGGTCCTTCCAGAGGGCGACTGACTGTACGCTATCATTAAAATTATACAAAACCACTGCTGTCCCGATTCAGATGTACGACAGTGAGGAATGTAAGCGAGACATGTCTACAATTTGAAGCAGCTGAAGTGCTTTCTCTGAGAAGAGTCAAGGGTTCCACACAGTTGGACAGAACGACTGCATTCGGAACGAGCTAAACGTCTATAATCCGAAGCAGCTAATAGACGATTACAGATTAAAATGGTGGGAACACGTCGACGGAATGGACGAAAACAGGCAAGCAGTCCAGCGGGCAAGTGTGACATTAGAAGTCGTGGAATGTGAGAACAAATTTATGTGACTTTACCGAGACGGAACAACCATTTATGTCTAAACCATGAAATGAAGAAGCAGAAGAAGAAACGACGTAGTTCGTTTTGTCGTTATTTGGTAGTTGTTGCCTAGCTATGCAATAAATTATTACCTTCAACTAAAGGAAATTCTGATTTTTATGTAGTCCTTCGACAACGCAGGCTTTACGTTGTACCGAGCAACACTTCGCGTGCTTTTACGGAAAATGTAACATGCGCATGCAATAACGTCACTTAAGCTGCTAGTTGGACATGTTTATGACAGCAGTTTCATGGGATGATTTGAACGGTTTGTTTCATCGAAAACTGTCTGCAGGCGAACATATATTTCTGATGTACACGGTTATGTAAACAGAATAGAGAACATGAACTATCAGCCCAAGTAACCTACAATAAATATTATATTTAATCGCTTTTCGTTATAACCGATATGAAATGCCACAAAATGACTACAATTATTGCGTATAACGGACGATTTATGCCAGCTTTAAATAACAGAAGATTTATCTGAATGGTCAGGCGGCACTAAACGTAATTTCGATTCGTTCCAACGTGCCGTTATTTACCGGTTTAAATACTATGTATTCCACAGCGTTGTGATTTATACAGTAAAAGTGATAACGAAAACGAAACGTCGGTCGGAACGGTTAATTAGGCAGCATAATGGTAGGCGATTTGACACGTACGGACAAGTTCATGACAGCGGCGGCGATGATTATTGTACGTAAGAAGAAATGTAAATGAGCTGTGGAGTCATGACGGCTGTGTACATCAATTGCTTCACAACAATACGGACTACACCGTTATCGTACAACAATGGCTTTATACAGTGATTATTGTTGTATTGATTTTTATTCAGCGATTGTCGAAGCCTTTCAGTTTTCTTTGTCTGTTTAATTTCAGTTGAAGCTAATTCGAAGCGATTGCCTGTTACATTTCGTCTTGTCGTCTTTACATTTCCTTAGTGTAACACATAGTTTTGTTTTGTGGCACGCGTATTATCTTCAGAAGAAGGTCCGTTAAATTTATTTTTTAAGACAAACCTTAATCCCACGTCACCGGATTACATATGACCTATGATGTTGGAATCGTTGTTAATTAACACGTAGACCGATTTGTATTGGTTAATTTGTAGGCGTGTTGAATTTGTTTAATAAAGGACTTGTCGGAAAATTTCTTTTCCGACCACAACATTAATCCTTTGCGTCAATTATTTGGCCATTAAGTAGTTTTATCAGTAAGTAAAATTTCGTCATTTCTTGAAGTGTTGTTTATAAAAATTCCATATGCGGCAATTACAGTAATTTACAATGCAAAAGCGATGTTGTAAGTAATCTTACAGTTATAATTTTAAATTCTTTTTTATACAAAATTATTAAGAAATTTTAAATAAAATATTTAGTATCAATGTTTAAATATTTCCAACAACTATGTTGATTAGAAGTGCTGTAAGTTCAATAACAATGTTCGCTACGTAACGTATTCAAATCTGTTTACTCACCTCTTAAATGTTGATGCACGCAATTATCGATTTCACAATGAGGTATGAAGGCTAATTGCATTCTTCACGTATATATATTGATGTATCTTACAACGGTAGGGTAGGGGGTAGCTTGCGTGTTTGTTTTGAAAGTCGATGTAAGTCATTGTCCGTCGTTGGAAACTTTCAGAAGTTAGCGATACTGAAAGTATTTTCATGCATTAGTCAAAATTAGGAAAACAATGCAGAGAGAGAGCGAGTGGACACACATGTAAGTAGCTCGATACTCAGTGACAACAACACACACACACACACACACACAGTTAATATTTGTCAAATATATAACAACGAGTGAGAGAGAGAGAGAGGAGGGGTCATCGACCGTGATGGAAAAGCTTTACCTCACTGCTTTAAGAAGTTAGCGAAACTGAAAGTATTTTCGGTCAAGTTAACACGACTCTTTTTAAGAAACATTCTATCATTTACTTGATGTCGATACCGGTATTAATTATAGATTACACTTAGTTCCATTCACTTCCATGTGCTTACAAATACTTGTAATTAGTTTCGTTAATAACTAGGCCAAAACATTGTCATTACATGTCAACTCTTCCGTCCGTCTCGTAAATTTTGCGCAGCACTGTTTGAGTCTTATCTTTGTAAATAAAGAGCAACAGCAACAGTGTCGTAATACTCTACTTATTTGAACAAGTCCTGTATTAAATGCACTTGTTAATGTTTTAATGTGAACAATTTTACGTTTAAATAAAATCTGTACATACAATAAAATTATGTTTCAGTTATTACTTTTACAAATACACACAGACGTTAGGGAGAGACTGCAATGTGTCAGTGTAAAGTCGTGTCAATGACCTCCAGTATTACAATGGTTTAGCATAGTTTCTTACTGAAGGCTTTAAATTCAGCTATACCTAAAATATATCTTCAATTAGGGTCATTGTACACACACACAGTGGAATGCTTTCAGAAATTTGCGACACACACACACACACACACACACACACACACACACACACACACACACACACACACACACACACACACACACACACACACACACACACACACACACACACACACACACACACACACACAACGATGTTTCTACTTATTTGAACAAGTCCTGTATTAAATGCACTTGTTAATGTTTTAATGTGAACAATTTTACGTTTAAATAAAATCTGTACGTACAATAAAATTATGTTTCAGTATTAATGATATAAATATTACTGTTTTATTAATTTAAAATACTGTATATATATATATAACCTAGGAACTTCGCAGGTGAAGAAATTAATTTTCTATTTTTCATCTGTAACGACATGCGTGTATAATTTTAATTTATTTCACTATACACCTTCGCCACCGCTGCTACCACAGTCGTCAGCAATAAAAAAAGAAGAAGAAGAAAGATCAGTTAGGAAACGCATCAGTACTCGTTCGAAACGATTAACATCAGTCCCAATGGACCACAGCATCCGTGAATTTCCACGAAAAAAAAAAAAAAAAAAAAAAAAAAAAACGAAAAACGTACGTGGGCTGCATTTTTTAACCTAACGTGAAACGTAAGTAGACTGCATCTTAACCTAACGTAAATGTGAAACGTACGTGGACTGCATTTTTTAACCTAACAGTGAAACGTAAGTAGGCTGCATCTTAACCTAACGTAAACGTGAAACGTACGTGGACTGTATTTTTTAAACTAACATGAAACGTAAGTAGAACTTTTTTTTTTTTTTTTTTTTTTTTTTTTTTTTTTTTTTTTTTTTGTTCGTGGAAATTCACGGATGCTGTGGTCCATTGGGACTGATGTTAATCGTTTCGAACGAGTACTGATGCGTTTCCTAACTGATCTTTCTTCTTCTTCTTTTTTTATTACTGACGACTGTGGTAGCAGCGGTGGCGAAGGTGTATAGTGAAATAAATTAAAATTATACACGCATGTCGTTACAGATGAAAAATAGAAAATTAATTTCTTCACCTGCGAAGTTCCTAGGTTATATATATATATATATATATATATATATATATACAGTATTTTAAATTAATAAAACAGTAATATTTATATCATTAATACTGAAACATAATTTTATTGTACGTACAGATTTTATTTAAACGTAAAATTGTTCACATTAAAACATTAACAAGTGCATTTAATACAGGACTTGTTCAAATAAGTAGAAACATCGTTGTGTATGTGTGTGTGTGTGTGTGTGTCGCAAATTTCTGAAAGCATTCCACTGTGTGTGTGTACAATGACCCTAATTGAAGATATATTTTAGGTATAGCTGAATTTAAAGCCTTCAGTAAGAAACTATGCTAAACCATTGTAATACTGGAGGTCATTGACACGACTTTACACTGACACATTGCAGTCTCTCCCTAACGTCTGTGTGTATTTGTAAAAGTAATAACTGAAACATAATTTTATTGTATGTACAGATTTTATTTAAACGTAAAATTGTTCACATTAAAACATTAACAAGTGCATTTAATACAGGACTTGTTCAAATAACTAGAGTATTACGACACTGTTGCTGTTGCTCTTTATTTACAAAGATAAGACTCAAACAGTGCTGCGCAAAATTTACGAGACGGACGGAAGAGTTGACATGTAATGACAATGTTTTGGCCTAGTTATTAACGAAACTAATTACAAGTATTTGTAAGCACATGGAAGTGAATGGAACTAAGTGTAATCTATAATTAATACCGGTATCGACATCAAGTAAATGATAGAATGTTTCTTAAAAAGAGTCGTGTTAACTTGACCGAAAATACTTTCAGTTTCGCTAACTTCTTAAAGCAGTGAGGTAAAGCTTTTCCATCACGGTCGATGACCCCTCCTCTCTCTCTCTCTCACTCGTTGTTATATATTTGACAAATATTAACTGTGTGTGTGTGTGTGTGTGTTGTTGTCACTGAGTATCGAGCTACTTACATGTGTGTCCACTCGCTCTCTCTCTGCATTGTTTTCCTAATTTTGACTAATGCATGAAAATACTTTCAGTATCGCTAACTTCTGAAAGTTTCCAACGACGGACAATGACTTACATCGACTTTCAAAACAAACACGCAAGCTACCCCCTACCCTACCGTTGTAAGATACATCAATATATATACGTGAAGAATGCAATTAGCCTTCATACCTCATTGTGAAATCGATAATTGCGTGCATCAACATTTAAGAGGTGAGTAAACAGATTTGAATACGTTACGTAGCGAACATTGTTATTGAACTTACAGCACTTCTAATCAACATAGTTGTTGGAAATATTTAAACATTGATACTAAATATTTTATTTAAAATTTCTTAATAATTTTGTATAAAAAAGAATTTAAAATTATAACTGTAAGATTACTTACAACATCGCTTTTGTATTGTAAATTACTGTAATTGCCGCATATGGAATTTTTATAAACAACACTTCAAGAAATGACGAAATTTTACTTACTGATAAAACTACTTAATGGCCAAATAATTGACGCAAAGGATTAATGTTGTGGTCGGAAAAGAAATTTTCCGACAAGTCCTTTATTAAACAAATTCAACACGCCTACAAATTAACCAATACAAATCGGTCTACGTGTTAATTAACAACGATTCCAACATCATAGGTCATATGTAATCCGGTGACGTGGGATTAAGGTTTGTCTTAAAAAATAAATTTAACGGACCTTCTTCTGAAGATAATACGCGTGCCACAAAACAAAACTATGTGTTACACTAAGGAAATGTAAAGACGACAAGACGAAATGTAACAGGCAATCGCTTCGAATTAGCTTCAACTGAAATTAAACAGACAAAGAAAACTGAAAGGCTTCGACAATCGCTGAATAAAAATCAATACAACAATAATCACTGTATAAAGCCATTGTTGTACGATAACGGTGTAGTCCGTATTGTTGTGAAGCAATTGATGTACACAGCCGTCATGACTCCACAGCTCATTTACATTTCTTCTTACGTACAATAATCATCGCCGCCGCTGTCATGAACTTGTCCGTACGTGTCAAATCGCCTACCATTATGCTGCCTAATTAACCGTTCCGACCGACGTTTCGTTTTCGTTATCACTTTTACTGTATAAATCACAACGCTGTGGAATACATAGTATTTAAACCGGTAAATAACGGCACGTTGGAACGAATCGAAATTACGTTTAGTGCCGCCTGACCATTCAGATAAATCTTCTGTTATTTAAAGCTGGCATAAATCGTCCGTTATACGCAATAATTGTAGTCATTTTGTGGCATTTCATATCGGTTATAACGAAAAGCGATTAAATATAATATTTATTGTAGGTTACTTGGGCTGATAGTTCATGTTCTCTATTCTGTTTACATAACCGTGTACATCAGAAATATATGTTCGCCTGCAGACAGTTTTCGATGAAACAAACCGTTCAAATCATCCCATGAAACTGCTGTCATAAACATGTCCAACTAGCAGCTTAAGTGACGTTATTGCATGCGCATGTTACATTTTCCGTAAAAGCACGCGAAGTGTTGCTCGGTACAACGTAAAGCCTGCGTTGTCGAAGGACTACATAAAAATCAGAATTTCCTTTAGTTGAAGGTAATAATTTATTGCATAGCTAGGCAACAACTACCAAATAACGACAAAACGAACTACGTCGTTTCTTCTTCTGCTTCTTCATTTCATGGTTTAGACATAAATGGTTGTTCCGTCTCGGTAAAGTCACATAAATTTGTTCTCACATTCCACGACTTCTAATGTCACACTTGCCCGCTGGACTGCTTGCCTGTTTTCGTCCATTCCGTCGACGTGTTCCCACCATTTTAATCTGTAATCGTCTATTAGCTGCTTCGGATTATAGACGTTTAGCTCGTTCCGAATGCAGTCGTTCTGTCCAACTGTGTGGAACCCTTGACTCTTCTCAGAGAAAGCACTTCAGCTGCTTCAAATTGTAGACATGTCTCGCTTACATTCCTCACTGTCGTACATCTGAATCGGGACAGCAGTGGTTTTGTATAATTTTAATGATAGCGTACAGTCAGTCGCCCTCTGGAAGGACCTTCTGGGAGGATTTTTGTACTGCACCTTGTGTGTCCTTCCATCAGGGTGTGAGTTCCTTACGACAATGATGAATATGAAAATATTTTTCTACTCCTGTAGTACTGAACAACTTACCTATTACAGTAATTTCTTATTTTCCTTACAATTACCTATTTAGTGTGCACATGTTCTAACCGAATCTCATATCCACTGTAACCTATAACATATGCGAGAGAACATGTCAAAATATCGATGAAATCTTTCCTTCACTATCGTATGACATACTACGGATACCTTTCCTGATATTTTTTCCTCTACCCACAACTACAAACTTTTCAGTGTAGTGTTAAAAGTAATTAAAATGGAGATACTTAATCGGAAACAAAACTAATTTTTTGTAGAAAATTATAGAACTGGAGAGGCCTAACTTATTACAACCTGACATAACCTGTGTCCGGATCATTTTCATAGCCACGTACTCAAAATGCATCCATTGATGTTGTTAGCAGGGTAGGAAGTAATTTTTGATTACGCTTACTAGTATTTTAGCCGTACCGTTGTAAATAATAGCGAAAATAAGGCGCTATTTACCCTCACGGCAGATGACACCGAACACTCATTCTCATGGATAAACGAGAGGTAGCTTACACCATGTTATTGTTACACCAACAACTTGACGAATAACTCTACAGAGAACATTTTATCATCGGCAGAAGAATGGCAAAAAGATTCGCTACCTCTAAATTACAGACTGACAAGGAGCATGTCAAAGGCGAAATAATAATAATGTTTGAGCACGCGACCTCTTTATATTATTATTGTTATTATTATTATCACACGCATCTGTGCAACTCCGTCATCATGGCACAACAGGTTCATTACGTTTTATAGGTCGCTTAACATCACACAAAAATGCTACGCGACGTTACACAATTGTACGGAGAAACCCGCGCTCTATGTCATAGAACTTGGTTACCACGCTAATTTCGTAACACATCAGTCCGTAGAATTCTTGTACAGCAATCACCACCGCATATGCTCGCGGTACGCGAACAATACAATGCGGCTTACCTCTTGAAATGATTTTCGTGACTGTAAAGACAACCTGCACACAAACGGACGAAAGACATGACAGAAACTAAAATCCGACTACGATTCCCGCACAAACACTAGGGGTTACATGACTTCCAAGGACAGCCATTACACTATGGCTTCACGAATACAACCAAAATGGAATATTATCAAATGTCTATGTACGCTGAAAACAGTAGATCTAACATTTTTTTTTTTGCTACTGATTCAACAAATATCTAAGTTCTTGTACTACTGGATTTAGCAGTCAGTAGTCCTAATGTGACGATCCCTTTATCTGTCAATGACCGAAAAATGCTGACCTGTGTTGTCGATATTACTTACAAACCGTACAATTTTGTTTCCAGAAGTTCAATTTTGTCGTTTTTTGCAAACGTATTGTCTCTTATCTTGAGTGCCACGAGATTTTATGACACAAAGTAACACCAGCGTCTGAGGAGGGATACTAGACATATAATGTCCTTGGCCTTGTTCATATTGTTCTTGCTCTTACCGTTCGAATCACACCTGTTGGAGACCAAATCTGTTACAGAGGCCATGTGTACTGGAAGTAGCGAACTTTAAATACGGATGATGCGAGCGACGACCATATAGGAGAGTTAGTACTGGTTCGTAACAGACAACTATCCTCTTTTGACATTGTATGATTTTAATAAAAACAGATATCGGATTTAAATAATAATTCCGTACTTGCAATATACAATCCATGTACACAAACTTATATATCCTTTGTTGGGGCTGTAATTATTACTAAACAGTAATACATGCTTAGAATGAAAATATTTGCTATGATTTTAGTAACGTACAACACCAGCTTAACCCAGAGAGAGAGAGAGCGAGAGAGAGAGACTGCAATGTGTCAGTGTAAAGTCGTGTCAATGACCTCGAATTGCTTCCGACGTCTGCGAGCAAGAGAGAGAGAGAGAGAGAGGGCGTTAATATTTGTCGAATAAATATAAACTTTCTAATTTCATATACATGCGCGCGGTACTGACCACATAGAGAGAGAGAGAAACATACACAACAAGTGTGTGAGAGAGAGAGAGAGAATTTAAACTGATAATTGTTTTATTAAAATCTTACAATGACGAAATATTATTATTTCATTGTTTACGATATATATTTAATGCAAAAAATGAATTTTTAAAATTACAATCGTCTGTATTTAAGTTCGTGTACACACATACAAATCGTTTGAATAAGGGAAATCTTCGAATATGCATCCAATTATTTGTATAGTAATCAGAAATGTGTGAGAGAGACATTTTAATAATTTGCAGGTTGTATCTTACAATTACGAAAATTATTATACAATGTGTGTGTACACAAAACTTTTGAAAATACCTTATTTCAAGGAGGTTTTTTTATGCGTAACACTTTACCACACACACAGACTTGGTAGTATATTAATTTCTAAATCGCAGTCAATGACTGTCATGTCCCAAAATTAGAAGTAGAACACAATGAGGTAGGCGATAAATATATTTCCTGGTGATTACATTTTAGTATCGCTACTTACAATAATCCATAAGTAGCACGACGCTTATGTAAAACCAATGACATAAAGAGAGAGAGAGTTTATATCGTGATCGACAACTGTGTCTAGAGACAAAGAGAGAGGAGGGGAGAGTGAGTTGATATCGAAGTCGTCGTCAACAATTTACTATAATATAGTTTGAATTTCCCACCGAAGAAAAATGTTGGCAGATCTGTTCTATACACACACAATAATGCAGGATTGGTAACCCTGATCATATATTTTAATATACACTATAATACACACACACATATCAAGTTTGAACCCATACATAGGTTGGTAAACCTGATCATATAGATTTAATATACATTATAACACACAACAAATTTGAACTCATGCAAGGTTGGTAACCCTGATCATATATTTAATATATACACTATAATACACACCCACATATCAAGTTTGAACCCATACATAGGTTGGTAAACCTGATCATATAGATTTAATATACATTATAACAAATTTGAACTCATGTGAGGTTGGTAACCCTGATCATATATTTAATATTGCATCAAGTGATAGAAAGTGAAAGTGATCTAAGCTCGCGAAAGGCGGCATATAAAAAAAAAAAATTATATTCGCGGATGCTGTGGTCCAGATACGCGAAAAAGTCGCGGATCTTGACACAGATCAGCGAAAAAGTCGCGGATGCTGTGGTCCAGTAGAAAGTGAAAGTGATCTAGGCTCGCGAAAGGCGGCATATAAAAAATTATATTCGCGGAAATTAGAAAGTGAAAGTGATTTAGGCTCGCGAAAGGCGGCATATATTCGCGGATATGCAAATCAATTTAATTAAAAATTAAAAATATCAAATTAAAAAAAATTAAAAAATTTATTCGCGGAAATTCGCGGATGCTGTGGTCCATTTGGGATGCTGCGGGTCCAGCTGATAGAAAGTGAAAGTGATATAGGCTCGCGAAAGGCGGCATATATTCGCGGATATGCAAATCAATTTAATTAAAAAAATAAAAATATCAAATTAAAAAAAAATAAAAAATTTATTCGCGGAAATTCGCGGGCTGATAGAAAGTGAAAGTGATTTAGGCTCGCGAAAGACGGCATATACACGAAAAAGTCGCGGATGCTGTGGTCCAGTAGAAAGTGAAAGTGATTGGTGCGGGACTCTATTAGTTGACATTGTGTTGCGTTTGAACTGTCATTTTCCCCCTATAAATAGCATTTACATATTTTCAACAATATTCGTCCGGACATCATAAATAATGTTATGGAATCAGTACATAAATACGTCTCTGACGTTACTCACAATACAAACTTTAAACAGACGCGTAAAATTCATAATTTGAAGAGTAAACATCGCCAAGAAACGGACATCACTTGTAAACACACATTTTATCCTCGTGTGTCTAATTTAACTACAATAGCTTTCAATGAAGACGAAATGAACATCCTTAATAAGGGCATCAAGTACAACTTACCTCTTAATAATAAACACCAAATCATACAAGAAATTATCAGTGCAGAAACTGCAGTAAAAACAATTGCCGATCCAAAACTACAAACCGAGGCACGCGTTTTAATAAATAATAAATTTAATAATACCGTGAAGCACCATAATTTTAACAACCATCCTCATGGTTTACAGAAACATATAAGATTTTCCAACGAGTTCAAGTTATTGAAACAAATCAAAGCTAAATTAGTTGATAATAATGCTCTCATTACTAAGGCAGATAAGGGGAATACTCTTGTAGTCGTGGACTTCGATGTGTATAAAACGAAAATAAACGACTTTATTTCAGACAACAATATTAGAACCTTGAAATCTGATCCTACTGATATGTACGTCAAGACATTGAATAACAAAATCAATAAATGCGTAAATTTGTTTAGCGAATGCACACGTCGCTTCCTAAAGCCTATTAATGCAAAAGCTCCCGAACTCACTGGCCTACCCAAAATTCATAAACACGACATACCGGTCAGACCACTCGTTAATTTTACCACAGCGGCCGCATACAAAACAGCTAAGAAACTCGTCAAAATAATCAAAGAAAACATAAATTTAAAGAACAATCATAGTGTCATAAACAACACGGATTTTATTAATAAATGTAAAGATGTCGATCTACTACCAAATTATAAGTTAGCATCGTTTGATATAGTAAATTTGTATACCAACATACCAGTAAAGGAAACACTAAATATCTTAAAAGAAAATTTATTAGAGAATAATAAATTAAATACACAGACGATAAACGAGTTAATTGGTTTACTTGAAACTATTTTAGAACAAAATTACTTTGCTTTCAATAACCAATTTTTCATTCAGGATGATGGATTGGCCATGGGTTCACCTCTGTCTGGTCTGTTGGCCGACGTTTACTTGAATTTTTATGAAAACTCTCATTTGCTCTCGCATAACAAATACAAAAATGATATAATATTTTATGCACGTTACGTAGACGATACCTTTCTAATTTTCAATGGTACTGTACGAGAGATCGAAAACCTAAAACATTATGTGAATAGTATCAATAAAAACATTCAATTCACGCTGGAAACCGGAGTGGATAATAAATTAAATTTTTTAGATTTATCTGTCATTAAACACATAGATAAATTGAAATTTAATATTTATAGAAAACCGACCACCCCTGATGTGACAATACATGCTGACTCTTATCATCCCTTTTCGGAAAAGTTGGCAGCTTATAATTACTTTGTCCGCAGATTGTTGGCAGTGCCTCTCAGTGATGATGATTACCGTTAGGAGTTGAATACCATTAACAATATGTCTTAGCTAATGGTTACAAAAACACGTTAATTGATAATCTTATCAAGAAACATAAAATTCGAAAATCCAAGCCCCCAGTAGATAAGGATACAAAAATAACATTTATTTCTACCACATACACAAATATAATGTCAAAGAGTCTAACCTCCACATTTAATAAATTGAATATTACCGCTACCTTCAAAACAAACAATAGTCTATTAAAAATACTACGTGACAGAAAACCCATACCTTTAGAAAAGAAATCCGGCATATATAAATTATCATGTAACGACTGCAACAATTTTTACATTGGTCAAACGGGGAGAGGTTTCCTCAAACGATTTAAAGAGCACGCACACCAAAACGTCACCTAAATAATCTCACTCTGTTAAATAATATCAAGTCCAACTTTGCCCGCCACTTAATCTTACACAAACCTATAATTTTAGAAATCAACCACTGAGTATAAGAGAAACGTGTAATGTAACAGATATTAATTCTTGGATTGCGGAAAGAAGAAAGATATGAAATAACACATATCAAGAGTGGATGAAACCGAACACGAAGAGGATCATTGGTCGGCCAAGGAAGAGGTGGACTGACGGCGTGTAGTACCGTTGTTATAAATTATAAAACAGGACAGAGTCCTAACGATGAAGTTAAAGAAGAAGACGACGAATATTTAGTATTTAAAATTAAAAGCTGAAGGACAAATAGTTTTAAATGATTATTTTAAAACACTCTGTACAGAATCTGGATACAGGAGAAACTGTTGCAAAACTCGTAGGGTATTTAATATTCATTTTCAAAGTATCCAAGTCACTTGTATTAAATAAATAATTGCTTACCGAATCCGTCGAGTGACTTACTTGTAATTTCGCTTAACTTGACGCGTTTCGAGGCATATGCCCCATCTTCAGAATAATTTCTCTTTAAAGAACGTCAGACATTACAGAATCGCATCTTTCGACATAGTGGACCTTTATACAAATATACCCGTCCATGATACAATAACTATTCTCAAGTCTAATCTGAGTGAAGCTAACATACGCAGTCCTGAAGAAATTAATGAGATAACCGCTCTATTGGAAGTTGTTTTAAATCAAAACTATTTTATATTTGATGGAAACTACTATATACAAAAGAAAGGTTTAGCGATGGGATCCCCACTCTCTGGATTATTGGCGGACATATACCTGAACCACTATGAAAACATACATATGTTCAGCAGCGCAAACAAATGGCATAACAAGATAGTATCATACACACGTTATGTAGATGACACCTTCATCATTTTTAACTGTACCATAAGACAGATCAATAATTTAAAAAACTATTTGAATAACATAAACAAGAACATACAATTTACCCTCGAGGTTGAATTAGAAAATAAACTTAATTTTCTCGATCTAACAACAACAAGGTTGGACAATAGTTTTTAATACCAAATATATAGAAAACCTACCACCACCGACGCCACAATACACGCGGATTCCCATCACCCTCTTCCGCAAAAAATGGCCGCCTATATCATACATAGATTACTCACCATACCGTTAGAAATCAGTGACTTTCATGAGGAAATGAACACCATTAAACACATAGCAAAGTCCAATGGATATACATGCTCTATGATCGATACTTTAATCAAAAAACACCGGAAAAAGTTACATAACAAGACAACAAAACCGAGTAATAACCGAGACAGCACATACGTGACTTCTATTTACGGCCGAACTTTACCCCATGCATTAACCAACATTTTTAGAAAAATGAATATAACTTTAACTTTCCGGACTGATAACAACATTAAGAAATTCTTCACCATAAATCTGCCAAACCAATAAAACAGAGGACAGGTATCTATAAAATACAGTGCGACGATTGCAACAGCTTTTATATCGGACAAACCGGGAGAGCGTTCAAAAAACGCTTCCAAGAACATTTACCAAAAAACAACATCCATAATATCAAATCCAACTTTGCACGTCACCTCGTGAATAACAATCATAACTACACCGATTTTCACACCATCTTTAAACCATTACACATTTGCAAAAAAGGCAGATATATGGACACATTAGAAGAATTCGAAATTTACAAGGCCTTCAAACAGTCTAAAAAGAAGAACAACTCACAAGACGGCGGATTCATATTAAATGATCAACTCAACTTCAAGTCAAATCCCTTGTACGACACGGCCATTGGGATACAAGATGCGTTGCACAGATAACAGTTTACTCGGACAGTCAGTGCGCAAGTAACATCGCGACGGTGTACACCGGCTATAAACGCAACGCGAACACATCATGTTGTGATAGTGCGTGCTCCTCTGTGTTTTTAGTGTGTTTTAATATTTTTGATGCTTTAATGTTTTAACTATTCATTTAATTTTAATTTATTATATTTTGATCGTAATGTCTGACGTTCTTAAAAGAGAAATTATTCTGAAGATGGGGCATATGCCTCGAAACGCGTCAAGTTAAGCGAAATTACAAGTAAGTCACTCGACGGATTCGGTAAGCAATTATTTACTCGTAGGGTATATTTTTTGTCTGTAGAAATTAAGAAAATACTGAATTGGTTGATTCGAAAACTGTCCACGGAGATGTTTTGTTACGGTATTCGTTTGAGGTTTGATTGCTGCGAGATGGACAGAATGTAAGCGGAATGGTAACGCATTCAGTTTTGTCCTTTGGCGCTCGTAACAAGTATGGTTAAACAATGAAACGTCCGGGTTTTTGCAGCACACAGTAACGAAGAAATCTCTGTTAAGAGGATTGTCAGTTCGCGCACAGCACTACACAAAAGCGATAACTAAGTCGATTTTTCAGTGAAGTTGGAAACGACGTTAACACAAACTCGAAGGAAACCGGCTGACAATAAGCGACGTGAGTTAAGAGTAGTACACAAGAAGAGGAACCAAAGTACGACAATACGAGCGAGCGACTGTGTTGAATCTCAAACAGCTTGCAGAAAAGTGTAGTAGGATACAGGTGCATGTGGACGGAGCACGAACTGTATCGATATTGTTGACAGTGCGCGTGCCATGTAATTCTCGCCTTGGTCAGTTGTGTGTCGCCGAGTGAGTGAAAGTTTTGCATTATGGAACGCCGCACTAACGTAACTCCAGCACTATTGGCGGCGCGAGTTGTATTTCGCTTACGTAACTTCACTTGCATACATTACACACATATTATTACGTATTCACGATCTCTTGTCGAGTACTCCACCACCAACACTTCGTCATCTCCCTACTTACTAAATCCCTTCTTCGCTTTCAAGTAGTGTACTCACTAGAGGTGTACTAAACTAGTATTTAAAAATAACAGGTACGAACGAAACCGTTCCAAAAAAATAACACGTACAAATGCCTGCTATTATATACCTATTACACATAGACCTGTATTATATAATTTGTTATAAGAAATAAATTGAAACTAAAAGTATTAACAGTGTTACTTTACACTGTGACTTTGTTAAGCTGTTACTGTTTAAAAGAAAATAATAAACAAGAGAATTTATATGCCTATCTCCCTTTGGGAATACTAATTTAAGTTTTCGTTAGGAGTCAACAAACTGACAAAGATTTAATATTAAATTATTGATTCCATTTTGGTTAGACAAATCAGTTGCGAAACTCAGGCAATGAATTTAGAGTGCACGTCATAGCACAACAATAATGTCAAAAAAATTTACGTGAAATGTGCAGTGAAGTTAAAATCATCTCTACGTCACATTAACAAAAAGTACTATATGGCCTATCAGCCACTCTGTAGGTTACAACAGAATATAATTCGCTTTTTCAAAATTTATAAAGTTGGTGACTAGTATAATACATAATTTATTATTATAATCTCTATTATGTATCTGCATAACACACGAGAATAAATGTAACATCAGTATGATTTTTTTTTATTTATTAAAAACAGCTTCGTCTCTTTGGCATAGAGATGTTCTGAACCTCGCAGTTTTTGCTTCGTTTCGTACTTGTATGGTAATTGCACATGCGCAGAACGAAGTGTTCAGCACCAATAACTGACTTTGTACTCGTGTACTCGTTTATTTGTTAGTTGCGTAGGGAGGTACCGCGACTCGGAACCGCGAAGCCGTGAGTAATCGGAACGGGTATTTCGACTTTTCAGTTATCGTTGAATCGAAACAGCTATTTCAACTTTTCAGTCACTGTTATATCCGTTCCACAAAAATAATCCTTCCAAAAATACCTGTTATAGGTATATAGGCTAATCTCTAGGACTCATCTCGTTCATGAAAACATAGTGCACACAATAAATCCCAAATTTTTTAGTACCAAGCCACGTGTTTAAATGGCAACTGCTTTTCAAGTCAAATGTATTGTAAGACACTGCCTTGCGTTATTGTCGTGGTGGGAGCCAGACGTAATTCAGTGCGCGGTCAGTCACCGTACGATGTACATCGTTTAACCGTCGCGCTCGTTTCAAACATTTAAGTATTGTGATTTTGTTTCATATTGGATTTTAATATTTTAATTATTTGACAACTGTATCAACGTTAAATGATACACGAACATTTTAAGTTCTGAGGATGGGACAAGTGTCCCGAAACATGTTAACTTTATAGTGAAGACGTTGTTTCAAAAAGCCGCAGACGGTAAGTTGCAATATATTTCATTGAAGACAGACTGATTTAAAAGACCCCGATATAGTCGTCCAGAAGACAAAAAACGAAGAAGGAATCGGACAACCAAGATTGAAATAAAAGAACTGCTTTGAATAATGAAGTCGGTTATGAACAGGAGTTTCTTAGGCTGTTCCATACTAGAAGACTCTTCGTTCGCGTACGTCGGGCGAATTTTCCGTCTTCGGGGTTTCGTCATGTTTCACTACATTCGTCACCGTTCGCCGACAGGACGCTAAAGGCTCGCTTATTCGTATGTCGTTTGTTCCCGTGATATGTGGCAGAAACAACCAAATGCGACGAACGGACGCGAAACGAGGCCAAATACTGCAAATACAGGCGAATGGTGGTGAAAACCCTCCCACTCCATGCGCATCGATTCGCCGAACGACGAATACAAGCGGTGTTAAGTCAAGAAGCGAAGAGGAGAAAATTTTTGCCTGTTGAATTTAACGGTATACTTTTATCTACAACTCTATTAAAGAATTACCACAGCCCTCAGTACAGAAACTTACTAACGACTGACAGTCTCTCGGCTAACAAACTGCTGTAAATTCTTTTGAGTCACTTAAAGAAAGTAATCTTCTTCTAGGATTACGCATTTATGGTCACAGAGATTATCATCTTCAACTGGCGACAGACGTAGCATAAAGTTTTCTAATCATTATATTTACATAGCATTCATCGTTCGTTACGACGATTACAGTATTTTAACGATTCTGAGGTAAACAGTTCCCTTGAATACCACTGCAAACAATGGAAGGACGACTAAGGTGACTTGAACGTAAATGTTATACAACAGAGGAGAGAATAACAAGAACAGTTTGTAAAACAAAAACACATAGAACGAACACAAAAAGAAATCAAAGGGGAACGTGGTTGAAGAATATAAAAGAAGAAGCTGAAAGAGGAGCATTAACTGGGAAACGACTGAGGAAATGGTATGTGATAGAAATATGTGAAAATAAAATATGAAACGGGAGAATAATTACTGGTATTCATTGTAGTATACTATAACATTATACAGAATATAAAATTTGATCACGATTTTTTGAATTACAGTACTTAGAATTGCTGTTGGTAATGTTATGCTTGTAGTCAGTGTATTCCAAAGAACATTTTGCGAACGTTTGATGTCCTGGCCACGTGCCATACACGAGTTAGGAATCATTCGAAAGGTCTTGGCATGAAGCTGTGCCAGGTGTCCTTTCAGCGTTCCAGGTATTTTGAATTACAGTACTTAGAATTGCTGTTGGTAATGTTATGCTTGTAGTCAGTGTATTCCAAAGAACATTTTGCGAACGTTTGATGTCCTGGCCACGTGCCATACACGAGTTAGGAATCATTCGAAAGGTCTTGGCATGAAGCTGTGCCAGGTGTCCTTTCAGCGTTCCAGGTATTTTCTCCCACTTTCGGTTCGGAAGTTATAAATTGTTCTCAGTTAGAACTGTATACAAATAATATTAAACGTCTATATATAGAAAAAATTAGATTGTTTTCGTTGCTAGGTAACAAACGTGAAGATATATCATTTTCAAATTGCCGCGTCAAGTGAACGTGTACTTCGCAAAAAGCGTAGAGCGTAGTTCGAGTAAATCGTCCTCAAAACTCTATAGTTCCCTTGCCTTTGCGATGGGGACGCAGTTCATCCGATATTGTTCACACAGAACTCTTGCTTGAATGAACAGTATAATTTTCGCTTCACATCTTACGGTAGAAAGGCTTAGAATTAAAAATTAATAATATGATAAAATAAAAGAAATTGATTGTCTAGCATTGAATTATAATTTAGACAAACTATAAATATTGGAAAGACGAACTACTGTATTAGGAAAATATTAGGCCCACGAAAAACTTCGGTAGGTTGGAAATTAAGAAGTAATGATGAAATATATCAAAGTAAAGAAAATATAACAGAAACAATGAGAAAAAGAAGACTATTATTTTTGGACATTTATATAGAATGGACGACAATCGGTTAACAAAGCAGATCTTCAAATATCTGTGGGTGAAGAAGTCAACATCAAGTTGGATTAAAGAAGTCCAAAAGGATTTAGAAACAAAATAATATACACGCAGAAGAAGCAATTGAAAGAGACGTTTTTCGGGCAAAAGTGTTACAAATGGAAGGAGTCCAGGGTAGGAGAGAGGAAAATGCAGGTTCAAAGTGGACTGAAGATAGGAAGAAGAGACACAGTGAAAAGATGAAACAATATTGGAGGAAAATGTTGAGGTATGGGTAAAAATAATGAATAATTTAAGTACAGGAGCAAACACACGCTTTATTGAAGGAACAGTTTAGTAGCAAGTATACATAAAACGGACAAACGAAATACACATTACAAGAGCACATTTAAAACTGAACTGAACTTGTCGAGTGCATCTCTATTTATATAGAAAAACAGCTTCCAGATCTTTCCTTTTATTTAAAACTTCGAGAACATTACTTTTCTAGACTTTCACAATAAACGCGCATGTGTGCGGGTTGAGGCCCCGCCCTGGCAGCCCGACCTCCCACTGCACAATACAAACTTTCACTTCTACAATGACAGGTACAATTACTTAAGAATGAATGTAGAGTTTTCCAGTATATTCTCAACACCCTCCCTAAAACTCTACATTCTCACAATCACATTAATTTAAAAAAATTCATTTTTACTCTTAAGTCCAAGTTTAGATCTTAAACATTTTTGTTTGTTAACGGTCCAAGTCACGTATTTTAATTTCTTATTTTCTTACCTTTGTTAGGTCCGTCTTGTGACTTTTATCTTTAGAATAAAATTAGTGTTTTATTAGAATAACACTAATTTTATTCTAAAGATAAAAGTCACAAGACGGACCTAAGAACCTAACAAAGGTAAGAAAATAAGAAATTAGATCTTAAATAAACAAATTTTGGTTTTGACAAAGCTTTCGTAAGTATATCAGCGACTTGTTCATCACTTTTAACATAATGTACATCAATTTCTCCATTTTGAAAACAATCACGTACATAATTATATTTCACATCAATATGTTTTGTCCTTTGATGGAATTCAGGATTACTTATAAGTTTTAATGCACTCATATTATCTATATATAAATCATATTTATCAGTCTTACAATCGCATTCATTAAATAGCTTCTTTAACCACATTATTTTAGTTGTTGCTAATGCTGCACTTACAAATTCTGACTCGGTTGTTGATAATGATACAGATTGTTGCTTCTTACTTCGCCAAACAATTGCAGCATTTGCATACATACAAGCTACGCCAGAAGTTGATTTACGTGTAACTGTATCGCTAGCATAATCAGCATCACTATAAGCTTTAAAGTTGTCATCCTTACAATATAGCAATCCAAAATCAATCGTACCTTTTAGATAACGTAAAATTCGTTTAAAAATTGACCAATAAGCTACATTTGGTTTGTCTAAAACTCTAGATACAACATTTACAGCAAAACTTATGTCCGGACGACTTACAATTTGCAAAAACATCAAATTGCCGACAGCTTCACGATAAGGTACATTACTTACAATAGTTTTTGATAAATATTCATCATGATTACAATCAATTGGCGTGGATACAATATTAGCTTCTGACATATTAAACTTTTCTAAGATTTTGTTAATATAAGTACTTTATGAATGAAAACAGACCCATCATTCAATCTACAAATTTCCATTCCAAGATAATTAGTAACTTCGTTAGTACTAGTAATTTTAAATTTTTTACTCAAATCATTCATCAATTTATCAATCAAACTTTCATTTGAAGCTGCAATAAGTCCATCATCAACATAAATTGCTAACAAGATCTTATTATTATTTTTGTTATATATGTATAAACATGGGTCACCCGTACTTTGACAAAAATCTAAATTTACAAGAAAATTAGTGAAGTGCTCAGTCCAGCATCTTGGTACTTGTTTTAAGCCGTATAAACTTTTCATTAATTTACATACGCGTGAGCTTCCATCATCAAAACCTTCAGGTTGTTTTATATATATATCTTCCTTTAAGTCACCGTATAAAAAAGCCGTTTTTATATCAAATTTACCGATATGTAAATTTTCACGAGCAGAAATACTAAGTATCAATCTTATTGTATCAAAGCGAACAACCGGACTAAAAGTTTCTTTATAATCTATATCTTTCTGTTGCGAATAACCTTTAATAACCAACCGCGCTTTATAACGTTCTGTACCATCTGGATTGAGCGTCTTCACAAAAACCCAACGATTGTTAATCACCTTTTTATCTTTTGGCTTTTCCAGTAATACCCATGTCTTATTTTCATACAAAGAGTTGATTTCGTCCTGCATTGCAGCTTGCCAACTATCTTTTTCTTTACTTGTAATTGCTTCGTTATAATTAGATGGTAACTTTTCAGCAATAAACGTGATCGGACATCCATAATATTCTGTATGTTTTAATTTTGTTTTGTCGCGCAATTGTCGTCCAGTTTGATTGTTATCGCTATTTGAAGATTGTAAAGGTTCTCTTTCTTCAAACTCATTTGATTCATTGTTAAGTAAAAGTTCATTATTTTTAGGAGTTATAATTTCATTTTCTTCAGTTTCTTTATTATTATTGTTCAAAGAATTCAAAATAATTGTTTCAGCTAATACTCTTTCAGGTTTAAAAAGTACATCTCTACTTATAATGACATCTCGCACTTCCGGAACGTATACACGATAACCTTTACAATCGTCATGATATCCGAGCAGATAACCACTCATCGATTTTTATCAAGTTTCTTACGCTTTTCTTTTGATATATGTACATAACACATGGTTTCAAATATTTTAAATCTATCAACAGTAGCTGTTTTTCCATTCCATAACTTATAAGGAGTTTTATTATTTTGTTTTGTTGGGCCTGTTCTATTAATTACATGTATAGCAATATTCATTGCTTCTGCCCATAAGAATAGAGGTAAGTTTCAATTTGAATATAACATTGATCGAGCAGCCTCTACAATGATTCGGTTATCGCGCTCTGCAATTGAATTTTGTTCGGGCGTATATGGAACATTAATCGAATATTTTATACCTTTACTATTTAATAAAGAGATCACAGCTTTATTATCGTATTCTTTACCACCATCAAAATGAATTTCTTTAATATTTGTTGCAAATTGATTCTCAACCCCGATACAAAATGATATTAGTTTTTCTATTACTTCAGATTTTTCTCAAATAAAATGAATTTCTCTATAACTTGAAAAATCGTCTTTAAAAGAAACGAAATATAACTTTCTACCGAGAGACTCTACTTCCATAGGACCACAAACGTCAGTATAAATTATTTCGCGAGTTTTAGTGGCACGATCGATCTTTTTGTGAAAAGGCAATCTGTGATTTTTGCCATAAGCGCAACCTTCACAAAAGAAATTTTCATCCGTAAATTTTATATTTAAATTTTTCAAAAAATTCTTCACATTTTTTACATTTTGATGGCAAAGGCTTTCGTGCCATAATTGTAGAACATTACCGTTGGCAATGCTCGATCTACTCTTTTGTTCTACCACGTTACATTCTTTTGGAATTAAAGTTTGAATGTCTAATTTTAGCAAACTACCAGGCTCATATTCGGAACCAGTTACAAGAATTTCATTACCATGCTTTAAAGTACATCTCGTAGCATTATGTGTTATTTCATAATCTATACCCCTTTTACCCGCATATTTAACAGAAATCAGATTATAAATTGAATCAGGAACATATAATACATTATAGATAGTACCTTCTACTCGTTCACTATTTTTATAAGTTTCAAAGTCAATATTACCTGTACCATATGCAGACATTGTCATACCGTTGCCCATTCTTACACTGACTGGTGCTGTATGTTCTTCGAACGTTGAAAACCATTCTCGATGCTTCGACATATGATCCGTCGCACCCGAATCCACAATCCAGAGATCATCCCGATTGCCACAGCTGCCTTTGTCACCTATTAGTGCTATCCTCGATGTTGATTTCTTCTGTCCAGAAGACGAGTTACTTCTTTCTTGATTATTCGACCATCTTCGCTGTCCATTATTCTTATTCATGAAGCAATTGTTACTTTTATGACCTTTTCTTTTGCACGTATAACACCTGAAGTAGCCCCTTTTTAAATGACCTTGTCTTCCACAATTATAACACTGCTCTTGTTTCAAATCATTCTTCTCATATTTATAAGAGTCATTCTTCTGTTCCTTATGACCGATTTTCAGATTAGCTAGCAACGCTGTCGTCTCTTCGTGTACTTCCTTTTGCTCTTGTAATCTAAATTCTTCTGCCATCAAGCGCTCAGTCAAATTTTCGAGATTCTTCTTATCGTCAGATACCGAATCCCAAGCACTGTGAAAATGATTAAACTTTTGTGGCAAAGATGTTAAAACACGAGTCATCACCATAGTCTTTCCAATTTTTCCCCCGAGATTTTTCATTTTTCTAGCCAGCTGTTCTAGTTTTGAAATATTATACGTAACACTTTCACTCTCTGTCCACTTAAACTCAAAAAATTGTTTTTGAATCATCGACAGATTTTCATCAGATTTTAGATCATTTGCTGTATTCAATTTGTCCCACATCTCCTTGGCAGTAGAACAACCCATTATAAGTTCAAGAGGCTTTCTCTCCACTGTTGTAACAATTAACTTTCTGGCAATTTTGTCCGCCTTCTTGAACTTTTCCAACAACGCGTCACGATCTTCTGCACCTGCAGCTGGCTCGGCTAATCTTCCTTCGCAAACATCCAGCACATCATCATCCTCTTCCATCAATGTGCGTACTACGAAGCGCCATTGATGCCAATTATCTTTGTCTCGAAGTTTTTCAATTTTTATATTCGGTTCCATTTTTGCACAAATATTTTATACTTGCACTCCAATTACACACTGCACTCCGATTTTAAAATGCCACTGGGCCCATAACCTGTTGAGGTATGGGTAAAAATAATGAATAATTTAAGTACAGGAGCAAACACACGCTTTATTGAAGGAACAGTTTAGTAGCAAGTATACATAAAACGGACACACGAAATACACATTACAAGAGCACATTTAAAACTGAACTGAACTTGTCGAGTGCATCTCTATTTATATAGAAAAACAGCTTCCAGATCTTTCCTTTTATTTAAAACTTCGAGAACATTACTTTTCTAGACTTTCACAGTAAACGCGCATGTGTGCGGGTTGAGGCCCCGCCCTGGCAGCCCGACCTCCCACCGCACAATACAAACTTTCACTTCTACAATGACAGGTACACTTACTTAAGAATGAATGTAGAGTTTTCCAGTATATTCTCAACAGAAAAGAAAAGAACAAAGAATAAAGAATTGAAATTGGCATGTGGTCCTTAGACGGGCGATTAAAAAACTAGGGTGTGTGGCACTCGGGAGTGACCGACCAAAGCGAAGCTTTTAAGCTATATAGAGAACTAATAAATATAATGAACAAAAGTTGATATTAAATTTTAAATGTTAAGTTGAAAATTATTAAATATGAAGTAGTTCACTAATAGAAAGAACAATAAAAAATCTGAAGTAGTTTACTAATGGAAAGAACAATAATATATCCAAATATATTTGTTAATTAATGGTTAACATCAGTAATAAATACATAAAAATTTAATCAAATATTTTTTAATTAATTATCAAAAATAGGAAAAAATCTATGTATACATTGTCAAATACATAATATATTATAAAAAAATATTATTTGTATTATATACAAATTACAAATTTGCATGAAATATTATATTTTACAATGACGTATATTATTTACAATGATGTATATTATAACATTACTAATTATTATCTAAACTATCATTACATTGTACAATAGATACTATTGGTTTATGGTAACTAAAATATGATACAAATGTCTGCGAATCGATTTCATTTAAAAATCTTGAAAAAACTGCATCAATAGTTGTGCCATATTTTGTAGTCGATTCCGACGGATTAGAGTTCATTGTTAAATTGAATGAATTATGCAGAGCTTCTTTTAGTGGTTCTGATTCTTCACTTTTAAAGTTGACATTAAAGTCACCAGCTAATATAAGCGGTAGTTTATGCCGATTATGGCCCATCCATCTAGGAACATATTCGCTATATTCTCCAAGAGCTGTCTTAATGAATGTTATTATGTCATTAAGCCCTTTATTTGGCGAAATATTTATTACCACCATTACTATCTCAACACCGTTCTCTAATTTACATATAGCTGAACAGACATCTCCAATTTCTTCACTTCGAACACATACAGACGAAGTATTTGAGATGGATACATTCAGATTTGGAGTAAAATAAAATATTTTGTCAGACAAAAATATTTATGATAAAAAAATTGAGAAATAATGTACGTATATGTACACAATATGTACATAAATATACCCCATATATGTGTGTGTGTGTGTGTGTGTGTGTGTGTGTGCAAATTATAAGTCAGAGATATACATATATGTATATATGTACATATGTATATAAATACTCCATATATATGTGTGTGTGTGTGTGTGTGTGTGTACATAAATATATGTATATAAATGCATATATTAATTTATTTAGTCACGTTATATAAATACTCTATATATTGTAACCAGACCCTGTATTCTGTAAAGTTACAAATAAAGATAAAGAAAGAAAAAATTTTATTTAAAAAAAATTGTCTGAAAAAATTTTTTTAAGTTTGTTTATGATGTATATAATTGAGAAATAATTCTGTTTTATTGTTTTAATTGAATTTCTAAAATTCAATTAGGTAATTTTTAATTAATTCACACTTCTTGAAGATCTTAACAAAGTCCGGAGTTAAACAGATTAACTCCTGTCAGCAATCGATTAACGACTTTCCGTGCTGGTCCAGTATCTCACTTTTTGTTAATATTTTCTTCTTTCAGGAAGTCTCGTTGCTTAATTAAAACCTTAAATTACCATGTGAAATAATTTATAAATCCAAACAATTGAAATGAATTCATTTATTAACAGAATTAAATAATGATCGATATGAAATCGATTTTGAGCAATTGTCGACTCCGTCTCAGGAATAAATCGGTATGTTCATACAGGTTAAAAATTCTTATAAGTATTATAAAAGGTTCTTGGAGCGATTATTATAATAATAGTCAGAGAAGGGAAGGACGAGAAAGTATAACATTTACAATAAATTATTTTAAATAATTATTATCTAACAAATGTGAATAATCTTTATAAAATGTTTAATATAGTTGAGTTCTCAAACCAATACTGCAGGCGCTGTAGTCAGTCAATGTTGGAGGCAGTGCAGCTAGATTCCATGATGGCGGACATCAAAAGTCAAGAGGTTATTCGTAATATTTGTCACGAGCAAATCTCACAGTAAAATCAACTTTACAATCAACTGTCTAGGATGTTGTTTGGGATAGTCTGGATGAGTGTTCCGTGTCCACTGGTGTTAATTATTTTATATTATATGTGTTCACTGGTATCTGTTCGCTACGCAAAAAACGGTTATTCTGTTGTAGCTTGAAATATTACTAATATGTAGTTTTAATGTTTTATATCACTGGTAGTATGTAGTGTGGTGTTCGTTTTCACTGTTGTCGTTGAAGGTTTTATATGTTTTTACTGGAAAAGTGTTTATTTAAGTAACTCTCGTTCTCAACGAATTTTTTAGGTAACCTTAGTACTTCATTATACGGTTTTTAAAGAACACAATTTCACATAAACTGTTCAGTTTGAGCGTTAACAAAGAACTAACTAACTTCCTCTACTTTAGTAAAAATCTTGCCAAGTTAATATTGGAAAAGTATTGTTAAAATAATTGTTACTTCCCATATACATGATTACAAATTACATTATATATGGAATAATTTTAGTTTATTATTCGCTTTCATGAATTATTAACCATATAATTGGTTTATTTATCTCATTCTGTTTAATTTAATATGTTATAGTCCATATCTGTTGAGATTTTTGTTGAAATTACCAAATTTCTTTCTTTTTGGAAATCTAGGCCCAAAACTTGGTTTCCGCCTTCATATACTTTTACTGCCATTTTAAGTGTTATTAATACCATTGTAATAAATTTCAAATGGTCATAAATCCCTTCCTTTCCTTAATTACATATAAATTGAACATTTGAACTGGTTTTTAGTGATAATTTCTGAATTTAACATTCCTCTTTAAAAATAGTTAATTTATACATTTCAAAAATTTTCAATAATTTAAGGTATTTTTCTATATTACCTTTTTAAATCATAGGTTCATTTACAGTAGCTGTTAATTGACCTACCTTACCTAAATCTTGCCAGTTTACATGATTCATAGGTGAATTAACTGGTTTATATTGAGTTTCTGTGAATTCATTATTTGGCCTAGAGTTTAGTATTTTACATGTCTGGTTTTTTCAAATAAATTTACTTCTACTCCTACTCTGACTCTTAATAGCTATCATGACATAAAATAAAATTGTTTACAAACTCATTGAGATGTGTAGCATCTAATTCATGCTACTGTTATAAAAATAGTAATTAACATCACTCAGCATTCTGTAAAGTTGGACATGTTTGCTGAAATTGTAGTTAACATACATTTAACTCCTTTTGTTAATTAATACAGAATACATACTGAAACATTTTAATTGGTATGTATGCTGTTATTTAACTAATATAACTTATTCTAAACATATAAATCTTATTGTATAAGAACTCTTTCAAAAATATGGAGTTCATGGCTTGGAACAATATTAGCCATTTAAACGTTTTAATCCTATGAACACTTAAACTATTACCAGTCCTTTCTGATATTATTACTATTATTTAACATCCCCACATATAGAGTAAACATTTCCACCCATACTTTAGTTATTGTCATTCCTACAAATGTCTTGTAATAACAAAGTGATATAAAATAATGAAATATTGGAAATACCTTCCATTTTATTATTTCATGATTTGCCACTTATCAAATATAAAAGTTGTTTTATAGCATATAGTTTAAGCCATAGTAACACTACAACTTTAAGTTTATTATATTTCAAAAAACACTTACACTAGTACACTTTCACTGGTTGTTCTGACTTATTGAGTCTTATTATTCTCAGACCAGACCTTTAGTCATCATGGACTGTGAAGATTTGTTTATTTTTTTTATCACACAATAACTTTAGTTGGTGCACCTCTTATCATACTATATAACACTTTCGTTTATCAATAATTACAATTTTATAGGGTATCGGGATGTTATACTTTCTTTAATTGTATCTATGGGTTTGGGGTTTATGGTAGTTAATAATAGGTTTTATAATGGTTCTTCCACCCTATTTCTTCCTTTCTTCTCGTTTTCCTTCTTGTTTTCAATATTGGGTAAACCAAGGTACTCCGTGTTATCTCGACTGATGGTTGGTTCGGAGTATCTTCCTTATTTTTTGATACTGACTTTACTCTTCTTTCTTGGTTTCAGGGTATTGTTTATCTCCTGATAATAAACTTTATTCTTCTTTCTTCTTGTGGCGGGTATTTTATTGTTTCACCACTCCTAATCTGATTCTTTTTCTTGATTTTGTGGTATCTTATTTGTCTCCTGCTCCTAACCTCCTGGGTAAATTCCTGATTTTATAATATGAGTTTTCCTTAATTCTTTCTTTGACTTTTAATAGTGGTATTTTTTATAATTTAATGATTGTTTTTCTTTTATTGTGGTTTTTTCCTTTGAAGTAATTGAATTTCATTCGATATTCTTTTAGTATATGTAATGTAATTATTTTTTATTATCTTAAATGAATTAATTATTGGTGGAATATTGGTCACGCTACAATATGTATGTGTGTGTGTGTACATGTATGTATATATTCACGTTTATTTATAACAAATTAACGTATATATACGATTATTATATAATTACATATGTATATACATATATAAAACTCCACAAACGCACTCAAACACAATATAAATATGTATATATTTATTTATGTGTGTGTGTATAAATATATTTATATAAATGCATATAATTAATTTATTTATTCACGTTTATTTATAACAAATTAACGTATATATACGATTACTATATAATTACATATGTATATACATATATAAAACTCCACAAACACACTCAAACACAATATAAATATGTATATATTTATTTATGTGTGTGTGTATAAATATTTGTATATAAATGCATATATTAATTTATTTTTTCATTCACGTTATATAAATACTCCATATGTACATATATATATATATACTTATATAAAACTGTGTGTGTGTGTGTGTGTGTGTGTGTGTGTGTGTGTGTGTGTGTGTAAAAATTATAAGTCAGATATTCTTATAAGAACAACACATATTATATGTATATATACATATATGTACATATTGTACATAGGTATATAAATACTCCATGTATGTATGTGTGCGTATGTGTGTACATAAATATATGTATATAAATGCATATATTAATTTATTTATATATATTAATTTATTTATTCACGCACACTCAAACGCAATATAATTATGTATATATTTATTTATTTATTTATTCATGTTTATGTACAATAAATTAATGTATATAAACGATTATTATATACTTATATATGTATATATTTATTTATTTACCTCGTTATTTCATGACTCTCTGTTTCAACATTTTGAATTTGATGAATATCCGCTACAACAGTTATTACTTGTTTTGGTTCATCACTATCACTACTTGAATTATCCATTGTTAACACTACTTATAAACTAAGCAGAGGTGGGCTGATATACCTGTAACAGGTATTTTGGAACGATATTTTTGTGGAACCGATGTAACAGTGACTGAAAAGTTGAAATACCTGTTATTCGCGGCGACGCTGTTCCGAGTCGAGACATGCCCCCCTCGCTTTTCCGAGTTGAGGCACGCCCCCTACACACACACACACACACACACACACACACACACACACACACACACACACACACACACACACACACACACACACACACACACACACACACACACACACACACACACACACACACACACACACACACACACACACACACACACACACACACACACACACACACACACACACACACACACACACAAATTACGCAAGTAACAAGTAAACGAATACGCCAAGGCCAAATACTAGGCTTACAAAAATATCGCTGGTACGCAAGGAACAACCAGTATTTCAAATACTAGGTGTTTTAAATACTAGGGGTATCACCGATACACAAGGAACAACGCGTATTACAAATACTAAGCGTATCAGAGGAACACCTAGTATTTTAGGAACAAGTAGCATTTTAATATCAAGCGTATTTCGAGTAGAAAGTAGTACGAAGCCACTTTTTCGTCCTGAATACTTCATTCTGCGCAAAGAGACGAAGCTGTTTTTAATAAAGGAAATAATTCATCCTGCTGTTACATTTATTCTCATGTGATATGCAGATATATAATACAGATTATATGCTAATAAATTATATATTATACTAGTCACCAACTTGTAACTAAAATCGGTTGGTAAAACTTTGTTTTTACTCAAAAAAACTTTGTGTTCCGAGTCGTTAGTGAAATAGTTGTATTTAATTATATTGAGTTAACCTATAGAGTGGCTGATGTTGATTAGCTATATGATACTTTTTATTAATGTTATTTTAACTTCACTACACATCTCACGTAAATGATGAGATTGTTGTAATGGACATTTATGCACTTTATCTAGTCCTGTTCCTTAAATATCTGTAATGCATTTAATTTACTTTTGTTGTTGCTTATTATTTATAAGTTTTTATTTATGTATTTATATTTATTTTATTACAATTTGTTTTTTATTTTTATTTGTAAAATTTGTTTATTCTCATTCACTCTTGTGGCTTACTGTTATGTTTTTATTATACGTTTCTGATGTTTTTTCACATTATTTTTTGTGGTATTACGTGTAGGCATACTCTAAATTATTTAATTGCCCCGAGTTTCGCAACACTGATTTGTCTAGCCAATGTAGTTTGTTTACTACTAGTGAAAACTTAAATTGGTATTCCCAAAGGGAGATAGGCCTATAAATTCTCTTGTTTCTTATTTTCATTTAAACAGTAATAGTTTAATAAAGTCACAGTGTAAAGTAACACTGTTAATACTTTTAGTTTCAATTTATTTCTTATAACAAATTATATAGTATAGGTTATATAATATCTTCAAATAAATACACAGCAAGTAGGTTTATTAATATATTAATAGGTTTACCTAGGTGAAAATAAACCTACTTGCAGTGTATTTATTTGAAGATATTACATAGGAGACCTGCAGAAAACTCAAAACGAGTTACAAAGGATAATATAGGTTATGTATATATAGTATATAATAACAGGTATTTGTCCCTGTTATTTTTTTGGAACGGTATTTTCATACCTAGTATTTTAAAATAACAGTTTAGCCCACCTTGTATTTAATACAACGTGGCACGTTATTTACCTCGTTATTTCATGACTCTCTGTTTCAACATTTTGAATTTGATGAATATCCGCTACAACAGTTATTACTTGTTTTGGTTCATCACTATCACTACTTGAATTATCCATTGTTAACACTGCTTATAAACTAAGCACGGTGTATTTAATACAACGTGGCACGTGAGGATGAGAGTAGCGAGAGAGAGAGAGAGAGAGAGAGAGAGAGAGAGAGAGAGAGAGAGAGAGAGAGAGAGAGAGAGAGAGAGAGAGAGAGAGAGAGAGAGAGAGAGAGAGAGAGAGAGAGAGTGGGTACTCTATATACGATGATGCGGCCACGAGAGCGGGAATCCCCGAACGCGCGTGACGATTCTCTCGTGACGCTTCTCTCGTAACGATTTTTTTCTGCTCACTCCTCTCCGTGCGGACCCCCGACATAAAAAGCTTCGCTTTAAAAAAAAAAATTGATGTTTCCTTCCTGGGCACACCGTAAAATCAAGATGCGTTTTTCAACCTCAGATCGACTGGGTATTGGAAATAAATTCGTAGGGTTACGACTGGGTTGAAGCGTAGCGCTTGTTTGCCATGTCGCCGACAAGGCACATATTTTCCTTTTCATACCCAATAAACATCCCTTTTGTACTTTAGATTTTGGAATTTTTTGTTGTAGTCGTTTCAAATTGAAAGACTTCCGCCCCAACAGCGTAGAACAGTACATTCAACGGAAGTAACTGTATAGATTACGTACTGTATAGATCAGGGGTTCCTAACCGGTGGTACGGGGAGGGATCCAAGGTGGTACGCAAGATGATCTAGCTAGGAAAAAAGTATTTACTAAAAAAAAAAATTTGTTCAAAACAAATTTTCGTCGGACATGATTTAAAACGATTACCCGTATAAAACACAACCTAAACACTTTGCGGTAATATTTTTTATTGAGAAGTATTTTTATTGAGAAAACCCCAATAACCTTCCTTTAAGCTCCGGTGGTACTCGAAATGAACGCGGAAGACCAAAGTGGCACGCGGGTCCGGAAAGGTTGGGAACCAATGACTTAGATAATGTAGAAGCTACACGATGTGGCGATATCCAATGCTTTCGTCAGAACTGCTTAAGCAGGTGTACTGAAAGACCAGTTTATACACAACGCAGAAATGTTATATAATGACGTACGACAACCGGTGAACAGTCTCAGTCTGTTAAAATATCCATTAGACATAGGGAACGTGTTGGTGGTTCGTAAGCACACTGTTACGGTAACAAAGTAACATTGCATCGCTTAACTTCGTCACGTGATCGAGGCGGCTGCAAAACTTTTATTTCCAACGAGTACGTTCAACTGAAATTTCAATAAACTGTTTCAAAATTGAAAATACAGCGGAGAGCCGTAAAAGCTACTACGGGAGTACGAGCGTTCAACGAAAACACGAAAAATCGATACGATAGTTGAGTAAACGGAATGGAAAAGAAAGGAGCGTAAAAGTTTAGCAATAACAATAAAGCAGGGCAGAAAACGCGGCAGCAGCACAGCAAGTTGGCGCCTGAGCGAGCGGCATTAGACAAGGCGGCGAGCACCCGCGTCGTGTTGGCTGCGTGCTGTGTTCTCGATCGGCGTTGTAACGTATTATGTATTCCGAAAACATCGCGTGACCGTTCGTTTTGCTTTACAATTAACATGGTTTCAACAAATAAATCTGTCTCGGCGACAGTAAAACCTTTTACCACTGACAGCATTCCAAAATAAAGCAATACAACAACGGTAGATAATTTCTCGTTACGTCATGCAAAACGTTAGCATGCATTCTTGGCGTGTATACAGTATTCCTTTTGTGCTTTTAGTATTACGTAAGACTTATGATTCCGTAAGTCTTTGTTTTTGCTGTAAAGACATAAAATACATGACACTTTTTGTGGGGTGTTGATTCGACGTTCCTTACAAAAGACAAAATTTATTGTCTAGTTCAGTGATTTCAAACTTCCGGCCCGCGAGCATGTATTATAAAACCAATTTAATCATCATCACAACACGAGATAGGCAAGGTGCTGCCTGTTCCGCCTTCGAAGATCCTCTAGCCACTCTTCTGGATCTACCCACGCACCTGTGTCCTATAGGTTTGTATTTCCAGACTTGTTTGGCCAGTCTAGAATCTGACAGTGTGTCTGAGTGTTCTTCTTTCCCGCGTTGTTTGTAATCTTTTAATTTTTCATTCAAGTTAAAAACTTGTAACTCTTCTCTTATGGCCTCATTATTTATATATGGTCGAGTGTAGAACACCTATTAACTCCTCTTAAGGACACCATTTCCGAGGGCTATATTTTACTATCTTGTTTCTTGGCTGTTGCCCATAATTCACACCCGTAGAACAGTACAGAGACGGCCATAACTTTGTAGAACTTTAATTTTGTATCTTAAACAAAATTTTGTTTTTTAAAACTTTGCAAGGTGTTAGACAAGGATGCAGTATATCACCTACTCTCTTTAACATTTATGTTGACGATCTGGTAAGGAAATGGAAACATCTGGTGAGCTTTTACAGAAAATGAACAAATAAACATCTGTCTATTTTATTCTGTTCGGCATGAAATATTTCAAACGAACAGAAACTTATTTTAATTTTAGAGCCTGTGATAATTTTTTAAAGTCTATGGAAGATTGCACCGTTCTGCAGCGAAAATGGTCTGTCGGATTTTTTTTAAACGAATGTCCAACGATGTCTCTTAATTTCGAAGATGCCAGGGTCTGTGTTACACTTTTCAAAAACTTATTGCAATAACAATCGAATCAAATCATAACCCTCTATTCGAAGCTTACGAGTGTTGAATTGCCCATGTTGTCTCCGTGATCTTTTATCCAAGTCTTGTAGTGGACGCATGCGCGTTTCACTTTACAGAGAGAACTACATGCTTTAGCCAACGACCGCGCACCTCCGATTAATCTTCTTCTTCTTCTGCACCTTGCCTAGTCTAGTCTCTTTTTATTCTAGACTTTGAGCTGTGGTACGAAAATTTATGATTGCATCTGTCATCGTACGAGTTAAATTCTCGTATTTAGCTGAACGCAGATTCAGTGTGCTCACAAATATTTCGACTAAACAGAGGAACCGTCTGGACGTAATTGATAGGAAATATTTAAGGAAGCCGCTGACAATTGTAGAGCCTAATTCAATAAAGCTGTTAGTACTACCACGGTCGTCCTTATTAGTAGTTTATCCTATTTGATTTATATAAATTATTAATAATAGTGAGAAACTATTATCTAATGTGGGTATATACTACTTTATTTGAATATTTCATTGTAGTAATTGCTTTAGTCTTTAAGACTGGCTATTTGGAAAGTTCTCTCTCTCTCTCTCTCTCACACACACGCGCGCGCGCGCGCACGCACAGGTACATAAATACTTTGATGAAATCCAAAAATAACAAACACAGCTTCTGTTATAGTTTAGAGAAACTAACTCTATCTGTTAGTTCTTCGAGATAGAGAAATAGATTTCTGGGTGGGGGGGTGAATAAATTATTTTTTAAAAGGGCGGTGAGACATAACGTTTGAGAAACACTGATATAGATAGAATGAACTACGAGAGATTTCCGAAAAAAATTACGAAGTTTGACCTTTATAAAGGTAGAAAGAAGACCTTTAAAGAGATGGTCGCAAAATGACGACGAAAATGGTTGCACATTACATAATTGTTTGTTACTTATAAATCTCCAAGTCGAATGGCTCCTCTAGTGTTCTGTCATCTCTGACAACGCCGTTGTAGTTATATTTTCTTTTAACGTTTCGGCCTGAGAAATCGACGGTTGGCTTCATAAATACAAACATAGTCAGATTGTCGGAGGATAATTTGCGTTCTACTTCTGAAGTCGGCATTAGATTTTTAAAACCGAAAACCATTTAAAATTAGTAGGGAATAAGTGTCTGACATAAGACAATGAATTGTTATGTAGGCCTACTGATGCAGATAAATGGTAAATACCATACACAAACGCGCGCGCGGTCTTACGTAACAAATTTACTCAACATAGTGATATCCATAATCAGTGATCACTGCAGAGACTGTTCTTCATAGCCTAGCTAATCGCGTGATTATCATAAACAGTAATTTTAGAAAGGATAGAATCTGCTGCTGTGTTCAGCTCATGATTTCTTTGTTGCTCAACTGAAAGTTTTTATTTTTAAAATGTGTGCCAATTACGCTACAAATTTATCAAGTGAAAGGTATTCAGCACAACAATGTGGTCACTTTTATTGAATCAATTGATTACTACGTTGAAGGCAGGCAGGCAGCAAGACCGTTTGTCTTAATTAACGCAGCTGTCATTATCGACGGAGGAAGGCGTCGAGTGGAAAACTCGGCCACCGTTTGAGTAATAATGCTTGGGATGTTTCAGACACCGACGTATTACGGAAAGTTAATATCTCCGTCTGTCGGCTCGATCTGAGTGTTGGCAAATAATGTAAACTCGGAAAATTATTTGCCAAGTGGAACAAACTGCGCGTCGATTCGGATTCTGTTGCTTGATTGAGTTTCTGTATTGAGTAGTTAAGTTTCTGTTGTTGTTGAACTGGACCCCCCCCCCCAATAGAGAAAGAATCGGCGTGAATTATATATGTACGACGTATACGCTCTTTTGACCATCATTTGTATTTATATTTATTTATTTTGCTGTATAATTTATTTAGCATTATTACTTCATGAGGAAACGTATCGGGTGCGTCTCAGATCGTGTCCTTTGTATTGTCTTTGCACTTATTAACTGTAAGATATGCACAAACTGTGTTTTTATTAGAGCCGTTTTATCTAATGCCGAGGACATTGTATACGTAATCATAGTTTTGATTAGAAAGACGAAGATGAAATTTACGGCTGGTTGGAAGTTAACTTAAATAAAAAAAATTGAAAACTCTGGTGTCGAGTTTGAAATAACGAATTTTGGATAGGAAAAATTTAAGTGGGAGGAATTTGGAGGAACTCGCTCCTTACAGTCCTGACCTTGCGTCATGTGATTTCCACATGTTCGGTCCTGTATGACAGAGGCTTTTGATCTTGCACTGATGAAGAAGGGCGGGAATGGTTATCGAATAGGTATTGGACGGGAATTTTTTCAGCACTGGCATCGAAAATATCGGTATAGAGAACCACACGTGACTTCCATCTTCTAAGATTTATATTTAAAATCATTACTTGAATTCGGTTCGATAATTTCTAAAAAATCCATCCTCAAACTATTTTCACTGTTTATAGATATTTTTGTTATTAAGGGGTAGTTGTTTAATATAATGTTATTTCTGAGTCACTTTATCTCAAATAATCATCCCTCCTCCCCAACCGATCACCACCATTAATGATAATTACACTTTCATAGAGTAATAGATTTGTCATATGTAATTGTTAAGGTATCTTATCCTCCAAAATTAAATACTCGTTCTTTACTGGATTTTTTACTCGCAAAGTAATTTTTTAAAAATCACCCTTCCCCCTTCAGCTACCCTCTCCGTTTATAGATGCCTCATTTACCATTTTACAGTGGATTAATTTGACTTTATTTTCGGGGCATTTATTTATCAAAAAATTAAGTACTTGACTCTTGTTAAAACAGAAAACAATGCAGGTTAACTACCCCTCCCCCTTAACCGAACAACACCATTTCTGATATTTACACTTGACCTTTAACTAATTGACTAATAGTTTCATTATATGTAATTAGTAAGGTATCTTATCCTTTAAAATGAAGTACTTTATTCGTCATCAAAAACGTAGTTTCCAAAAAATTACCATCTACTCCTTCAACTACCCTTTTCATTTATAGGTATTTCATCTACCTTTCTACAGGGGATTATTATGACTTTCTTTTCAGTACACTTTATTTATCGAAATTAAGTACTTTACTCTTGTTAAAACGTAAAACGTTGCAGATACACTACCCCCCCCCTTAACTGATCTTCACCAAAAGAGGCCTTGAGTCCTCTACAACTCGGGCACATATGCAAAATATTATTTGATTCTGTGTGAATTTGCGGCAGTTATCGTACGCCACAGAGAAAAGTCTACATACATGCACACACACTCACACTTTTCGGAAAATGACGTTTCTTCTTATTTTGAGGGTAGTACAATCAGAATCATCCCTTATCTCGAACGTAATTTTTTCGCGATCACCATACTTCCATTTCCTTACGGAACATGGAAGTAGAAATAGCCTCACGCTACGATAAATGTTTCAGTATACTTGGCGATGTTGTGGCTACCGCGCGTGCGGCCGAAATGTCAGCATCAAACGTTTTAGCAACGCAGCCAATCAGCCCGAAAGTTTGAAGTAATAACTATGATGTCACGGTCCGTGAAAACCTTCGTATCACAAATATCTTCTTGATTTTATGAAACCTATGATAATTTCATGTGTATTCCAGAACAAATTACGGAATTCGTATCAGTAGGTGCAGTGGATGTTGGAAGAACGCGGGTAGTGAAAACAGTTTTGTCATCATCATCTTCAAGTATTAAACATAGAATGGTTTGTTCCGGTCTCAAATAGACAAAGATTATGGCTGGTCACTCCAGCGCGTCCGCGGACGTCCCACACCTCTCCGTCCCCTCGGCTTATAGTTCCATAGTTGATTTGAGGATGCGGCAGTCATCAATTCGGCAAAAATGCTCCCACCAATTCAGCCGCTCCTGGGCGATCCTGTCGAGTATACTCATAATATTCAGTTCCTGCCGTATATCTGTGTTTCTTCTATGATCATCGAGAATATACCCTGCCACGTGCCTGAGAAATCTCATTTCAGCCGCTTGGATGCGACTGGCCTGGCCTTTCGTTAAAGTCCAATTCTCAGACCCATAAAGAAATGTGGGAAGAGCCATCACCTTGTAGAATTTTAGGCGTGTTCCTTTACTTGCTGAGTTAAGGGTTCGCTCTTCAGTTCGCTGTGTTCTCTTTATAAACGTACACAAACTTTAAAATGCATGTTGGTTCTTGGTATCCAAGTCACGTAGGAATAGTAGATTATTTATCTATAATCTACTATTCCTACGTGACTTGGATACCAAGAACCAACATGCATTTTAAATTAGAGGCTAGTCAAGCAAGTATGGTATTTAAATATCAAAACGTTAAAATCCAGTTACTAAAAACTAACTTACACATTAAATTTAATAATATCTGTTTAAAAAATCATCTAATACCAAAATATGCAGTCATAAATATGAAGGCCCTGTCTAGGGCTGCTAAAGCAACCAAAAAACATGGTGAGATTTTTCGGATCAAGGAGGAAATCAAATCTTTATATATCAAGAAATCTACACTCAATGCACAACTTTATAAATTGCATTTACATATTTTCAACAATATTCATCCGGCCATCATAAATAATGTTATGGAATCAGTACATAAATACGTCTCTGACGTTACTCACAATACAAACTTTAAACAGACGCGTAAAATTCATAATTTGAAGAGTAAACATCGCCAAGAAACGGACATCACTTGTAAACACACATTTTATCCTCGTGTGTCTAATTTAACTACAATAGCTTTCAATGAAGACGAAATGAACATCCTTAATAAGGGCATCAAGTACAACTTACCTCTTAATAATAAACACCTAATAATACAAGAAATTATCAGTGCAGAAACTGCAGTAAAAACAATTGCCGATCCAAAACTACAAACCGAGGCACGCGTTTTAATAAATAATAAATTTAATAATACCGTGAAGCACCATAATTTTAACAACCATCCTCATGGTTTACAGAAACATATAAGATTTTCCAACGAGTTCAAGTTATTGAAACAAATCAAAGCTAAATTAGTTGATAATAATGCTCTCATTACTAAGGCAGATAAGGGGAATACTCTTGTAGTCGTGGACTTCGATGTGTATAAAACGAAAATAAACGACTTTATTTCAGACAACAATATTAGAACCTTGAAATCTGATCCTACTGATATGTACGTCAAGACATTGAATAACAAAATCAATAAATGCGTAAATTTGTTTAGCGAATGCACACGTCGCTTCCTAAAGCCTATTAATGCAAAAGCTCCCGAACTCACTGGCCTACCCAAAATTCATAAACACGACATACCGGTCAGACCACAGCGGCCGCATACAAAACAGCTAAGAAACTCGTCAAAATAATCAAAGAAAACATAAATTTAAAGAACAATCATAGTGTCACAAACAACACGGATTTTATTAATAAATGTAAAGATGTCGATCTACTACCAAATTATAAGTTAGGATCGTTTGATATAGTAACTTTGTATACCAACATACCAGTAAAGGAAACACTAAATATCTTAAAAGAAAATTTATTAGAGAGTAATAAATTAAATACACAGACGATAAACGAGTTAATTGGTTTACTTGAAACTATTTTAGAACAAAATTACTTTGCTTTCAATAACAAATTTTTCATTCAGGATGATGGATTGGCCATGGGTTCACCTCTCTCTGGTCTATTGGCCGACGTTTACTTGAATTTTTATGAAAACTCTCATTTGCTCTCGCATAACAAATACAAAAATGATATAATATTTTATGCACGTTACGTAGACGATACCTTTCTAATTTTCAATGGTACTGTACGACAGATCGAAAACCTAAAACATTATGTGAATAGTATCAATAAAAACATTCAATTCACGCTGGAAACCGAAGTGGATAATAAATTAAATTTTTTAGATTTATCTGTCATTAAACACATAGATAAATTGAAATTTAATATTTATAGAAAACCGACCACCCCTGATGTGACAATACATGCTGACTCTTATCATCCCTTTTCGGAAAAGTTGGCAGCTTATAATTACTTTGTCCGCAGATTGTTGGCAGTGCCTCTCAGTGATGATGATTACCGTGAGGAGTTGAATACCATGAACCATATAGCCTTAGCTAATGGTTACAAAAACACGTTAATTGATAATCTTATCAAGAAACATAAAATTCGAAAATCCAAGCCCCCAGTAGATAAGGATACAAAAATAACATTTATTTCTACCAAATACACAAATATAATGTCAAAGATTCTAACCTCCACATTTAATAAATTGAATATTACCGCTACCTTCAAAACAAACAATAGTCTATTAAAAATACTACGTGACAGAAAACCCATACCTTTAGAAAAGAAATCCGGCATATATAAATTATCATGTAACGACTGCAACAGTTTTTACATTGGTCAAACGGGGAGAGGTTTCCTCAAACGATTTAAAGAGCACACACACACCAAAACGTCACCTAAATAATCTCACTCTGTTAAATAATATCAAGTCCAACTTTGCCCGCCACTTAATCTTACACAATCACAATTATACCGATTTCAAATCTAATTTGATACCTCTACATGTGTGCCACAAAGGCCGTTACATGGACGCAATAGAAGAGTTCGCAATATACAAAGCATATAATAACATAAACAGCCGAGGCTTCATATTGAATGACCATTTAAATTTTAAATCCATCCCGCTATACGATACAGCATTGAACCTGCTTAGGCGTAATCACTCAGATAATAATTCAGTGTCCGATCGGCTTCGCTGTGGTGCGCACCATTTAGAAAGCGAGTGAGTTACATTAGTTGACAATTATGTGTAACATGTGATTTTAACTGTTAACGACCTCAATAGAGTGATTTAATCTGATGATGGACCATATGTTCCGAAACGCGTCATTTTAATCGACGTACAACGAAGTCACACGACAGATACAAGGTGATTTATTTATCTATAATCTAGTACACAAACTGTTTTGTGAAACCGAAATAGTTATGCAACACCTAATCAATAGAGACAGAATACTCATGATGATAATGAAGTTAAGTTTAATGAGGAGTCTACATAAATACCGTAAGTCATCCAGCGTTTGGAAATAACACACAATTAGCAAATTATCTGGGAATCGACGTACTGTTGTAACACCTCCCCTTCTCCCAAAGGGTCCAATCTTGTTAATAGCCTTGTGTATATTTAAAACGCTATAAACATGCTGGTTGGAAAACGTGCAGGCCTACTAAACGCCTCGTAGTTGTATTTCAAGTGATATATTTGCCCCAGACAGGGTTAAGACTTAGAATTTAATAAAGTTGACGTTTGTTTCGCCGACGTAAACTGTATCGCGATAAATTATTTGCAGCCGTGTATGTGGGAAAGGTTAAGCGTTTATTGTTGTACTGCAGAAGCGTTGAGGCAAGCAACTGAACGTATACAGTGCAATGTAACTAACCGACTGACGGAAGGAAACGTGACAAGGAACGTCCAGATGAAGAAGAAAAGCGAAGAAGCGAAGCGCAGAACTCTTTGTAGAAACGTTACTCATTAAACACCTTACTACACGGACCGGACAGCAGGAGAAATAACTATTAAATATTCAGATTTATTTATCTGCCGGTGCTGCTGCATTGCAGTAGAAGTTGCACATGTAAACGTGTTACAACAGCGGCCGGTAATTTATGTTCTAATTCTGTGCATCTTGTAACACCTCCGTCAAGAAAGCGTACTGCATTATTTATCTGCCGGTGCTGCTGCATTGCAGTAGAAGTTGCACATATAAACGTGTTACAACAGCGGCCGGTAATTTATGTTCTAATTCTGTGCATCTTGTAACACCTCCGTCAAGAAAGCGTACTGCATTGTTTTTGTTACATTATGCTTCGCTGTAATTCTCTGTCTGTTGTATGCCCCTCTCTATCTATCCATCTTTCTCCTGCTTTCATTTTCGGCCACATTACCTGGTATGTAATTAACACATTACCGGGTATTCATCATCAGTAACATTATCTTCAAGGATTAAACCAATGATGGTTTGTTCCGGTCTCAAATAGGCAAAGATTAGAACTGGTCACTCCAGCGCTTCCTCGGACGTCCCACACCACTCCGTCCCTTCGGCTTGAACTTCCATAGTTGTTTGGGGATGCGATAGTCATCCATTCGGCAAATATGTTCCCACCAATTCAGCCGATACTGGGCGATCCTGTCGAGTACACTCATAACATTCAGCTCCTGTCGTATATCTTTGTTGCTTCTATGATCATGGAGAGTATACCATGCGCCTGAGAAATCTCATTTCAGCCGCTTGGAAACGACTTGCCTGGCCTTTCGTTAACATCCAATTCTCAGACCCATAAAGAAGTGTGGGAAGAACCATCCACCTTGTACAATTTTAGGCGTGTTTCCTTTACTTGCTGACTTAAAGAGTTCGCGTGATGGTTCCGCACATAAGGTTGAACTTATGCATTTTATTCATAACGTCGTTCCTTGCATTATAAGACACTGTAGCCCAGGTATTCAAAATTGCTGGGTATTAACAATTTAATACCTCACACTGTACCCTAATACGAGGGGGGTTCCAAAAATAAGGTACACTAGCGCTGCCATGCGGATGAAAACGCAATTACGATACCGATCCTGTTTCGTTGTAAAGTTTAGACTCATCTAATGTCGATGGCAGTGGTTGTCTGTTGTAGTTTGTGGTGAGGTTATGTCAGTCAGTTTGAAAAATATGCCTCTGAGTGAAACCCGCCTAGTGTAGTAGTGTGAGCAATTATTCGATTTATGAACGCAAAACGAAAGAATCCAACAGAAATCGCCAGAGAAATTGTTGAAATATAAGATGAGAGTGTAATTTACTTAAACAAATGTCAGTATGGTATAGTCAGTTTAATAAAGGGGTGACATCACTGTTTGGCGGAGAACAAGCAGAGAGACTTCAAACTGTATGCAATGCTCAACATGTTAAAGAACTTTAGGAAAGCTATCGACGCAATAAACTAAAGGATACTGAATAGACCACTTAATCTAACAAAAACTTTCGTTTATCAGACTATTCATGACGCTCTAGGCTACCGAAAAGTTTCAGCCCGATGGTTTCTCAGAGAATTGACTGAACTGGATGCCCGAAGCACAACGAACTGGCGTGGCTTTGAACGACCTGCTGGGTTATCGGGTTATCCTCGACAGTATTGCCATCGGGATGACTGAACTGGGTGCCCGAAGCACAACGAACTGGCGTGTCTTTGAACGACCTGCTGGGCTATCAGGTTATTCTCGACAGTATTGCGATCGGAATGACTGAATTGGATGCCCGAAGCACAACGAACTGGCGTGTCTTTAAAGACCTGCTGGGTTATCGGGTTATTCTCGACAGTATTGCCATCGGAATGACTGAACTGGATGCCCGAAGCACAACGAACTGGCGTGTCTTTGAACGACCTGCTGGGTTATCGGGTTATCCTCGACAGTATTGCCATCCGGATGACTGAACTGGGTGCCCGAAGCACAACGAACTGGCGTGTCTTTGAACGACCTGCTGGGTTATCGGGTTATCCTCGACAGTATTGCCATCGGGATGACTGAACTGGGTGCCCGAAGCACAACGAACTGGCGTGTCTTTGAACGACCTGCTGGGCTATCAGGTTATTCTCGACAGTATTGGCATCGGGATGACTGAACTGGATGCCCGAAGCACAACGAACTGGCGTGACTTTGAACGACCTGCTGGGTTATCATGTTATCCTCGACAGTATTGCGATCGGAATGACTGAATTGGATGCCCGAAGCACAACGAACTGGCGTGTCTTTAAAGACCTGCTGGGTTATCGGGTTATTCTCGACAGTATTGCCATCGGAATGACTGAACTGGATGCCCGAAGCACAACGAACTGGCGTGTCTTTGAACGACCTGCTGGGTTATCGGGTTATCCTCGACAGTATTGCCATCCGGATGACTGAACTGGGTGCCCGAAGCACAACGAACTGGCGTGTCTTTGAACGACCTGCTGGGTTATCGGGTTATCCTCGACAGTATTCCCATCGGGATGACTGAACTGGGTGCCCGAAGCACAACGAACTGGCGTATCTTTGAACGACCTGCTGGGTTATCGGGTTATCCTCGACAGTATTGCCATCGGAATGACTGAACTGGATGCCCGAAGCACAACGAACTGGCGTGTCTTTGAACGACCTGCTGGGTTATCGAGTTATCCTCGACAGTATTGCCATCGGGATGAAACGTGGATCGACCACAGTCCCCCGGAAGAAAAAGAGACTCAATGATCGGAAACATGCAGGATCTCTAATTACAAACAATTCAAGGCATAAACGTCTGCTCGAAAAATTATGGTGACAGTGTTCGGAACATGGACTATTATTGGTGATTAATATCATTCACAAAGGAGAAATAATTAATACTGATGGTTGCATTGGAAATCTACACAAATTACGGGAAACCTTTTGTCGAAATGTGTTGGAATGCTGATCCTAGGTGCGAAGCTTGTAACTTCCCATACAGCTGAGAGAACACTTCAAGAAATCATGACGATCTTGTGCAAAACCCCTTACAGCTCATTGTGATTTCCACATGTTCAAGAAACTGAAGGAAAACTTTTCAGGACGACGATTTTCGTCCGACGAAGAAGTAAATGGTAAGACAATAAACTGTCTGTCAAATTTGGACGTAAGTTCGCATGTAGAGGATATACGAGTATATTAAAATTAGTGTTATGTTGTAACAAATGTTTAAACCGGTTCGGTGATTATACTGAAAAAGTAATGAACAAATAACCTTTATTTTTTTACGTTAATCAAATTAGTTGTAATAAAATTTCTATTAATTTCTTTCAAGTGTACCTTTCTTGTACTCTTGTACGTGTTCTTGAATAGTGGTGCAACTCGCTCATGTTCTGTGTTTTCGTAACGTACTGTGTGTTGGGAGACAATTCTCTCGTGAAGTTGGGAGGTACTTCTGAAATCGTAAATGATGCGAGCACACGGTGAACGTGAGCCCCCCCCCCACACGTAGCACAGGTATACAGACTGACTCCCTAACTGACGGTGATTCATTTCATCGATTCACGATTGGAATTACTGAACACCGGATAACGTCATGCTTGGCTGGAAACGACGGTAGGGCCAGCTCAACAATCTGATGACGTAACAACTTACCTTACAGAGTATGCCCAACAATAGGTTTCGTCGTTGTCGTAGGTAGCCTTTTACGGACTTGACAGCTTCGACGTTTCGTCGTTTCGACGTTCTTTATGTCTGTAGCACTTTCGGTATGCGGTTATTTATTATCCGGCCTGCTCCACACGTCGGCGTCGTCCCGATCGCCTGCCAAAATGTAGCCGACATTTTAAGACAAACAAATAATAACTAACCGGTAATTTTCTGTCAGCACACACCAATTCTGAATTCACGGGTTTTTCTCGTGGGGGTTCATGTTTATGTTAAATTATTCGAACTTTGATCTTTCGTTTCCTTAAGCCTCCAAACGTCTAAAATGGGATTTATTCTACCAGTACATAGACCCTACCGTACGTTCAGCATCCATTACTTTTGCGCGTTGACGATTATATTTTACTGAAATAATTGTTACTAAGTCATTAGCATCATCATCATCATCATAATCTTCAAGGATTAAACCAAGGATGGTTCCTTCCGGTCTCAAATAGGCTAAGATTAGACGTGGTCACTCCAACGCTTCCTCGGACGGTCCCACACCTCTCCGTCTCCTCGGCTTATAGTTCCATAGTTGTTTGGGAATGCGGCAGTCATCCATTCGGCAAAGATGTTCCCGCCAATTCAGCCGATACTGGGCGATCGTGTCGAGTATACTTACAACATTCAGTTCCTGCCGTATATCTGTGTTTCCTACTATGATCATGAAGAGTATACCCCACTACGTGCCTGAGAAATCTCATTTCAGTCGCTTGGGTGCGACTGGCCTGGCCTTTCGTTAATGTACAATTCTCAGACCCATAAAGAAGTGTGGGAAGAGCCATCACCTTGTAGAATTTTAGGCGTGTTTCTTTACTTGCTGACTTAAGGGTTCGCCTAATGGTCCTGCACATAAGGTTGCAGTTATGCAACTTATTCACAACGTCGTTGCATGCATTGTAAGACACACTGTAGCCCAGGTATTCAAAATTGCGAACTTGTTCCAGGACAGTACCTTCTATAAAACATTTTACCCGTATGGGATCAGATCCACGAAAAGCCATCACGTTGGTCTTAAGTGTGGATATTTGCAATCCAGAGTCTTTTCAGAGTCGATTTAACAAACGTATACCCATTTGAAATCTGTTTTCAGAGACCGTTGTTACTAAGTAGTTTCTATAATTTTTCTGCTAGATGTAGAAGGGTAATGATACTTCTACTTTTGGGACTTTAAAGCTCTCGTATAAGATTAATAGGCATAATAACATCGGTAAAACGTAGGTTGGAATAGTTAATTTCTTAATTCTGTGAAATCTCAGAACTAGTAAAATAAGGGAGTAACCATAACATCAACAACTCTCAGTTGAGAATATATATATAAGCCGCAAAAGCTTTTAAGCTCAGCACACCGTACATATCGAGTTCCATTACATCAAACGCAAAGCTGGTGGCAGACAACTTAACGTATCATTGTTAAAGTTAAAGAGCTTTGCACTTTCCTTTTATTACGGATTTGCAGTTCGCTTTACAAGTGAAGTGTTGCGCACCAACGTTTTGTAACCACGTTTTGTGTAACACTAGTGTCGTCACTCGGTACAGTTTCGACATTACCATCTGGCGCGGAATATTTTGAAATAAGATTAACAGCAATGTAGCGGTGTGGAATATACGCGTATATGTGGAACAAACGTGCTTTTCGTACCGCTATTATACCGTAAGTAATTTCACAGTTATCAGAAAGTATTACAAGGCGCTGGATAGAGAATATTATACTTTAAAAAATAGAATCAACACATAAGTTTGTATTGTACAGCGTATCACTGTAACAAGATGTGAAGTTTATTTTTGTAATTCACACGTCGAGGAATGGATACCGGCAATGACATTATTCCAGCATTATGGATGCACAAAATTCATAACTTCTCCACCCCTCCCCTCCCCTTCTCCTCCTTCTCCTCCTCCTCCTTCTTATTCTTCTCCTTACGGATCTTACGATCCGTTGCGCACTTCTTGGCCCGAAAAATAATAATTTAAAGTCGCTAAGTATTAATTTTATTTCTGATCAAGTCGGAAACACATCGGGGTTAACGCGTCTGTTACTAATCCAGAAGTGCCGCTTCGATTCTGGACGTACCGTAGAATACACGTGCAGTTTCCCACCTATTGTCGATTCAGCCTATGAAAAAGAGAGCCTGGTATCATATTCTGGGATAATGATGGGGAGATGAAACGTAGTATTGGCCTCACTTAAGGCAGCCTACCCTGCCTGGCTCTGAAGTTACGTCGGTGGTACAACTGTTGTTCTTGTCGCCTTTTTATTTCTGCCACTGTGAACTACGTTTGGTTCAACTGGTTCCTCCTTTCGTCAGTCCAGATGGCGGCACCTGTCCTTTTCTCGGGGTTTTCCTGAAAACCTTGGGGATTTTTTAATTTCTTTTTGAGTGGCAAGAATTCGTCAGTGTCTTCTTGAGTAATCTGGAGTTCTTCTATTTTTGTTGTTGTTGTTGTTGTTGTTGCTTTTTTCATCATCATCGTTATTTGGTATATTACTAGTAAGTTACCTACATCTATCTACAGAACTGGCCAATGTTCTAAATGAGATAGATTTATTTTTAGGTGGATTAAAATATGTATCAGATAATTGAGTGTTGAGAAACATTTAATTAATTGCGTCAAGGTATAAAAGATATCGAGTTTGTATTTTGAACAAAATTCCTCATAACGTGATCCCCCTCGTAGACTTTTACAATTTTCTTAAACTTTTGAGTCCCATTTTACAGTTCGTCGTGCCCCTAAAATTAAACATTTTTGACAGTAAACGCTATATTCGGATTTGGGTTAAAATGCTCTCTATTCTGACATCTGTTTGGACTTTTATAGTTTTTTTTTTCAAGTTTTTGTGTCATTTTTTTGGGCCCGGGCAAAATTTACATATTTGTAAAACTGGGCACTGTATTCAGATTTTGGATAAGAGTTTCTTTAATTTGATACCACACAGGGATTTTTGCGATTTTTTGAAATGTTTGCCTCCCGCCCACTGTTTTTAAGGGGATTCATCTAAAAAAAAAAAAAAAACGATAGGGTTTATGAAAATCGGTTAATGAATTGTAAATTTATTGTGAGACATACCCAGGCAGACAAATGCCAAATGGTGGAGATAAGACTGAGAACTCGCTTTGGCCGTTCAGTTATTTAGAAACGAACTGATAATTGCTGGCCAAGATAAGTCTTTCGTACCCGGAGTAGATGCGAAGTTGGACAGAAAAACCTACGTGAAGGATTATGTCGGACGTGTGAAGGACACTAGGCTTACCCGTATCCTGCATTAGGCTTACACGTACCAAGATTAAATCTTGTAAGCAGATTTACTTTTAATCTGATAGACGAAAGACGCAGTACGTGTGCGACCGATACAAGAGTTTCTAATCGTGGTATATAAAAATGGCCATAAGGATGATTGCAGTAACCGCATGCCATATCTACCGAGGGCCCCTTATAGTAGTTGTGGTTTTCTAATAAGGAAAAAATAATCAAAGTTAAACAGAATAATTGCTGCACATTCAAACAGCACAGAATGTGCATTTTTGTTGTTAATCTTATGCCAGAGACGTTCCATGTCAATGAGTAAGCGCCGTTTATTAAGTCAAATAGGCTGTAGCGAGTAACTGTAATGAATTCGAGATAGAATTGAACAAAACGTGGATATAAAAAGACGTACAACACTTCGCCTAATAAAAGGAAAGAGCAAAGATACAATAATACATTGTTAAGTTGTCTGCGGGCTGTGTTTGATGTAATGGAACTCTATAGGTAGGGTGGGCTAAGCTTAAAAGCTTCCGCAATGTGTATTCTTACTGAGAGTTGTTGATGTTACCGGTGCAGCCTTGTTTTATCGTCTCTGCGGATTCCGGGAAATAGGAAATTAACAGAACATTGTTGGCAACGTATGCTTAACGATGTTAGTAGTAGTATGTTTTTCGTATTTACAGGTTTCGAACGGAAACGAAAAAAGCAGTGTTGCCAGGTCAATCAAATCTTTTTCCCGCATAGCTATCCAAAATTTACCCGCTGCCACAAATATGTGTGCTTTACGCAAAGAGTAATTCAGTATTTTAAAGAATGTGGGCATATTCTACATGTTTAAATATTATTACACAGGGCTTGATTTCAGGGGGAACGGGCCGGAACGGCGTTACGGAACCTCTTGGATCCAAAATTAAATTACCGAAAAAAATATATGAAATCAAAAACCTAATTATTAAAAAAATGTACTACTTTTTAAATTGTGCCCCTCATCAGCCCCACTACAAAACTAAACATTTGTCAAAATCAACCACCAGCACTAATCTTTGTCTGAACTACTATCGTTCAAAACATAGCCCAATAACCTATGGAGAAAATGAAATTAAAATACTTGCTTCAAAATTAAAACTACATGAAAGGCAACTGATTGGGAGCTTCCGAGAATATGTGCATTCCAGAATTTTTCCGGGGAGTCTTTCTAATTTGAAATATGCTACTGAATCAATAGCAACATCTTTAAGTGAATATGACAGGGCTGATTTCTGGCCATCACACAGCACTGTACACAAAGAGTAAGAAAAGGTCAAGAAACAAACAATATGACGACACAATGATGAAACTATATAAACTTTTTTAAGATGTCCGAACCACCGAAACCATCACTTAAAGAGTTTGATTGAGGCTCCGGGATGATGCCATCATGAGTGACATGTTTTCGATTGTTGTGCGGCTAACCTGACGATGAAGCTCTTTAAAAATTATTTAATATCAGTAAACTTTATTCCCTTTTTAGATAGAAGTTTATACATATGTTACTTATTTTATAAGGCTTTAATGTAGACCTCCTTTGTAATAACCTGATGTATACGGTAATGTAAAATATAAGTATATTTGTGTCTGTACAACTTTTGAATTGATGTGTTTCGGCACCTATAATTTTAGAAATCAACCTTTGCTATTACAAGAAAAGTGTTAACGGAACTATTAAAAATAATTTTATCTATGATAAAAGAAAATGAACTCATACGCTGTGAGATCGAACTGAATACTTTTGAAATCCTTTTTCTGTATTTAGTTTATTATTAGCTTAATATATTTACACAACTCTCCAATTGTTTAATTCATAAAAACAATTTGAAATCAGTGACATCCATTTTTTTCATTATAATATTTTAGTATCGTCAATGACAATGTTTGAATATACAGTGTACGTTTTATAATTAACCTTGAGTTGGATTCTGGTTTTTATATTGTATTTGTCTGGACGTTTTTTATCTGTAAAACTTGGATTTAGTAATTTAGCTGTTTTATAATAAAAAAAAATCAATTTATATGCTACACATATCACATTCTACTTTACAACTAAATGCTGCGTAAATCGTATTGTTACATTGAAAAAAATTATTTGTTACATATTGTTTGTATGAGTATTGTATACTCAAAATAATATGACGTGTGATATGATTCTATTGATGGTCATTGTAATTTGAATCTCAATTCTTTGTAGCGAAATCACACTTATTCCAAATACAATACATACGAGCGACCTTTTACACGTTGAATCCGTTCCCTCGCCACTCAACACTGAACTTCTCACGTCTGGCGTGTACACCCCTTTGTTTTTACTATACGTAAACGCTTAAGTATTTACGTTAATGTATTAAATTTTTCAACACTATTATGTTACTATTGTGATGGTAGGATTACATATCATTTCAAGACGGGTGAATGAATTTTCGTGACATCAGACTGTTGTCGTAAAAGATTCACTGACATTTGTTTATGCGCATATGGATGTTAACTAAAATTTGGAGTAGACCAGGACTCACATCTAGAATCATCGTTTGAGACACGAATCATCGGTAGGAAAGGCCAACAGAAACGAAGTAAAGAATAAGACCCTTGTAGAAGAAACGGGAAGTAAATAATTTAAATTATGCAGATATTTGGTAAGAATAAATTCAAAAATATATCGCAAAAATATCTTGGAATTGAATTGAATTGAAGATAGAAGAAGAAAAGGTCGACCCTGAACTGAACTCTATGAGTAGACAATATCAAGAAGACTAAAAGATTGTGAAGAAACTGCGAAATTATATGAACAGTTTAACAAAACTTTTAAATTTATAATCATATGGTAGAGTAGGCCTAATCGGTAAGATGATTGCGCTTATAAAGTTAATCAGTGGTTGGGGTTAGCTTTTTTGTGGAGTCGCAAGGAATCTTCAACGTCACCTGGTAAATTTACAAATTTAGCGACTTTCGGTCTCTCTCGCCGTATCTAAAAAAAAAAGAAGCTTACCACCAACTTTACAGGTACCTCACGCTGAGAACATCTGTCCCAAACGTGTTTGTTAATTTTGGCCAAGGCGCATGTAGGCAATTTTGGTGACAGCGGAGTACTGCTAGTGTATCTACCGAGTACACCTCAAACGAAATTTTTTTTGCCATTTCAAAGTTGGAAATCACTGGTATCGCTTACCAAATCACATGCAATTTAAATTAAAAATAATAATTTATGTAATTTTAATTCAATATTTTACACATAGGTTATAAATTAAGAAAACTAAAATATCATGGGATTTGTAATTATTATTTATAAAGTCAGTAGATAACAAAACATGACTTTCGTTTATTAATAATTGTTGACTTCCAACAATTAATTTAAACAATTGTTGTTTCTACACAGTTATTATAAAATAATGTTTGGCCTGCGTATATGAAGCGCCCTCTCGGTGTTTCACTATTGGTGCGTACTTCTGCATCTTCCACTTCAGTACGGTTTATTCCGAGTTGCAAGTTTTTATTAATACTTTTGAGAAAATAATTTATTTGCGAAACGTCTGTTTATATTCGCTTACAAATCTGCGTACACGGGTGACCTTCTGTTAAGAAAAACACAGGCTGTTCTAATGCGTAGACATTCCGTGATGGATTTAAAAGCAAAGGCAAAAAAGAGATAGAATAGCACAAAACTGAGAAGAAGAGATGTAAAAATAGAGAGAGAGGGGGAGGGGCGTGTGCGTGTGTGTGTGTGTGTGAGAGAGAGACAGAGAGAGAGAGGGAAAACAGTGTGCGACAAAATGTGTTGTCACTTCAATATATAGAGGAACAAAGAAATTTTTCTGTTCTTTTGCAATAAAAACGTCAAATAAAGGAGACAAATACTAGAAATAAAAACGTTATTAAGCGCGAAGATAAATTGAAACTTTTTTGATACTGTTTCACCTTTCTCCATCATCTGTCTCCCTCAGTCTTTACGTTTCGTGCGCGCGTTGTCTCCTTCCATTACATACTCGCCGATACGCGTTTTCCAGTCTGCGAGTCGTTTACCTTAACTCTGAGCCCGTGCGTGTGAGCATGCATATCAAACGTAAAACCGGGAGGAAACTAAAGACAGAGTTAAATAAAGAGAAAAACATGCGTCGTTCAAAATGGTGAAACAGAGATAAAATAGTAGCGTGTAATTTAATGCAAGGAAAGTAGTATTCAGCGTTCAATCGCTGCTTGAACTGTAGAATATTTTATGGTTCGGTATCGTTGCCGCCTCACTCCGCCGCACTTCTTACCAGTTGTCGTATATTGTACGCTGAATACTGGTGTTTTGTCGTGTACGAATCTATACGTTCGTTGTATGCAATGCACACACATTTGCCAAACAGGTCGTTCGTTCGCCGAGTTTATGTACTGTTTTACTGTTTTCCGAGATCAGAACTTCTTTAACGTACCATCAAACACGCGAAAGCGTACAAATGAATACAGAAAACATACTGTACGAATGTGCGTGTTTATAGTTTCAAAACTTTGCTTTGTTGAAACTTACATGAAGTACGCTCAATTTATTTAATCAGTTTTAATTTATTTGAATATTTTACAATACACTTTGAATAAAAACTGTGATGCAAGTAAAATACGATTGTAACTTTTAACTTTGTTTATGGTCGTCATCATAATCTTCAACAAGGATTAAACCAAAAATAGTTTGTTCCGGTCCCAAGGAGATAGACTAGAGCTGGTCAGTCCGAACGTCCCACTCCTCGTAGTTTTGACGTATAATTCAATAGTCGTTTGGTGATGCGGCAGTCATCCATTCGGTTAAGATGTTCCAAACATTTTAGCCGATACTGGGACTGGGCAGTCCTATCAAGTATACTCATAATATTCAATTCCTGCCGTATATGGACATTTTCTTTTCAATCTTGACTATATCCTACCACGTGCCTTTCTTTTCAATCTTCACTATATCCTACCACAAGTTCATTTCGGTCGCTTGAACACGACTGGCCTGGGACTTCGTTAAAGTCCAATGCTCAGATCCATAAAGAAATGTGGGCAGGGCCACTACCTTGTAGATCTTTAGGCATGTTTCTTTACTCGTTGATTTTAGGTTCTCATGATGGTCCCACACACACACATGGTTGAACTTGCGTAGCTTCTTCACCACAGCATTGTTTATAATGTAAGACACATTGTAGCCCAGACGTTCAAAATTCCTGACCTGCTCCAGAACCGTATCATCTACAGAAATTTTTGCTCGATGGGATGAGGATGGGATGACACCTTGCTCTTATTTTTCTTGATGTTACTCGATTTGATTATTTTCTTTCTATTTATAGAAAATTTATGCACGTTCATGCCTTTGTGCAGCGCTACCTGTCTGGTAAGTTGCAGCACCTCCATTCGTGATTTCCTTCCTTTGGTGTTTCAGCTTTCTCGGTAACTGAAGTTACTATACTACACGTTGTGTGAAATTATTTACCTTTAAAACTGTATAGCTTTTAAAACGACATATCAGCACTTCTTCTGACTTGACGGTGTAGGCTTCCTACTCTGTTCCGATCCTAAAACTTCAGTAAACCGCACTGATATCTTAGGCCCCTTTTATGCGTCCGAATTAAATCGTACGATAACCTACGATAAAAACTCGTACGTCATGTAGAACAGCAGAAACAGATGCGCCGTTTTATGCACAGTCGTACGATAAATTTATCGTTCCTACGAGTTTTCTAGATACATGGGGCTTACTGGTTCCGTTTATGCACTCGCGCGAGTTTTTTATCGTATGACTTTCAGACAGCAGTGCTGCCAACCTTCCTGCCTAGAGTCGACGAGGCCAGTTGTGCCAAGTAATCAGTGGTATTCACGTCGTGGTGTGATTTTATTAATTTGTTTTGTAAATATGGAAAACATTAATTACAGAAAGGTTCATTGACGAAATCCAGAACAGGAGAGCACTATGGGATCCCGCTTTCGAAGCTTATAAAAAGGAACCGATAAGCGGCATACAACGTGGACGGGTCCATTTTCAGCTCTGATGATGGCAACACTGAAAGAGTTTGTTCACACCTACTTCCGATAGTTTTGATGCACGATAAAAAATCGGAGTCAAATCGGATGCATAAAGGAACCTTAGCCTTCAGGCACCATCAACGTCTTCCGAATTTGTTCATTGGGAATACCGTCAAGTCGTGATCTTCCTGCAGTCCGCCTCCAGAAATCTATTTCTGCTGCCTGAAGCGTATTCTCTGTATGGGCCATACTTCACTACTGAACATTAACTATACTTTTCGTTATTAAGTTATCCGTCACTCTGTTCTTTTCTGTCATTTCTAGACTCATTAATACAACTGCAGTTACTAAAGGGTTTGGTTAAAACGTGTTTTACTCGTATATCTTTATTTGCGATGTAAGTCAACCTTGTGCATCCTCCGACGAATCTCGAGACGGACATTTTTTCCGCACGAGATCAACTTTCTTCGTCACGGCTGTGCTGGAAATTAACGCCCCCGTTATACAAGTTTGCAGGCACTAAGTAATAACAACGCTGTTACAGCTGCAAAACGGTTGTAGTCAGGAGGAAAGCACCAACAACAGAGCACGATGTTTATGAATTCGCAGCGCAGAAACACTTGAGGCTTGTTTACACTTTCTTGAGTAGAGGTGTGTTTGTAGTAAAACGTACATTAAAGCCTGTACTCACGGTGTCTGTATACTCATAATCATGTGTTTGTAACTGATGTATCTGCGCCTGCGTGAACTTACGCTAATATGATATCACTGGCTGTTGTCCGCGGCTTCGCACACGACTATTTGACTTTTAATAAGTATTTTAATATAATTTTTATTGTCTATGTCTATATGGCGTTGTATAACAATTTTGTACTCATTAGTCAAATTCTCTCCAAAGCTGTTTTAACACTTGTACTGTTTTAACTTGTACTATATTATTATGTTGGTGCAACAGCCTTTGGAGATTTAAAAGTACCCGTTTATAAAGCCTTTGGAGATATTTATAAAGTACCTGTTAAATCAAAAGCGCTAAATTCTTTATTTTAAGTGTTACTGTGTTAGAAGCATTGTATACTGATTATAGCAACGCCGCGGTCACGTGGACTCAACTCGTTAAAAGGGACGATTGTGGCGTGACGATTGAGCCAGATTTGATTAGTGCACAAAAACTGTCGGGACAGCGCCACACTTTTAAGAACACATTACGACAATAAAAGGTTTAAACATTTGCCTGGCGCATTATTAACAATAATTATTAATAATAATATTATTCTTATTGATATTATTATATTATTATATAAATTATTATTACACTTAAACTTAAACTATCTGCCAGGCTGTTTGGCCGTGGTCTAAGGTTTTCATTAAAACCAAAGGTTTCAGCAGCACCACTGGCTGCCATCTTCAGTGGATGTATTGATTCAACCTAACGCGGGGTGTCGTACGGTAGGCCCACAGTACTGTGGTGAAGGCGAAAGATGTCCCGCGATGCTACCTGTACTTATAAATTCATTAAGTCCCACGTACAGGTAAAAATTGGACCACCAGCCAATCAGAATAAAGAAGGTAAGGCTCGCATCGCGCTCTGCCATAAAGTACTTAAAGAAATGCTTTCGCCCCGCCGAGTCATTGTGATCGCAGCACCTTCTGAATCTTATTATTAGACTACACTGTTGTAATGTTATTAATAATATTATTTTTGCGTACTCTCTTGTTTCAGTTCTAAGGCCTTCAGGTAATAGTTTCCGGTGGCAGCAATTTTGTTACAGCAATTTCTAACCACAGTCGTCGACATCGATGTCGTTGTCTGATTTAATTATTTTATTTTTTTAATTTCTTACTAAAATAGTACATCCGTTTGTAGGTAGAAAAAGGTTCCAAAAAGTTTTTTGTTTGCGCTATTTTAGATAGATAGATAGATTTTGTGTGTGTGTGTGTGTGTGAACGAGCTGTACGCGGTTTGCAATAATTTTCACCATTCCGTCAGTGGGATTCCTGAATTTTACATTTAATCTCTACAGAATTCCGATTAAATTCAAGCCAACACACAAATTGCAGATTACAAGTCTGTGATTGGTTTGCGCGAAACAGCAGCGCCACACGTTTCGGATTGATCTGCAGTGTCAACGCTAAAAAAAATATTGTAAAATTTCGTATGGATGGGGGCTATTGGGGGGCGTGTATAATTGGTGAACTCCAAAATGTTTAGTATTTATGCGGTACCGTAAGGCGGATGCGTACTTTAAAAATACAAGTTAGGTAAACAGCTGAAATCTTACAAAGTTATGGCAGTCCCAGTACTCGTTTTCAGGAATAATGAATTGACCCTTCAAGCGCGGAAATAAAATGTTTTTGGCAGTAGTTCGATAACCGTAGCTGATAGAAATCGTAATGAATTCATATGGGGCAAAAATAAATACATTTAATCAGAGCAAGGTGACGGATACATACAGAAATAATAAATTGTAACGACCATGACTAACTCGCGTATTGGAAATATTTGATCGCATAATGAGCTTCCGAGTTCCCCTAAATTGTTTATTATTTTTATTATATTATGCAGTATTATGCAGCTTATTTTACGTCTGTAGGCGTCTACCGGATCCCACCGGACCTTACAGTCTGTGATTTGGAGACCCCTACTGATCGTAGCAGTTTCTATACCCCTGCTCCATCATTACAGGTCTGTCCCTTTTTCTTCATGTGTTGTTACCCATTTCCATATTTTCTTGGGCCATGTTGTTTCGGACATTCTGCTTAGTTGGTCAAAATCATTTTTCAATTTCTTGGTGGATTATGTGATGTCTATGGCTACTCCAGCTCGCATTTGCTTGTATTTCATCGTTTCTAAGCACGTTTAGTCTCGTTAAATTACAACTTCTACTCCACTACTCCATAGCAACCACTCTTAATCTGTCCTCGTTTCTTTTAGACACATTCCGCACTTCTGATCCGTAAACTGTTATTGCCTCTACTATATTCTTACGTATTTATCTTTTCATGCTCTTGGAAATTGCCTAAGAATTGTTAAAGAAGCTCCTAAATTGTTAAGGTATTATAAACCTACGAGGGTAGGGTGAACAGTTCCGGGCCTGAATAGGAAAACAATACTTTTCTAGATTGATTTGCATTTATTTCTCAACCTACTCTCTATTTAGCTCTTTCCAATGATGTTATGTTCTAAAGCGGTTATGTCATACTGATAAGCCGATTTGTCCAAGTCCTCAATAGCCATTTACAGCATCGTCGACTTGATTGTTGACAGTGAATCTTTTCCCATCGAGTCATTTTTGAGGTTAAGAAAGAGATAGAAATCACTTGGCGCTAAATAGGTCGAATATGGTGGGTGAGGAAGCGATTCGAACTACAATTCTTTGATTTTAGCCATCGCAACAATTGGTTGAAACCTCCTTTCGACAGTGTTTTTGGTCAAGTGTCAGCAAACGCGGCACCCATCTAGCGCACAACTTTGTCGTACACAGATGTTCGTGTAAGATATTGCGCACACGTTCTACTGACTTTCGTTGTACTGTCTACCAAAGCGATTTTATGGATGTTTTTTTTTATTTGTGCTGGCACAGTCACTTCAATTGGACGTCCAACACATGGGTCGTCAGTTGTGCTTGTCCGACCCATTTAAATATAGCAGCCCAGCACTCAACCGTTGTAATTGATGGATAATAGTACCTCAACTTTGAATACAGCTCCGTTTTTATATCGGTTGCAGTTAAATCTACGAAAACAATGATGCTCGAGGCGCTTACAGCGGTGGACTGGGCGACTAATAATAAACAACTCATTGACTTGAAATCGTTGAAACTAGACCTACAAAGGATGATATCATACAACACCATCAAAATAATGAGTATAGTAACGCTATGTTTGTGTCAGGCCCGGAACTTTTCACTCTACCCTCGTAGGTGTGGCAGACCGGTGTCGGACGTGCTAGGATAGGACGGAGTGATCATCATCTCATATGAAGAGGGAAGAAACAAGTTGGTGAGGATGACGATGAAGCTATTTACAGTGTTGATTCATTAACCATGTGATTAGTTCGTCGAACGTTTCAGTTCGTTCTAACGTGTGTACATGATTTGTGCGCTGAAACGTTTTAGTGTTTAATAATAATATCGTTATTTTGAAGTAACTGCAACGACATACATTCATTGCTAACCCGCTAGACTGTAACGAGAAAGCAACGGAATGTCGGAATTATTATTTCAATCGCTGTGGTTAGGTGGCGTGCTGACCCGTAGTTATCACGGCCGCGAGGTTTTCCTTTCACGGATTTCCGATCACCAGCGTGTCTGCGTTCGCCTCGTTTGATCGTTATTAAATTGTAGAGTAAAAGAGAAACTGGGAGCAAGTAGGTAAAAATGCATACCCATCGAAGTCTTTTCAATTTATTGAGAGCTACTGATGATGCCCCGCAATTACGATACCACAGTTGTCCAAGACAGAACGTTATTTTACACTGATCGAAATAACACTAACGTTTTTACTTACGCTGAAATACACTGATCGAAGTCAAATTCTCTTTAATACTCTTACTACGTAATTCTTTTCAATATTCTTATGAGTACCACAACGACGTACAAAACAGAACTTAATCTATTTCAATATACACGGAGGCCGTAAGTCGCTTGAGCGAAAATTCTTTTTGTTTTATGACTTCCAGTTCTTCTACTTCTTCTCTTCTCTTTAAGGATTAGGTTATATAAACCTGTTCCGGCACCCATCTCATCCTCGGACAACCCACGTCTCTTCTACTAATGGCTTTATAGTTCAGTGCCGCTTTCGGCAATCGATCCTCTTGTCATCCTTTGCAGATGAGCCCACCATTGTCTTCTGTAAGCTGAAATAACTTCATTTATGCCCTCTACTTCGAGTTCTGCTCCGATGTCCTCATTCCTTATTCTTTCTTGCAATGTACGAGTATAATTCTTTCTCGTATAATTTAAAGTATTTCGAAGAAACTGCGTTTCAGCACTCTGAATCTTGCCGCTTTCCTTATTTGTCATGACTCACATCTCGTCTACCAATGGCTTTATAGTTCAGTGCCGCTTTTGTCAATCGATTCTCTGTCATCCTTTGCAGATGATCCCACCATTGTCTTCTGTAAGCAGAAATAATTTCATTTATGTCCTTTACTTAGAGTTCTGCTCCCGTATCCTCATTCTTTATTCTATCTTGCAATGTATTATTTAAAGTATTTCGAAGAACCTTCATTTCAGTACTCTGAATCTTGCAGCATTCCTTTTTTGTCATGACCCACGTCTCACTCGCATATGTCAACGTGGGTATTGCAGTTGTCTTATAAAATTTAATCCTTGTGTTGTGTCTTGTTTTATTTGTAAAATTTCTATGAATCGTACCACAAATATTCCTAAATTTATTTATCTTCTCTTTTATATCATACTCAGATTCATAGCTTACTGCACAGCCGAGATATTTATAACGGCTCACTTGTTCTAAAGTGCTGTTGTTTATAACTATCTTAGTCCTCACTGGATATTTACCTTTAAAGACTATGGTTTTGGTCTTGTTTACTGAAATTGTCTGGTCACTTCTTGTAATTGACTTGCAGTTGCGAAAGGTTTTGTCCGACCTCAGCATGTTAACATGTGATCAAGATAACAATTGTTACAGCAGCTGCAGCACACATATCGCTAGAGACGGAATAGTTACTATTCTTTGTGATGTACACGTTCATTCACACAAAAAACCTTCGTTGTGTGTGTGTGTGTAGGCGTATTAATTATTTGTGTATTGCTCGTACATAAGTCCTGGTAATGACAGTAAATTTTCTTGACACTGTGACACAAACGTTTCGACCGAGCTTTTGGGAACCTTCCATTATTCATTAATTCACGACCACTATTGAACTAGGGATAATTTCTAGAGTCAGGACTTGTGGTGCACCATGTACGAGGTTTGTTCAAAATAAGGCCGAACTTTTTGAATAACACACCAACCCGCACAAACAACGCGCTGCGAATTTGATAGCTCCCAGTTTTTTTTTACAAATAACTGCCATTTATTCCGTTCCACTTCAAGGAATAGTCTTAGAGCTACACACGCTGTAGTGGGCATATGTGTCTGTCTGGCTTCTCTGCGACACAATTCTGTCCATGAAAAAACAGGACAGAAAATACTCTAAAAACCATCTTTTTATATGTAACTTTAGTTTGTTTCGAATAACAAATAGGGAAAACGATTGACTTGCCAGACTTTACCGATGAAATGGAAAACTGATTTTTTTTTCCTTTTTAACAGAAAATTTCTTTAATAATATCGAGGCTACAAACAATATTTCCACAAACGTGGAGTTCACTACTTGCGATTGAGTGAATCGTCCCAGCATTTTCATTCCAACTAATGTATCGTTGCAGCATTCAAAGAGTAAAGCAATGTGCAGCCGCGCTCACGCACTCACAACACACAACTAGTGTACTGCCGCCCTTTGGCAAACGGCACGGTTGCTCTTTTTCCAAGATTATCATAATCGTTTTTACGCTCGGTTTGACATAACTACAATCGGCTACACGTAGGCCTGTACAAACGCTCGTACAGTTATATCAAAAAGACATCGAATCGACGAAGTCATCGCTCTCTGGTACCGACACGAAGCCGAACAGAGACACGGTTTATACACCTGAGCTGAGTCAATTTTATTCGACTCCAATGTGCAGTTTGTCAGCGCGCACAGTCCCGAGAGGGTAGTATTACTGTCTGCTGCTACTTCGCTAGCCGTCGTTAACTAGCGCGCGGAAAATATATACACACTACATTGTACGTTTCGTATTAACACGAATTACTGTATCTTTCTTTAAATTATACTCGTATGTCTTGCTTAGTATGAGCTGTACCTCCTTCCCTTCCCTTCCCTTCCCTTTCATATTATCTCGTACACTCTCTGTCTTATCTCTACTCCCTCCCGTCATTTGCCCCTCTCATCTCTCTCTCTCTCTCTCTCTCTCTCTCTCTCTCTCTCTCTCCCTCTTTTGTATCTTTTGTAAACTATTGTTAGCAAACATAAACGAGATTTTACACTCGTTAATGGATAGCTGTAATAATAATTTATTAAAATAGAATTCTTATAAAGACCGTTGCAAAGCAGCCCGTCTCAACAAATCTTATTAATGATGTATAAGTGACTTCAGCGCCTGTGTGTATTCTCACACCCTGCCTTTGCTTTATGCTGTTTATTGCAACAGTCTCTCTCTCTCTCTCTCTCTCTCTCTCTCTCTCTTAGTACGCGGTAATAAATTTTCTTCTTTGGAAATAAATTTCACCCTCGTACCACGTACACAAGCAGTTACCACCACTCTTTTCTCTCCGACCTCACATTTTCTTTCTAAATCTCTCTTCTGCCAGTCGTCCGCGTTCTTTTGACGCGCGAACCTTTCTTCGTAATGTGTTTCCATTAATCTGTAAATGAGCCGTTTTCTCTTCGGCCCGCGGCTATTATATTCACGGGCTTTCCAATTCTTTTCACAAAACACACACACACACACACACACACACACACACACACACACACACACACACACACACACACACAACACGTTCTCCCACTTCTTTCTAGCCCATTTTCTACTTTTTACTTTCTGTGTTTTTAAAAGCTGAATAAAATCCAGCACAATCTTGTTAGACGTAGACGTATGCTGTGCTGAATATAATCGTATGTTATGATTGAATTCAGTTGTGTTCATGCCCTACCAGCTGATGTGTTCTGGTCCTCCTTCTAATTTCCTCGTCACGCATGTGTTACAGGGTTGAAACTCTACATGATGTTCGTAGTCCGAAGACATATGCGTATGTTATAATTATTGTAGTGAATACGTTTTCCCTGCTGGTACTATGTGTAGCGTTTGGCAAATCGTTTTCAGATAACTGTTCGAAAATAGTCTTGCATGTAGGTCTGTTGATGAAACCACTTACTCTCAATGATGTTAATAGTGAAATCAACAGAATAAAATCTTCCTCTACGAGAACGACTCTCCTATACGACTACGAGGTCTTCGGCTGCATAGAGCATTTGACAATAATGGATGAACTGGACTGGACACGTATACTTTACAGTAATGCTGTAACATCTTGGCTTGTGTTATAACGTAGGGAACCCGCGTTAATTGGTTTTGCCAATTACACAGGCTGCCTTTCGTTGTGACGAGCTGAAAATTAATCACAACAAATAAAACAATTCTTATATCAGGATATTGGGAAGGGGAGACTGTTGATTTATGCACTCAGTTTACTCGGTACTCAGATGACATCTCTTTATTACATTATGAGATAAAGTTCTCTATTTAAAGTTCTCAACATATAGAGTTTACAGTATAATTATATATATTACTCTTTCATAAGGGCCCTCAAAATATGATGTACTCTATTTAATTTATTCCACGGATCCGGGATTGAATATATATTAAGTTAATAATGGTCACCTTGCCATATACAATATTGAAAATTTGAAGAATGGACTTTATTAATCTTTCAAAACAAGAAAACTTTTAGTTTAAACATTTACTCTTTTGCTATAACCAGTGTTATTAGATTACAGACTACATGTTACATATAATGTCTGTCTTTTAAAGTCTTAAAAGTGGTGAGTTAAATTGTCTTTTGTGGGTAATAATTTTAGTAACTCATAACCATGGAAGACAAGCCTCCATGTCACCTGGTTTTCAGTATTTGCTGCAGAATTGGTTCTTCGGTCCTTGGTGTGTTTCCTGAAGGTCTGTCGTTGCCTTAGTATCCGGTGACGGTGAAGTTCCTGAAGTCTGTTATATCATTCGGGGTGAAGTACTCTCATCTTAGGCGACAGTAGTAATTCTTGTAGGATACTCTCATCTTAGACGACTGTTGTAATTCTTGTAGTTATAATAAATAAATAGAAAGTTTGTTTCACAGTAATACACTTCACATGATTATTTATTAGTTGAATATCACCTTCATGTTTGTAGTAATGTATGAATTACATAGTTTGTTATTTATTCATTGAGAGAGATGTCATCGCCGCACAAATTTAGTTATTTAAATATTCATTGAACCAACCATTCACAAAATTATACACGCGTCGCGAAACAACGCTGTACGCAGCTTACGGCGTGAGCGCTCCATTGCAAGTGGGCAAAAATAGTTAGGGGGAGAGTAGTAATCTCGCGATAATTACTAGTCAACATAAAAGTAGTTCCATGTTTCTAATTTAATTAAAGGACTAAAGTTTGATTAAATAATTAAATAGAGATATTCTTAGTTACAGACGTTATCAAAGTACATTACAGTGGTCTTATTTAATTATTTAAATAATAACAAATTTACAATAATATTTAGTTTGTTTAGGGCTCGGAAAACAAGTTAATTCTGGTCAGTGCCTGTATATGCAGGATTAATTAACAAGCTTTACCCTTTCTGTACAATTGTATTCCCTTTTATTTTATTATTAGACTTTTTATTAAATATTATTATTATTTAATGATAGCAATAAGATTTAGTTTAAAATGTGAGATTTTATTAAAAATTTAAAATTTCTCAGCTTATACATTAACAATTTAATTAATTAACATATTTTTATTAATGAAATCGTCACAATGCGCTACTGAAAACATACACCAACAAGCTACTACGAAAATTAGACTGCTCGAAGATTCAAAACGGATGGTTATCAAAAGAAGAAGAATAAGGGAAGGATATGATGGAACGTTACATAAACTTTTTATCCTAGCCTTGGAAGGAGTCTTGAAGAAAAATTCCAGAAATTACCGTCTACGGTGAAAGATTCCCATCTGTGATTTGATGACGACAAGACATCTGACCGCCAAGACAGACGACGTTCTGAGAGGAACGCTAGGTAGAGGAATCCAGATAAATAGAATTTTAAAGTCGTTAGATCGATAAACGTTAAAGTTCATAAGGTTATGGCTGTACCCTGTGGGCTGTATTAAATGTAAACCTGAATCCTAAATACCTGTAGTAGACTCAACTTGGCTGAAAGTCAGGTCAGGGTGGGTAACAAGAAAGATAGTCGTGAAAAAGGGACAATCACAGAAGCATTCGGAAGGTAACGATAGAAAATCACAGAAAGAAAACAATAGGCAAAAATCACAGTAAGGGAAGCGAAATAAAAGATAGAAACCAAATCAGGAAGGCGGTTGGGTAGACGAAATTCACAAAACTTGCTCACGTTTACAAGATTCCGCATCACAGAACGAAAATCTTTGACTAATAACGTATGGGTACAAACACAGACCCACACAAATAGAAAAAAGAAAAAGACCAATTGGGTGACCAGTGTAATGTACCTCCACAGGGCACAGGAATCGGAATAGATTAGACACCGATCGAAGGTTAGTGATATAGACCCGTTTAAAATTGGACTATGTTGCCAGAATTCAGGATAACACGATACAGTGGAGTCGACTGATCATATGGAGAGACCATGAAGGCAGTAAGACCGATTGCCGCGCTGATGTTATGCTATTAAAAGAGTGGTAGGTTTTAAATGGATTGAAGCGGCGCAGGTTAGAGGAGACTGGCGAAGTATGAGAGAGGCTTATGCCCTCTACAATAAGGTTATAAGAAAAATGTTGGAAAACGGCCATCTTACGGTTGTAATTTGGTCTCAATGTTTTATTCCGTCCTTCAAACGTTTTGCTTATTTGTCAATACGTTTCGCATGTTACTTTTTAACGCGTTAAATCGTCACAGAATCCACACATGTACACAACACTCGTATTCTTGTTCGTCTCTTTATTCTTGTAAAATATTAATTCGCTTAGTCAGTAATGGTAAATATTACCTGTGTTGTAAATGAAATTGAATTTTATATAAAACCTTTCTGATTTCAGGTGAAGAAGGCATGCGGAAGCGCCAAGCTAGTGCCGGGGACACCGAACTCGACCATGCCAGACGACGAACTGTCCGGTCCCGACGCTAGTGTAGTCCTGCCGGGAGTGACCGTCAGTTCGTTGGCGCCCGGACACAGCGACCGCAGCTCCAGTCCGTTGGGGCAACAGTTGACGTTATTTTTGGACGCCATAGCGACCACTCAGGCCAGAGGATTCTATGCCAACTTAGCCGAAGCCCTCTGTTCGGACGAAAACTTCGCTGAAACCAGAGACACCGCCGAGTGTTGGAACGGCCACAGAGTTGGAGAGTGAGTACTTCTGAACCTCTTATTGCTGTAGCAAATATTATCAATCGTACGTAACCGAAAGCACGGATTTGTACGGATGTTGTCCACCTGTTCAAAACTCTTAATTTCGTATTATCAGATGTATTTCTTTAATGATTTCTTATTCTTGTTACATTGGTTAATTTATTTTGTCTTGGTTTATTTGGCATCTCAAGGTTTTTTGTCTGTTCTTCCAGTTTTACAGATGTTCTCTTGACTGAGTTTTGAAAATTGATAATGTGCCTGGTTATAAGTAGATTAGGCCTATTGTAGTTTAACCCGCTTCAAACAATAAAGGCAGGTATTTCTTATGTTTATATTTCCGGTGTTCACACATTTTGTTCAGACTTTATAATCAATTGTTTGAAGTCTCCAGGATTTGTGTGTTTTACGATGTTGATGCCGGCGTATGTTATTTTTTCCGCTGTTTCTGATTATTCTCGCGGTATCCTCATGGTTCAGAACCAGCCAGTGTCTTACATCAAGACACAGAGCAATTCCGAGATACAGTAGCAACAAATAAAGTAAGTAATTTTTTCGTATTCAGCCCAGTACAAGTAACTGATAAACGTAATTTAAAACGCGAAATAAGAAATCTCTTTTTCCCTTTCAAGGTTTAAGACCGAGCGCGCTGCCTCTCAGAGAACGCAACAGTTTAATTGACTCTTTATTCTTGCCGCCTGTTTGCCAAGTGGTTTCGATTTACACTCACTCTCGATTAGGTCGAGTCTTATTCTAGACTCCTTTATGGGACAAAAAAAATGTTTTTACCTGGTTAAAATCGATCCATTGTTTTTAACTACAGACAGTTGAAGAGGAAAAGGGAGCAGGGAAGAATGGAAAGAAGCAAAAGAGAGGGGTTGAGGGAAGGAGGGAGGGAGGGAGGTAGAGACAGAGCACAGAAACAGGAAGCAGTCGCCGGCGACTTAATTACAAGCCCATTGTAACCAAAGAGAATCGACAAAGAATTTACCTACAATTTCCGACAAAGCGTCGTCGCTAATTATATCGTCAAATCAGGCGTAATCGTTTAAATTGCGAAGCGTGCGGACACGACAGGAACTGTGTGCTGATTATGTGCAAAACGCTGATTAAAAGAATCCAGAGATCGATTATTACTAAAAAGAAACAATAAATAAGGTTTGGGTAGTGTTTTAGTGGGAGTATTTTTTAAGAGAATATGCGTACCTTTCCTCAAGCATAAAAATCATATGGCAGAGAGAGTAATAAGATGCAACTAGTTTTACAGGAGGCCTGTGTGTATAAAGCGAGGCGGGTTCTGCAGACTCGACCGTTTCCTCATCTTTCTTTGTGTGTGTGATTTAAACTTCTTACAATTCTGTGGACGTTACTGCCTTCTGCACCCACGTAATCCCCAATCTGTTCTGTGAAACTATTGGTGGCTATTTTTCATCTCACGTTCGCTTGATATGTTCATGCCCTACCAGCTGACGTGCATCTGTTTTTTCCATCACAGTGCCCTTCATACCGTCCTCTTTCTAATTTCCTCGTCACGCGTGTGTTACAGCGTTGAGACTCTACATGATTTTCGTAGCCAGTCCGTTTAGACTGCTTGGGTTTTACCTTTGTCCCTGGTTGCCAACTCTCTGCAGCGTACGTCACATTCTGTAGTTCTTATCCTTGTCCTGTTACCGGGAGTAACCGTCAGTTTGACCGCAGCTCACGGTAACTGTTGGGGCAACAGTTGGTGTTACTTTTAGATGTCACAGCGACTACTCAGGCCAGAGGATTCTATGCTAACTTAACGAATCCATCTGTTCCGACGATAACTTCGCTGAAACCAGTTTAAGAAACGAAGGTGTTTTCTCCCCTGCGTTTCTTTTTTCTGTACATTATGTTTGGAGTACCCTTCCACCTATATTATACTTTCCAGATATGTATAATATGTCTTTTGAAGGCTGCCTGTGGAATTCAGTACATTCGAAATCTTTCTAAATTCGACCAGTTATAATTCCCCCCTCCCTCCGTGTAGAATCTTGGGACTTTGACTGAAGCCACAACTAAAAAATTGCAATCTTTCTAAATGTGGCTTTACCGTAGAATACTGAGTATTTCATGGATAGCACATATAACTAATGTTGAAGTTCTTAGAAAGATGAAGAAACAAAAGGGAAGTTATTAACACAGTGAAGATAAGAAAGCTTCAGTATCTGGGACATCTCATGAGAAATGAACAGAGATTTTACTTATTGCAGTCCATACTACAGGGAAAAGTGCTTAGAAAGAGAACAATTGGGCGACCGAGAATCTCATGATTGAGATATTTAAGGACCTGGTTTTGCATGAATACAACTTACTTATTCCGTGCAGCAGTACAGAAAGTTAAAGTAGTATGACATCCAACATCCGAAACGAATAGGAACTATCAGAAAAAGAAGACAATTTCTCCCGGTATAGTGGATTTCGTAAGAGATTGAGACATACAATAGAACGATAACCCACGAGCGTGTGTCAGTTGCTCTCTCTGTGTCATACAGACATCCAGGTGCTTGCTTCTGCTTTCTGCGTTCTCAGTAATAATTAGAAATAAAATAGCACATTTCACTATTGCTGAGCAAGAGAGAAAGTACACCGGACTGGAATATTTGTATTTATAATATGTGTTTGTTGCGATTGAGGCAATGCGATATTGACAATCACGACACAAACCCCGAGCACTAATCTGTACCAAACGGCAGATAGCTGTGTATGAAAAGAATTCCGAATAACGGCGAAACATAGAAAATATGCCCACGGCTAGTATAATGGAATTACACTAAACAAAAAATTGTTCACCGTAGTAGTAGGCTTTCCGGCGATTGGTTGTACGCTTCCCCGGTCACCCATCATTATGTCCACAGCTAGTACTATAATGGGATTAGTAGGAGTCAAAAAAATTGTTGTCCGATGCTTGCTTCGTGTTGTCTGCTCACATGTCTCCTCTCCTCATTCCCCTTTTATCCAATACTACTTTTTCTGGTAAACGTGTAGACTTTCGGTTTCCACCCCCCCGCATGTTCGTTATTTTTCTGTCAGACGATCTCGTGCTTATTCTCCGCCCGTTAACTCTACAGGATTTTATAGGGCTATCCTTCCAGCCTCATATTGCTGTGTGCTTTTTCTCCCTCTCTGTTGGACGTCGTCTAAGCACACATTGACATTGTTATATTCTTCCTTCGGTATTTGACAGTGTAATTGTTTTGTGACGTCAGTATTCTTCTTCTTCTTCTTCTAGTTCCTATCCGTTTCGGATGTTGGATATCATACAGACTACTGTATTTCAACTCTCTATCACGGAATAACGGAATAAGTCAGTTGTATTCCTTTCCAAGTACTTTTCCCTGTAGTACATTGCAATAAGTATTCTAATGTAAAGCCACATTTCGAAAGATTCCAATGTTTTAGTTGTGGCTTCAGTCAGAGTCCAAGATTCTACACCGTAGAAGAGGACCGAGAATACGTAGCAGCCTAAAAGTATCATCTTTGTGTTTGTTGTTAAATCGTGCTTGAATAAACTGCTCATTCTAGTGTACAGTGCTCTTGCCTTTTCAATTCTGCTCTTTATTTCTTGAGAGTGGTCCCATTGTTCGTTGACTATAGTACCAAGATATGTAAATTTGCTTACACGTTCAACTGGCCTTTGGTTTATATTAAGGGTGCAGTTTGTGAACTTGTTTTTAGACACAATCATTCATTAGCTTCGTTTTATTAACAGTGATGTCTAGACCATATCTACGGCTGCTTTCTGTCACCCTATTCATTAGTTGTTGCAGCCCCTCTAAGCTATCTGCGAATATGACGGTATCATCCGCATAACGTAGGCCTATGTCATTGATCGTTATATTGAACGTAATTCCGCACAATTAACCGAGTATACAATGTTATTTCTCTTCATTGTAGTAATACAATGTTTATTTCCAATCGAAAACTCACACCAAACACTACAGTACAGAAAAAAAAAACTGCAGATCACGGGCTATATGACATATTTGTTGATATAATTCGAATAGGATTGTATAACGTGTCGGCTACGTTATAATCCAGGGAACCCGTGATAATTGACTCTGGCCAATTATACAGGCTGCCTACGTTGTAACAAACTGAAAAATTAAACACATCATTAACAATAATTATAAGTACTCTAATAAAAGGAAACAAGGGGAGGGAATTTTGCTGATTTATGCACTCAATTTACTATGTAACAAAGATGACATCCCTTTATTTACGTATAATAGATAATACATTACAAATAAAATTTTTTACTTACACAGAAATAGTAAAGGCGTTTTCTGTATTAAAAATGATCATACAGATAATGTATTTACCTCGGATCCGAGTCTCTTTAAACTAGTTAGGAATTTTCAAATTTACTCTACTTCTTTAGTCAATTACATTATTACTTAAAATACCATTTGAAGAATGGTTTCATTTAGTTGTGCGATGTTTCAAAGTTACATCACAAGAGTTATGTTACAACGTATGATTTCAGAAATTACTAGTTACACCATAGTAATGCTTAACGCTTAGAGATTGTCATTTAAAAGTCTTTTTCATTTATAATTACTTATATTTTAAAAGATACATTATTCACGGAAGACGAGCTTCCGCGCCACCTCTAGTTAAATGTTATCTGTCCATGTCCTGCCGCATGATTCTTCGGTACTCTCTTAGTCGTGGGTTGTCATCGTGGTAGTCTTTCCAGTGGATGTCCTCGGAGTCAACTTATGATGAAGTGGATGTTATGGTGTCATCTAGCGTGAAGTTGTCCTGTTTCTCGGCGGTAGTGTAAATGCAGTTGAGGTCTTAGCCTTCACTATTCACAGTTATTCACATCACATATGTAATAGCACAGTAGTATTGGAGTTTACATATTCGTTTCACATTATGTTGGAATTACACTTAACTTGAACCATATTTGATTTTTTTAATAGGAGATGTCACCTTATACACTCATTTTCTTCTTTCACATCTTTGTTTTAAAAACACACTACATCTTAGTTACATAGATCTAGATCTCCACACTTTTAGTGGAAGCTAACAATCAAATAAAATGAAAAATAAACATTTTGTGCAGAGCCCCGCTTGGAGCTGTTTACAGTTTGAAAGTCGCATCATAAGTCCTACATTGTTACAACAGGAAAATTGTAACGACGCGGAGTGAATACTCCGCCATAATATAGTTCCAGCTTTTAATTAGTAATACAGTCTTACAGTTCGACAAAATAAACAATCGAGACTTTGCTTGTCTACAGAATTTATTACAACTACTACTAGTGACTTTAAATTATTAATTATTTACATTATAGTTTACAGGTATTTTTTATTTAATGCCGGGTCGGTATGCAAGTTGGATCCGGTATACACAGGTCATAGCATGATAAATTTAACAAAGGGTTAACAGTTTTATTTTTAACTTTTGCTTTCTCAGTTTTAATTAATTATTTTAGTTAAATTCCCTTTTTAATTCTCATTACTATTATGAGTTAGTTCAGGGGTATTTGGTTTAATAGTGCGATTTAATGGTTTTCACTAACTTCCCATTTTATATTTTTATTATTATTATTATTTATTTTTTATTTTTTTTAAATTTAAATCGTCACAATTGTTTATAACGATTTTGCTGTCACTTAATTAAATAGCAAGATTTCCAGCTGTCGCATCGAATTATTTCTCGAATTCTGAATTCATTTCCGGATTTTCTTACATTAAGTTAGAAAATAAAAAATTGTTATCAAAAATATACCAGAATTACTTGACTGTCTGTCATTTCATAATTATCTTCTTCCAGATTACAACGCTTATTGTTAAAAAATAAAAAATGCACAAGAGTAATATATGTAATTAAAACAATATGAATACTGTTACTCACAATATTCAGTTTACTATGGAAACTGAAACCAACAATGAACTCAACTTTCTCGATCTTACCGTCACTAGGCGACTTAACAACTTAAATTTTAAAATTTACAGAAAGCCTACCACCACGGACGTGACCATACATGCAGACTCACACAACCCTTTCTCTCAAAAATTAGCGGCCTACAACAGTTTCATTCACAGGCTTTTGATTATCCCCCTAAATAATGATGACTTCGAGAGTGAACTCAACATAATTAAACACATAGCTATGGCCAACGGCTATGAGTGCCAAATGACTGACAACATCCTTAAAAAACACAAAGGCCATCGTTCCAGACAGACACAAGATAATACACCTAATAACAAATTCATCTCAACAACATACACCGAGCTGATGCCTAAGATCCTAACATCCACCTTAAGTAAAATAGGTTACACCGTTACCTTTAAAACAAATAACCGTCTACGGAACTTGGTTCGTCCAGTCGTTCAGACCAACATTGAATCCAAAACCGGTGTTTATAAGCTTATATGCGACGATTGTGACCGTTTTTATATCGGCCAAACGGGTAGACATTTTATCAAACGATTCCGTGAACACACACCACACAGCCACTTTAACAGGGGTGATTTCTCCCTAGAAAATATTAAATCTAATTTTACACGGCATCTAATTTCAAGCAATCATTCATATACCAATTTCAACGCTAACCTATACCTCTACATTATTGTAGTAAGGGCCGTTACATGGATGCACTCGAAGAATTCGAGATATATAGAGGTCATAATAACCCCGATATATGTGACGACATACTCAATGATAAACTCAACTTCAGGTCCAACCCACTGTATGATGCCGCGCTGCGATCGCTTAAAGATAAAACTAAATAATAGTGCCCATCGACACAGTCTTGACATGCTACACGCGGTGCACCGTGTCGGTTACTAGTACGCTTATAATATGTTCATTCATTGTATTTTACGTATTTATTTATTGTGTGTTTGTTTTAATATGGATTTTAATTTATAACGAGCTCCTTTGGAGTGAAGGTCTGAAGATGGGTCATATGGCCTGAAACGCGTAACCCAGCTTAAATTACGCTAGAAGTCACTTGACGGAAATTATAAGGTACATTATGTCATATGTAATTAGTATTGTTTGTGAAAATGGCAAAGAAGAGAAGAGAGAAAGGAAGAATAAGATTAGGCAACCACAGTTTTGAGGAGGTCCAAGAATTTAAATATCTCGGAAGGACAGTTACAGAAAATAATGAAACAAGCGAAGAAATCAAAGCAAGAATAGCAGCAGGAAACAGAAGCTACTACGCATTAAAAAATATACACCACGGTAATCAGACCTATAGTAACATAGTGCTGAAGTTGGAAGATATGACAAACCTTGGTGTTTTCGAGAGAAAAATTCTGAGAAGAATTTATGGACTAGTGTGGGATGGAAAGAAGTGGAGAATAAGTAAGAACCGTGAGCTAAGAGACTTTTATGCAGATGCGGACATAGTTGCAGCAGTGAAGGCGCAAAGGCTGAGATAGTTGGGGCACGTGTTGAGAATGTGAAGTGATCGATGCCCAAAAATGGGATCGGAAAGTAATTCGGAGGGAGTAAGGAGGAGATGGTGTGAAGACGTGGAAGGCGATTTGAGAGAGATGCGAGTGGGAGGTTGGCGGAGTAAGGCTCTGGATAGGGAAGAATGGAGGAGAATCATTGAGCACACCAGGGTTCTACAAGGACCGTAGTGCCAGAGGAGAGAGATTTTGTGTGAAATTATAAAACTTGGTTTTTAAACCGGTTACGCTTTAAAAAGACCGTTTAAACAGTTTAACACTTTTTTTGTGTAAATAGATATCGAAGTAAATTGTCTTCTCACGGTCAGATACATTTTCGTCCGGCAGTAATGGGATGTATATAGTAACTGTAAGGCATTCCAGAAGAAATAATGAAAGTGCGTTCCTGGAGAGGATGGCTACCGACAGAAGAGAATGGGGGGGGGAATTGAAGGAGGCCAGGGCCCAACAAGGGCTGTAGTACCATAGGAGAGAGAGAGAGAGAGAGAGAGAGAGAGAGAGAGAGAGAGAGAGAGAGAGAGAGAGAGAGAGAGAAGGCATTCCAGAGTTATCATCTCTGACAACTCAGAGTTGTCGTCCCCGGACAAGTAGTTATGAAAATACTACGAATCCGCTGGCGGTAATATCTATATAACCCTGTATGGACCTCAGTGTGCTTGCAAAATGGAAATACCTGCTGTCGGTTGGTGGTACTCGTTGGAGTTTGTGTGGCCAGAAAGGCTGCGTTGGTAGGAATAAGACAAGCCGCCATAGATATCTGTCGTTAGGTTACTTTTGGATGAAGCAGTCTGGGTTGCCGGCAGCATTGTTTGGGCCCGCGGCTATTGTACGTAGGTTTCGGATATCGCCATGCGTGCGACGTATCAAATATGGTACAAGCCCGAGTTTTCTGCCCGGAATTAAGGAAACGGTTCCATTACTAGTTGTGGTATATGCTTAATCTACTACAAAGGGATGAGGAATGAAGATGAATCTCAAGACGTGTACTCTATCCTCGGTCCCTCTTCAGAAAAAATAAAAATAAACAAATAGGTATTCGTAACCAGTACGAATAAAAAGCATGAACAGAAATATTATGAACTATACTTTGTGCCTATTGAAAATTAGATTTAGTGGTCAGTTATGTCAGAGTGAGAAACGTTAACATCCGGAAGAATTTGAAGATATTCTCTTTAAATGATAAAATTGAAAGCTCGCAACTGCGTTGGTTTGGCCACGTCTGTAGGATGAATGAGGAAAGGTACCTGAGACGACCGTGGGAGGCAAAACCAGAAGGCAGAAGAGGAAGAGGATGGCCCATAACGAAATGGGAGGACATCATCAAGAAGAGTGTAGAAGGCAGAGGAGCAGTTTGGGCCCATGCCAGCGTTTTGGCACTGGACAGGGCGAGATGGAGAGCTCTCTCGAAACCGTTGACACCCGACTGGTAGAAGAGGATGACTAAGAAGAAGAAGAAGAAGAAGAAGAAGAAGAAGAAGAAGAAGAAGAAGAAAATATGTCCGTTATAAAACACTGTGAAAATTGCTGGTAAAGAGGTTTCTGGTTTGAGGAGGCCATAAGACTAGTAACACCTAGCAGCATATGTGTACTAAATTTCCATTAATAGTTAAAAAGTATACGACAAAGCCTGAATGTATTCTACCGATATATTTGCTACACACACACACCCGCTCGTGCGCGCAAACTATAGCTTGGGAAGCGCAAAACACGTAACACGTTTTTCCTCTACGTAACACACGTAGAACAAACAAAATGGATATGGTTGACACACAAACGGAAAAGGCATCAAAACATCAAAGCGAAACAATAAAACGAGCAATAGGGTCGAGATAAAGAAAGAGGAAAGCGCGAAGGAGAGAGGGTGGTGAATTTGCCGCCAGCAGTCGACTGTGGCAAAACAGTCTACGGAATAAGACACTGAATAACGATACCGGCGTTGTCAGTGAATAAGAGGCGACGTATTAGTAATTTGGGTTAAAAACGAGGCGTGCTGCACCCCCCTCCTACCATCCAGTGTTTTCTAGACACACGTTTAGCGTGATCACAAAACCAAGTGGCGTATAACCAAACCCCTCCCCCGCTGCGACAGCGCTCACAAGTGTGTTTTTTCTTTCCATTAAATTTTTTCGTCACATGAACTTTTGCGAAGAAAGTAATTTTTTCTTTAATGATATCGATATTAATAATACAACAAAACGAGAAACGGAAATCAACAAAGGATTACAAAAGTAATTAAGACCTACTTCGCGTTGAGCAATATTTTTATAAAGAAAAAAAGAATTTACCCGTGGTACAAATTTATATACAGAGTAGCGTACGTAAGTCATTTACCAAAGAGGATAAATAGCCAGGACAGTAATTAATAAATAAATACACTCCCTTCATTTAACCGTGGTACGATAATTTTTACTCATAGTGAATTGGCAAACGGTACAAACCTAGATAAGAATCAGGAGAAAAAAGAGAAAGGCCAAGAGAAACATGAGAAACGCACGGTGAGGAAAATGAAAGGGGAAAAATTGAAGTCGGGGAAATATCCTGGCGCTGGCTGTGGCGTCAGATTTTGTGTTCATTAGATAATCCCCAATCATTAAAGCTGTTAATGGTGAACAATTAAATGTTAATAGACAACTCGTGTTTTAATAGGCTGTGAAACAAAACTGATTTGATGTACTTTGCTGATTTATTGATTGTTTATTTATTTTATTGATTTATGAATATAAATTTACATAAGGTTCTTTATGAATGTAAACTAGAATTTGTAAAAGCCCGACACCGTTTATGTACGTTATTTTTTTGTTATTAAATAAATAAATATTAATAATCATAGCAGTACAATTTGGAAACATGATTATCTTGGGATATTATAGTTTGCGCATTCACCTATATTAAGTTTTGTAAACGGTATGTACGAGGTTTGATCGAAAAGTTCGCGTGCAATAATTTTTGTTTACCTGAATTTGTGGAGTCTCAGGTCGTCCACACTTACAGTACATTGCTCCATTCAAAGCAGTCTCAATCGGATACAACACGATTATGGTAACGTTTCTTCAGTCGGCAGTTAATATTACCTTCCACTAGTCAGGTTGGCAGGAAATCTAGTAATCAGGGGTAGTGTGCGAACTACTACAATTATGGGAAACGCATGCTCCGGTAACACAACACTGTCCGCTCATCCTCACTGATTGCAAAATGTTTCAACTATATTAACTCTCGTGTTCGTGCGACAGAGTACAACTTAAAGTTGCTGCGTTATCGGACACTTAACTATGTCGAACGTTAAACGCAACGTTTGCTGAATTCATTTTTAGATTAATAACACGTTCTCAGCCCCGAGCTGCCGCGGCTATTGTATTGGCATTTCTTTCCTACAACAGGATATAACCGACTTCATGCGCGTTGGCTTACAGAGACTATCACGCTGAGCGCCTTTCATTGAAGAAATTTAGATCATATTTTATTTATATATGTGTATGTGTGTAATCTTCTTCTTCTTCTTCTTCTTCTTCTTCTTCTTCTTCTTCTTCTTCTTCTTCTTCTTCTTCTTCTTCTTCTTCTTCTTCTTCTTCTTCTTCTTCTTCTTCTTCTTCTTCTCCTTCTCCTTCTCCTTCTCCTTCTCCTTCTCCTTCTCCTTCTCCTTCTCCTTCTCCTCCTCCTCCTCCTTCTCCTTCTCCTTCTCCTTCTCCTCCTTCTTCTTCTTCTTCTTCTTCTTCTTCTTCTTCTTCTTCTTCGCTATAACCAGTCCCCACTTCCTAGAGTCTCTGACCATTTTCTCCAGGGTCTTCCACGATCTGTCGTCCCCACTACCTTATATTCAAACGCTCGTTTAGGAATACGCGTGTCTACCATGCGTTCCACATGTCCACATGGGACGTCCAATTCTGCCTGTATTCCTTTATTCTCTCCAGAACCGACTGTAACTTCAGGTCTTTCCGTATGTCGTCGTTTCGTAGATGATCTCTGAAACTACATCCCTTAACTGCTCTTAAAAATATCGTTTCCGAGGCCTGTATTTTTGAAATATCTTTTTGCAGAAGAGTTCGTGTTTAACATCCATACATTATAGCCGGCACAGCCACGGCCTTATAGAACTTTAGCAGTGTCTCCCTCTGAGTTTTATTCTTCAATAGTCGTCTCATTGTTCCACAAGTATAACTTGATGTAATTAATTTTCTCCCGGTATCGTTATCCTTTCTGTATGAGATAATCACATCCCAAATAATCAAAATCTGATACCTGCTCCAAAACACTATTATCAGTTACAATATTTTTTGTTCTTACAGGGTTCTTCCATAGGAAGGCCATTACTTCTGTCTTAGTATTTGATATCTTAAAGTTGTATTTTTTTCAGATTGTATGCAAGCTATAAAAATACCTTTGTAACTCATTTTCACTCTTCCCTGTAGTTTATATAATATTTATCGGGGTAATTTAACAAATGCTGAATGTTGAAATGAAAATTTTAATCATAGCCTAATCGTGGCTGAAGTGGGGGAATGCGTACACATTAATGAAAGGAGAAAATATTTTTGTTATAGATTTTGCGCGCGCGCATTAACCCAGTTTCCACAACAAACGGGGCATCCTGCCTGAATGGCCATAGTGCGAGTGATATGAGAACAATGGCTCCACCGGAGTAGTAGTGTTCCCAGCTGACACACCACGTCGGGACGTATAGTGTTGTACTCGGCCATTGTTCTAAGCTCCCCCAGATAATTATGTATGCATTTCTGAAACCTTCGCTAATAAATAGACTTCTGCTAGTCCAGTCGCTCAAACATCCGTGTATTACGACAAGAGAAGTTAGTTGTCGAGTACGCCTACACGACGTGTTAATTGATACTGTTACGACAGTCTTCTTGATCGTCGTATGGTACAGAGGAAAACAAAATACAAGACACCAATTAAGTCACTAATCACCGGCTTTAATTATCACAACTAAACAGTTTGTAATCAACAAGATAATCTGTTAAAATAAATCAAATAAAAATTGTTCACACACAATAAAATTTCAACAACTAATATAAAACACAATTGTATTACAATTGTCACGCACGCTTATAAAACACATAACACATCGCCACAATAATTACTTTTCGCTGATAACCACTTGAACGCACAGAGTAATCGCCCGACAATAACTCGCAACTCAAACTGAAACTGAACGTCGCTGAGTACTTGTACCCCGCCGAAAATCCAGAAACATCCATACTACGCATTAACAATAAAGGAAAACATTAGAACGTAATTCATTGTGGCCGCGCGAATTCTGTCACAGTCTAGCTAATGCGTTGAGAATCACGTATGCACACAACATAACAGCTGGTTCCATTGGAACATTCGAGAAACGCGTAGATTGTTCTGTAATGTCGTAACAGTACTTTACCGGATCACTACGTCTCCTAACCTCACATTTACAGTTGATCGGTGTGTTATGGTGGAAGATTATTTTCTTCGTCGTTTCTCTTCAGTAGGCGTGTCCCTAATATTAGAACATGGAGTCGGGTTTCATTCGGAGTTGAATTTGGAGCATTACGTTTTTTAGCTTTCTACTATTTACTGCTACGTGTCAGGGGGCGTACTCTGTATAGAATTTTCTTTGGAATAAGGGAGCCGAGACTTAGTGACACATAAGTAATGAAATTGTAACATGAGCAAAACTCTCGTCAATACATAAACGACTCAGCACACGCACGCACGTCACGTACCTGTGATAAGGTTTGATCGCGTTGAAATTCCACTTAGTATGCTGCGTGTGCGCGCGCGTTTAGAGAATTCAGATTTATTTAATGACGAATCAGGAAAGCGACTTCGACTTACTTCGACTTTGTACTTATAATATGTTGTCATTTACAAGAATGAAAAACTGAACGAAGACGAAAAAATTGATGTTCTCATTTCACAATGTGGGCCTATGTATAGACTACACTTGATTGTCGAAGTTGACTTTCAGAGTACATCTTTCGAAATTTTTAATCTATATAATAAATCTCTAGGGGGGGGTCTACGTTTGTCCCCGGTAATCTCAGAATCTACTGAACCGATTTCAATGAAACTTTGCACGCTGATAGCAAGTACCCAACGGAAGTTTTTCCACTTTATCTGATAACGATAGGTTAAAAAGAACCGAAGTTATTGCAAAAAAACTAATTTTTTTAAACCCGCGGCTTCGATCGCGAATAACGATAGGTTAAAAAGAACCGAAGTTATAGCAAAAAAAAAACTCATTTTTTTAAACTCGCGGCTTCGATCGCGAATATTTGTATATGATTGTTGTGGTAACTGTCGAGTTGGTAAATTGCTAATGGTACATCTATATTAATAATATTCTTATATTGTAAGTTATGAATATCCAAAAAGTGCGAAGCAATAGATCCATCATTCATGTTTCCTCGATACGTTAAATCAAAATTTGATAATTTAGTAGATATTTACAAACATGCAGTAACACAATTAGATGAAATGTTTATTCGTATAGAATAATACAAATAGTGTATACATAAGTATATTGATATCAGTTAGTCCATTTGAATATTTACATTTTAGTAGGGATATGGAATTCTTATCAGCATATGGAATTCATATAAACAATACAATAAGTCATTGTGTGATTATATTGTAACATTGATTATATAGTACACGTTGATTCTGACAAACCATAGTCTTCGACATTTGAATATTTAGTAAGCCTGTATGCAGTAGGAATAATTAATTCTCGAGAATTATACTTAACTTACTTCACCTCAGTCATGCGATGAGTGTCAGTGATGTAGTATGTAACGTCACAAAACGTTCCATACTCTTAAAACGACCAGAAGAGTGAAAATAATACCAAATTAATTATGAATAAGAACCAAATCTAAGTAACAATGAGGTATATAACAGAATTAAAACCATAAACCATCAAAGAATGGAAAGAAATAAGGCATTCATATGAACAGTAGTAAATCTACAATCAGCATAAAATGACACTACAACTATCCAGACGATTTGACAGAGACAAATTGACAAAGACAAGTTCCCAAATAGAATGTTTAAGTGAGAAGAACAAACCATTAATTACAAAGTAAAACGCCATAAGTAGTATAAGGTGAAATAAATAATATTTGTAACATGTATTAGAGTGTAAACAGCACATTAGCTGAGCAATTGCAAAGTATTAGTTTGAATAACAAACAAAAGAGAATGTATTATTGATAATTATGAACTATGAAAGAATTATAATGAATGAACCATTCAAATAAGGTTAACAGTGTAAACACAATGTAAAATCAACCTTAACAGAAGGGCATGCTATGGCATAAAGAATAATGGTAATAGAATAATCAATGAGAGAACAAATAGTATATGTTCAAATAATAATATGATATCATTGTAGTCAACCATGTGAAAACTATATGTGTTTAACAATGTTATAAAAGTGTAACTTATTGTAGAAAGATGTATTATGAGTAAAGGTAAACAAAACCTTATTATGGATTGTATAAACTAGGAGACTGGCATAAGATGAGTTTAGATAACTCTATGAATTATAAATAATATGATAAAAAACTCAAAATGACTCACAACTACTTAGGTGGAGTCCATAATGAGAAGAAACTTGAAATGATAGACAACCAATGATGACCAAACAGATTATGTAAATCATAATCATGTATAATAAAGATTATAGGAAAATATAAATATAATGATAATTAAAAAGGTGTAAGACACCATACAATGTATAATATAATAAGTATAGTAATTAAGAATAATGTTGAATAAGTAATAATGAAGTAAAGAAGCCTTGAAATAATAATAAACTAATATGTTATAATTAAGTGTTAAAGTTCAGCTGGATGCAGCAATTTTGTATAATAATATGTTAATTTGAATAAGATCATTATGTTCAAAGTATAAATTAAGGAAAGTTGAATCAGTGTTAAACAATATTAAAATAAAGTCTTCAAAAATGTAGCAGAAGACGTATGAAAACAATGCAATATTTAAGCTAGGCTTTCCTTAAGATAGATTTAATGAATGAAAGATGTACCCAAACTGGCCTCTATTAATATCAAAATAACCAGAAAGGAATGAGCAATACGATGCTAGTAATAGAGTCAAATTTGTAATTAGTATAACTGAGATATAAAAGTAAATATAAGAAATTTTGTGAATTTTGGATGGTTACGAGTAATAATAACAATAATAACACCCACGCTTAAAAACAATTATGTAAGGGGCTAAAAATAGAATGACCGCATCATGACGTCATTTTTAGCCAATCACAATATTATATCAAAAATTAATTGTCGCGACCTAGCGTCGGTTTCAGCAGACTATATATACGATTGTCATAGTGAAGAGAAACACATTTTGTCAAATTCAATTGCAGCAGCTACTACAGGACTACAGATCGAAATTGTCAACAAATCTAATTAAACAACAACAAGTGAAGAAGTAAATAATTGAAAAGTGCATCGCAACAAGCAGTATTCATTTTTACTAGCTGTGCGGTATAAAAGAACAAGGTTAGGTGAAGTACCTAAACCAGTGTTAAATTTCAAGAAGTAATAATTGTTCTTTCGTGTGAAGTGTACGATCAGTGTACCCGATCGTAAAGTGCAGTTGAAAAATAATCCAAGCGATTATAATACAGGGAGTACCGTGAAATATACCATTACAGTGTACGAATATTATGTGATTAGTACAATAAATACTGTAATACACTCTTGTACTGACGCAAAAACATTAATACGATAAGTAATAAGTACTGTGTATACTTTTTCTATAGGAATTATATGATTCCGATATAATAATTCATGTATTAGGCTTACCGTAATTAACCTCAAACTGTATAGAGGTTAGACGAACATTTCGTCAATCAATTTAAATATTTTAAAGGTGTCTAACATTCTAAAATCAACTCTTGTAAAGCATCGTAAATCAAGGCATAGGGATTTTATTCTGTAGTCTAAAAGAATTCACCCCTTGAGATATAAATATTTTGGTAAATAAACAAACCAAAACACCAATAGTCATCATTGCCAACCTTCTGGGTTACGAATAATTGAAGCCAGGTAGTTTGCAATCAATTATTATTGTTAATTCGAATGTATGAAGCTAAAGTAAGCACCTTGTGAGTAATAAACAAGTAAATTGTCAAATAACAAACGTTGTAAACAATTATTGAAACAGGTATTAATTATTTTTCTCAAATAAAAGAGTTGCGGTTTAAAGGCACTCAAACAATCGATTTGGCGGCCTGAACGTGTGAAGCGCCAACAGTTTAAAAACAAAACAAACCATAAGGAAAATAATTAAAGAAATTCTTTTAAATAATCAAAGAAATAAATTAACCTCCATTAAATTTATTTATTTTTTTTATTCTTGAATAAATTCTTTTTATGGAACAAGAACTTGTGATTCCATATGGCGCCCAAGTAGAATAATTTTAGCTCACTTACTAACAAACAGTACAATTATACTGTTTTGACAAACCAACAGTATAATAAAATACTGGGATCATCTGACGACCAGTACAGACTGAACTAAACTACCAGTTCTACACCACAGGTACGTGAAGGTTTTAAGTACTTAATATTTTTGTCAAACAACACGTTACTGTACACAGACGATCTAGATCTACGGAAGTGCTACTGAAATTCTAGTCAACTCCGAAGTGAACCACATTCGAATAACAGTGATTACAATACATAATTAATTACCTAAATAAAAAATTAATTAAAACAAATAGACAAATCAAACCAGTTAAATAATAATTAAATTTATTTATCGACCGAACATAAATAAAACATAATAAACGTGTGAATAAGAAGTTTTTAAACACGTACGTAGGTAGTGTATAACAGATTGGCGCCCAACGTGGGGCTTAAAGTAGATAGGAGACCAGGATTCGAATACTTTATTTTAATGAAATCTACTTTAGCCCGGCAACTACAGTAAAACGACCATACAACGAAGAGCGATGCTACAAGCAGAAAAGAAGATGCCCGAACAATTGAGACGATTAAGCTACGCGGAATGGATGGTCAAAATTCAGCAAAGGTATGGATTATATTTATGAAAATACCACTGACCACGAACGAGCACAGATGGGTCGTGTGACTATAATGTTGACACCGAACGACGAAATGACGTTGAGAGAAATTTATGATGAAATGTGGAAGCTAGACACAAAGTATGATAAAGAAGAGACTATCGAGACAACCCACAACATTAACGATAAAGAGGTGGAAAGAATGACTAAGGATGATTGGAAGAGATGGTACAATAATGAAACACAAATGAAAAACGAAAGAAAGGGAGTATACGCACATGTGACAGAGCAATATACACAGGAGGAATATGAACAATGGAGACAATTAATCAGACAACCAGAGAAACCGATACAAACGGAAAATGCAGAGTTAAGAGAATGGATAAGGGTAATGTTCGAACAATCCAGAGAAGAAATTTGTGAATGGAGGAAAGAATTAAATGAGATGCGAGAAGAGAAAATAATGGAGATGAATAAATCCACAGAATCACTAAAAGAAGATGTAAATAAAAATACTCAAGAACAGATTATCGAGGATAATAATAAAAAAAGGAAGAAATAATAAATACTAAACCAGTGATCGAACCAATAAAAGAAAATGATAATAATAAATCATGTGAACTTCTAAATGAAAACGGTGAAATCGTAAATAAAAACATGGAAACCCCCCATAAGAAGATAAATAATAATATTGATATAACGAAAGTGAATAATGAAGACACCGAAGAAATAATAAATGATAATAAACAATCATAGAAAATACAGATAACAACCCCGAACCATTAAATAAAAAATTAGAAGAAACCAATAATACGAAAATGCCCGAACTCACAGAAGGAGAGATGCAGGAGATAATGAAATTCCTCAGAAGTATGGTAGAAGACCAGAAGAGAGCCACGGAAGAATTATGCCTGAAGATGGTTAATAATACAAAAGAAATATTAGAAAATAACAGTAAAACGTCAATGGAAACAACAATAGAAAAGGACGATAAAAACGAGGAAGAATTACATCTGCAAACTGAAAATAATGGTAAAGAAACAGCAAAAGAAAATAAAGAAGACACAAATGCAATGTTATCTGAGAATAAACATAACAGAAACAAAGAAAATATTCAACACGTAGAAGTCGACACTAAAGGTGTAAAGAACCAAATAATTCCGAAGACAAAGAAAATAGGAAAAATACGTTCTAAGAAAATAATCAATACACGAGAAAGAGTGGAGATGATTAAAGGTGGATTAGTTAATATACTTAACCTTCCTATTAATGAACAGAGAGAATTAATTAAGTTTAAAAATTATAATAGAAAGAGCTTAATAGAAATATTAAAAGTAAATCACGATAAAATAGTGAGTAAAAATTTAAATAAAGCTATATTTAAATTGAATATACCAGCGATTGAAATGCATCATACAATGTTAGTGATATTATCAATAAGTAATATATTATTAAAATATTTGGTTAGAAATCCAGATGATAAAATAATTGAAGTAGTATTAAATACCAGTGACAATTTCATGTTAGAAAAATTACAGTATCAGGTAATTAAAAAACAATTAACAAGGACAGAAGTAGTTCGAAACAGGACGGAAGACCGTTACATAAATGAAAATTTTGTAGCAGCAAAGTGGAAGAGCCGAATGATAGAGAGATACGTCAACAGTAGAGAAATCAATCTGAACACGAAGGTAATCCGAGGAACAAGAGCGACGAAAATAATCTACCACGGATAAACTAAGTACAGACCAAACATTGAAGAAAAGGGACGGATTTTATGGATACCGAATAAAGCAAATCAGAGAAGAAGAATTATAAGAAACTAAGTAAGATATATTAAACTAACTATGAATTGAAATAAACTAATTATGGGGTGCAGACAAAGACTAGACGATAAAAGAACAAACCAACTAAGGAAAATTACAAACTGTTATGTAATCAATGTGATAAATGAATTGTGATTAAAATGAGGAAGAATACAATACTACAGAATAATGTGATGATGAATTTATGAATATAACTGCATAATTAAATAGTGATAAAAATAACAGAAAAACGAAACCATCTAATATAGTTTTGATGAACTACAACAAGCTTGTAATGATAAATCGTCAGAAGTGAAATAGTAATGGAATTTATGAGCAGGAACCTCTAATCCCTTGAGTATTCTAATAAATGAATATGATATATTGTAATGTATTATGAATTATATATTATTTATTATGTGTTGTGATAGTGCAACTGTTGTTATGTACAACTCTTATTATCTCAGACAGAGATGAAGATTCCTCTGATCTGTGAGTAAATAGTTAAGGAACGGCGGAGAATGGATGCCAAGAGAGCCCCTCCGACTCCGAACCAGCTATAAATGTTAGGGAAAAATGTTAGGGAATTATAGTATTTCAGGGATAAAATAATCAACATCGAGGTAATGAAATGGAAAAGGAGGATTGTTATACGAATTAAGGTGTTTTTAATGAGGAGTATTAATGTAGTACAAAAGGAAAACAGGGAATTTATTATTATATAAACAAATGAATGAATAAACAAACAACAAATAGAATGAAAAATCGACCACAACTGTTTATATGCTAAGTAAATGAGACTACTGAAGAACAAAGTCAATACCAATAAACAACCAACTATTAAGTTAAACGTAATTAGTGTGTAACAAGTGTCAGTGCCTTTTTCGTTAATTTTACGTCATCGGTAAGTAATATGTGCAATATGTATTGTATAAATTATTAATTGCCCTCTAGAGATTTATTAGTATAGATAAAATAAATAGATTTCCACTTTTTTTAGCTTTGCAATGCAAAAAAGACGATCATGTTTAGGAAGATCTACTGCTGCTGCGAAAAGAATGACGCGTCTTAGAGCATCTGAAAGTGACGTCGAAGGAGTCGAAATACAATCAGCTCCTGGAAGCTCTTCAGAAAGATCTGGATTAGAAGAAGTCTCACGGGTTGAAAGTCCTACGATTCGTGAAAATAGATTAGCGGCACAAAGACGCAGGCAAGCGACTCTCAGATCACGAGGTCCTACTTTACGATGGAATGCAAAATTAAATAATGGTTTCAATTATAATCCAGTTATTAACTACGCGAATGAAACAGATATCTGGTTACCGAGTATGGTTTGCCCTCATTGCAAAGCTTTAAAGTGGAAAAATGAATCACATGGATTATGTTGCTCTGCAGGAAAAGTGCGATTAGATCCCATATTTCCTCCTACTGAACCGTTAAAATCATTATTGGAGAACATCTTTTATCGAAAAAAATTTGTTTAATGCATTAAGATCGTACAATTCAGCTTTTCAATTTACATCATTCGGAGCCAATGAAATAGTCGAAGGGAGCTTCATGCCTACTTTCAAAATTCAAAGGCAAGTATATCACCTCGTGGGATCATTACTCCCCACACAAAACGAAGTACCAAACTTTCTACAGGTGTATTTCATAGCTGATTATTTACAGCAAGCTAAAACAAGAATGGATCATATTCGTAACTTGGATAAGACATTAGTAACAGAACTTCAAAATTTACTTCACGCAATCAACCCATATGTTAGTGAACTGAAAAGTGCGTTTGAATTTGTAACATCTGCGAATAATAATCAGTACAATATTGTGATTCATGCTGATCGAAAAGAAAATAATGAAGAGCACAGGGGTCGCTATAATGCACCGACAACTAATGAGGTAGTTTTAGTTAACCAGGAATGCGATAAACGCGATATAATAATCCGTGGGAGGGATCATACGCTACATCGAATTGCAGAAACACATCGAGCTTATGATGCTTTACAGTACCCTTTAATGTTTGCAGACGAGAAGATGGTTATCATTTTACATTAAAATTAGTCGATCCTCAGACTGGGCTACAAACTACTAAGAAAGTTTCAGCTCTACAATTTTATTCTTACAGACTCATGATGAGAAAAGATGAGTATAATCATTTAATTTATTACAAACAGCTTCTGAATCAATATATTGTTGATATGTATGCTAAGATAGAGATGGAAAGGCTTATATACATCCGTATTCATCAAACTCAGTTAAGAGCTGAGAATTACATAGATTTGCAAGATGCATTACGAAATAATGAAATTCTTCGTATTATTTGAATTAGCAGCCATCCTTACTGAAGGAAAAAATGTGGACAAAGTTCCCGTGAAGAGCGGCAGCGGCAAGAACCATTAGGAGGGGCGATGACAAAAGGGGAGGGGCCTAAATTATAAAAGCCTACAACGCACAGGAGACAGACGTTGTTCAAGACCTGATGATGTCAGAGATGACGAAAAGCTTTGTCTGAACAAAAAATTGTAGCAGTTTAGCAAATTCATAAAAGAAATAGAAATAATGAAAGTTTGGATAATTTAGGCCGCTTGGTCATTCTACCCTCAAGTTTCACAGGAGGTCCACGATATATGCATGAGCGAACGCAAGACGCTTTTTGCTACGTACGCAAATACTCGCGGCCTGATTTATTTATTACGTCCTCTACAAATCCTAAGTGGAGAGAGATCGTCCAGGAGTTACATCAAGGCTTTTCAGCTCAAGATCGACACGACTTGGGTAGCACGCGTATTTCATCTGAAATTGAAGAAATTAATGGATTTCTTAGTGAAAGGTAAAGTTTTGGCTCATTTGTCTGCTACATGTACAGCTTAAAGTAGCAAGAAAAAGGTTTTCGCATGCGCATATTTTTCTCTGGTTAGAAGAAAAAATACGACCAGATTCTGTGATTAGTGCAGAGCTGCCGGACCCTGATAAAGATCCAGAGCTTTATGATATATTTAAAACACATATGATTCATGGGCCATGTGGAACAATTAATGCACAGTCACCATGTATGAAGGAGGGTCAGTGTACTAAACGATATCTTAAATCGCTTACAAAAGAAACGACGATAAATGATGACAGCTGCCCTAATTATCGCCGACTAAGTCCTGAAGATGGAGGTTTTCAGTGTGAAATCCGTTTGAGAGATGAGATTTTGATAGTTGACAATAGATGGGTAGTTCCATACTCACCGGTGCTTTCACGAGCTTTTGGTGATCACATCAATGTTGAATTGTGTAGTAGTGTAAAATCCATTAAATACATATGTAAATACGTCAATAAAGGCTCCGATCTAGCTACGATTGGTATACAAAATTCTTACGATGAGGTATTACAGTTTCAAAATGGTCAATACATAAGCACATCTGAAGCTATATGGAGAATCTTCTCTTTCCCTATACATGAGCGTTTTCCACCTATTATTCATCTAGATGTACATCTCGAAAATGGGCAGAGAGTTTATTTGTTAACTCTCTTTTACACAGGTAAAACATTTTTAATCAAATTGACTCTTTCGAAGTTAAGAAGCGAAGGCAAGATCGCATTAGCAGCAGCTTCCTCGGGAATCGCTGCTACATTATTACCTGGCGGAAAAACCACTCATTCCTTTTTTAAAATACCAATAAATTTGAATTGCAGCGAATTTCTAGTGTGCAATATTTCCAAAAATAGTGCTAAAGCAGAAATGATTAGAAATGCAGACTTGATTGTTTGGGATGAGTGCACTATGGCCCCTAAAAAATCAGTAGAAGCTCTCGATAGAACTCTACTAGATTTCCGCAATGACAGCAGATTTATGGGTGGAATAACTTTTCTCTTTGTCGGAGATTTCAGACAAACATTGCCCGTAGTTACGCGAGGTACCAGAGCTGATGAAGTAAACGCTTGCGTCAAACGATCGAATATATGGCGTACCGTTCAAACAGTATCACTCACAATAAACATGAGAGTCCAACTTGGAGGTGATGCAGATATTCACGAATTTTCTACTACTTTATTAAACCTTGGAGATGGTAAGATACCAGAGGCAGACGGTGCGATATGTTTACCGCCATCATTATGTCGTACAGTTTCTTCACTGGCAGAGTTGATCGAAAAGGTTTGTGGACATATTGAGTCTATAAATTTTCACGATGATGTATGGTTATGTGAGCGTGTGATACTAGCACCAAGAAACGAACAAGTAAATGCCATAAATAGCTGCATATTGCATAAATTTCCAGTAGACGAAAAAACATATCACTCCATTAATACAGTTTTGAACGAAGAGGATGCAGTACATTACCCAACTGAGTTTTTGAATACTTTATCTGCATCAGGATTACCAGTTAACACATTGAAATTAAAACTAGGTGTTCCAATTATATTCATGAGAAATCTGAAGCCACCACAGCTATGCAGTGGAACACGATTGAAAGTTAGGTTGCTAAAAATATAGATCATCGAAGCGACTATCTTAACAGGCTGCGGCAAAGGAGAAATGTATTTATCCCAAGAATTCCAATCATACCCAATAACTTTCCATTTCAGAATAAAAGACTTCAGTTTCCGGTTAATTTATGCTTTGCAATGACTATCAATAAATCACAAGGGCAAACTTTACGTACACCTGGTGTGCATTTAAGAGCTGCTTGCTTTTCACACGGATAACTGTATGTGGCATGTTCTCGAGTAAGCAGAAGCAGCGAGCTCTTTATTTGCTCTGATAACGACAGAACGAAAAATATAGTTTATAACGAGGCTCTGATGTAAAAATGTATATAAAAACTGAGTATACTGGACTGTGATACATTTAGGTATATAAGGATTCTACCAAAAAGTTTAAAGACTGACTTAGCACGTAAGATTTCGACTAACTCATATCAATATAGGTCTACTTATGTATTCATTATTTGTATTATTCTATACGAATAAACATTTTATCTAATTGTGTTACTGCATGTTTGTAAATCTACTAAATTATCAAATTTTGATTTTACGTATCAAGGAAACATGAATGATGGATCTATTGCTTCTCACTTTTTGGATATTCATAACTTACAATATAAGAATATTATTAATATAGATGTACCATTAGCAATTTACCAACTCGACAGTTACCACAAGAATCATATACAAATATTCGCGTGCGAAGCCGCGGGTACCTGCTAGTTATGTAATAATTTTGCATTTATGCCTTGGTTATTTTACGCATTCAAAATTATGCCGAGGGGGGTCTGGCGAACACCCTTAAAAACAAGCCCCTGAAATGTGGTGCGCGCGCGCGCGTGTGTGTGTTGCAGACTGTTTCTGAAACGCTACCCGTAATGAAACGATTTGTGGAAACGGTTACTAGACTCAACAACAGGAACGTTTTGCAACGGTTAAAGGGGGCAGTAAGCATCAGCTTTCTACCTTATAATAAAAATAGAATTCAGTTTATTTCGTCGGTTATTTTAAAACCCAGTTTACTCTTTTTTCATACAATACACTGAATGTATACAGAATTTTTTCTGCTTGAGGTACAACAAATAACTAAAGGTTACGAAAGGTTACTAAAAGCTTCCTCAGAACCATTACTGAGGTACAACAAATAACTGAAGATTACGAAAAGTTACTAAATGCTTCCTCAGAACCATTACTGAGGTACAACAAATAACTAAAGGTTACGAAAGGTTACTAAAAGCTTCCTCTGAACCATTACTGAGGTACAACAAATCGTAAAGCGGTAACTTAAATATAAATTCATTTTGCACAAACTGGCATATTCGCGTACCTGCTTCTTAATTAATTGTTAATAATTAACGAGTTGAGTAGATAATGGAAATATAATAGCTCGGAGTGCTCCATACAAGGTATGAGCTTATAGACAAATCATGAAGGCTAATAGAGTGGCCGAGTTCTTGGCTCCACGGAAACAAGGAGTAAGTCACTTAAGGGGACCATGTAGCCCCCATTCTGGGAAGGTATTTTAACCATCTGAACCAAAAAAATTACGTTTTATTATCTTACGTTTATTTAATTAATTTTTTGAAAAATTGTCTAAATATTTTAATTTTTTTAAAGAGTTAATAATTTTTTATAATTTTTTGGTTACTTTCTTCTTCTATTTTTGAGGTTTAGTAGATACACTGTAATTAGCCCTACAACTTAAAAAAGGAATCGTGTTTCTATCTTTTACAGATGCTGAGAAAAAGGTACATAAATATGGTAAAAAGTCATTTTTTGAGAAAACTTACTTTATTGTCAATGTTACCATAGTTACACAACAAAGCTACATTTAAAATAGTCCTGCGCCGTACTGTGGGTCTTCCTCATTTTCTTCTGATTTCTTCTTGTTTTCTTGCCTTTTTCTTTTACGTTCTACCTTACTTTGCTCTGTCATTTTCTTATCAGCTTCTTTTACTCTCCTTTCATGGAAGCGTCTCAACCGTGCCCGACAAGACTCACTTACTTTCAGTCCCAGTTTCCCCATCACAGTACATTTGCTGTAAGCTTCGCTGTTGAAAGCAAGCACTGCATCATACACTCCCACTTTAATTGTATTTATTCCAACATAAATTGTCTTTGGTAACCTTTTCCAAATTAGGGCATTGAACGATTCATTCGTGTTTTCTATTTTACCAAAAAGGCACTTGCTTAGTAAAGTTTCATTGCTTAGGTCCCTGAATATATGTTTTATTTTATGAAGCACAGGTAAAGGCAGTGAATGCTTATGTTTGTATTCCTCACCTGTAATAATAGAACGGTTGTATCCGCACCATGACTCTTCTCCTTTTGGACAAAGGTGATGAGTAGGGGCCTCATCCGTTGAAGCTTTGTGGTAGTATATTGCCCACACTGCTTTTCTCATTTCTCCAACAGTATTTTTACAGTTGTCCCTTATTGCCTTACCATAATATAACTGCAGCCTATCAATCTCTGCATCTGTAAGTCTGCCTTTCCCTTTCAAAGTCTTATTATCGCTGAGTTTTTTCCCTTTTCTGATTTGCATAGAGCTCTCAATCTTGCTCCCATTCTTTTCTGCACATGCCCTATGCATTCAGCTTTGACAATCTCTACGTCTGGTCCATAAGGCAGTGATTCTGTGACAGCCTTTTATCCCTTTGAATCACCATCACCTAGATAGGTTAGGTACCGCGCTCCCCGATTGAAAATTGCTATAGCGCCCTTCACCTCCATACCCCCGCTGGAACCTTCGTAATTTAACTGACAAGTCTGTTCATGATTTTCAATCTTAGTAGGGTCTTTGGCTAATTTACAACCATGGCAATATTTACTGAGGCAGTGAACTTCAACAACCTTCCCAGTTTCAATTGCAGTCGCTGTAACAACTCCATTTATTGACGTATGGCCTCGTTTTTGCCATGAACCATCTATTGCGGCTGCTATGTCGGAGGAATCTGTCTTCTGTATAACTTCTTGCACTGCATCTGTCATGTTTTTTTCAGCCACATCACTTACCACTTTCAATATTGCTGTATTGAATTGCTTGAACCTTGTTTGGGGGCCAGGAATATCGAGAACAGAACAAAGCATAACTGCATCATGACCCTTCCCAATAGATCTCAGGCCATAGACAAGCCTAATATTTATGTATTTATGTCATAGCCAGTATTCTCAATCAGATTACTACTCATAAAATACCTTTGTGCCAGACATTTATCACATTTCAGTTCTAAGCTAGAAGCACAACCCATTCTACTACTTACATTTTCTTGAAGGCTTACCTTGCCTACGCCGCACTTACTACACACTACTGAATACTGATTGAAATAAATTTTTGCTCAGTATATCAATGTCAATCACTATATAACTAGTGGGTAATTTGTCACTGCATTTTTCAGTTGAGTTTGTCATAAAATTTCCCAGTTTTTCAAATGAACTTGATCTTGGTCTATCACAAACAGTCTCATTAGACTTATTTAGGTTAGAACTACGCTTATCATGTTCACTCTTCTGGCTGCCAGTTTCATGCTGATTTCCAAAATATTTACACTTCTTGAACACTCTACTGCTCCTAGGCATTTTATTTTTATAATAGCAGAAAACTAATGTGATGCATCCACCGAATCAACAAATACAAACTTACTAACTGGACAACACAACACTAAACAACTAAAGAAAGAAGCTAGCACTATAATACGACAGACAAAACTATCAAATTACAAAATGATCAGCTGATGACAAAGTAGGTAACCTAACCTATAACACAAAAATTCCCTTTTGTATGTGAAAAAAAAACAGAAATATATTAAAAGTTTCCAAGCCTGAAAATGCAAGCGCTCAACACAAAATTGTGTACTTTTTATATATTTATTTTTGTAACTCTTATTTCTCATAGGTAAACAAATTTTATATAATTTTTTTCAGAATTAACTGTAGTTTCTGAAAATTTGAAAAACAGAAAAAGTGAAATTTAAAAAAAATTTTGGGTACATGGTCCCCTTAAACAAAACAGCTAACTGAGGCATGAGAAATGAGGGTGTTACTAAGGAAGGTGAGAACAGACGAACGAGAATATTAGGAGGACGTGCGAAGTCCCTTAGCAAAATAGACTACAAGAAAGCGGACATGATTGGAACCAACGTATTGACAGAGTGAGTTAGGATAGAATATTAATAGTAAGAGTGGACGGAGGTAATGAGCCAACAGGAGGAAGAACCGAGGAAAATATGGAAAGATTCTTTGCACCTGGTAAATAGAATTAGCTGTAGACGTAGGTCGGAAGGAAGAAGAAAAAGTAGGCGTTCACACGATGCCTTAATTTTTCAGTTCGAGAGAACGCAATATACCGGGCAGTTAAACAGTTTTTCTCGCGACCTTCGTTAGGGTTCGAAGCCACGACCCACGTCATTATATTATATTTTGCCCACGTCCAGTGTATTATATTGGGTCAAATAGTTCAAAATTGGTTTGCATATGATGTGTTATTCTTTGTTTCTTAAATAATCAATAAAATGAAATATACGATTCAATTTTTTAACCGTATGCCCGCACTGAAGGATTGATAACGATATCGCCAGAGCGTCGCGTAATTCCACATTTGTTACAGTTCGATTATTATCAATTCTGCACTACTGTGTCATGAAGGCTAATACAGTAGCTGAGTTCTTGGCTCCACGGAAACAAGGAGTGAGTCAATTAAACAAAACAACTAACTGAGGAATGAGAAATGAGGGTGTTACTAAGGAAGGTGAGAACAGACGAACGAGAATATTAGGAGGATGTGTGAAGTCCCTTAGCAAAATAGACTACAAGAAAGCGGACATGATTGGAACCAACATATTGACAGAGTGAGTTAGGATAGAATAGTGACGGTAAGAGTGCATCAGAGGTAATAAGCCAACAGGAAGAAGAGCAGAGGAAAATATGGAAAAATTCGTTACACCTGATAAATAGAACAAGCTGTAGACCTAAGTAGACGTTTACACGATGCCATAATTTTTCTTTTTGAGACAACGCAAGATACCGGCAGTCAAACAGTTTTTCTCGCGACCTTCGTTAGGGTTTGAAGCCACGACCCACGTCAACAGTCCAGTGGGTTAAATAGTCCGTAATATGATATGTTATTCCTTGTTTCTTGAATAATCAGTAAAACGAAACACTTAACTCAATTTTTTAACCGGATGCCCGAACTGAAGGATTGATAACGATATCGTCAGAGCGTCGCGGAATTCCACATTTGTTACAGTTCGATTATTATCAATTCTGCACTGTGTCGACGACGACGTTGTTTCTGTCGAAAACCGACTGGGGTGTCGAAAAAAATGTCGCCCGGTGCATTGTTTTTGGCAGAAGGAAAGGGTTATCAACCTCCGGTTTGAATGACAGTTGAACGACTCGACTGAGACCGGCGACTGCATTCTTCCAGTCTGCTCGACCCGCTGCTTCCTTGTGTAACTCAATTCCATCACCATATCGCCGTTAACCGACCGCACCAATGATGTCGCGCAAACAGTAGGCTACTATTTAATTAAATTCAAACACTTTTTGTTAGTCTATTTCTTGATGTATATATAATATATTTAATATTTATAATGACTTTACCTCAAGATCTTTTTCCTTATTTGGCATATTGTGTCATGTTTTTGTATTGATATATCATATTTGTATTGTGACATGTTTCAAAGCACTCAACATCGAAAATACACAAAATACTAATATACAGTATACACCACAATCACACGCAATAATACCAATAAAAAGTGCCAAAGGACAACAGGAAACCACAACAACAACCAACCAACACACAGGTACTTCACAAGATTCAAAATTATGAAGGCTGAGGATGGGAACACAAAGTGTCCCGAAACATGTTCCAAATAAGGAAAAAACATCTTGAGGTAAAGTCATTATAAATATTAAATATATTATTATTTAATTAAAATACATGTATTTAGTTAAAAACAATTTAATTACAAGTTGTTTTGTTTTAATTTATAAATTATTAAAAATTTATCAAGTAAGTTTCAGGTTTCATGCGTTTGTAGTGTTGCTCGAACACGACAAAACGTTGGTTCTTAATTATTTTTTTTACACTTATGCAATTTTGTGATTAATTTTGAATAATAAACAAAAGTACGATTGGGATTAAATGACACTTTCATATTAAAATACACATATTTAATTAAAACGAAACCGGCCGTGTAAGCCTTCGTATAATAGTATTATCTGTTTTCATTCCACGCCCATATAGAAGACTTATTAGTCTTCTAGTTGAGCAACATTCATCTGTGTTCGAGGTTTTATGGAAAAAATAATGACTATGAATTTTTTCTTCCGACGTGGCAACACTGTGACCAAAAATTCAACAGCTGATAGGTGTAACTTTTGTTTACAGTTATAAAAATGTTAAACTTTTAAATTTATCAGGTTTGACGGTGCCATTGTTCTGTATTTCATTTGTCACGTTAAAACACGCTTTCGGAGATGTAGTTTGGGTTCAGGTTTTAAGTGGCAAAAGGATTTTCGAATCGCCATGAAACTGTGGAGGATGAACTGTGTTATGAACGACCAAGACACCACGAACTTGGTGTTATACCAAAACGAGATATCTCATCAACCTGCTCTTCGTTTAATGCTGGTAGTTATTGGCTATGAAATGACTTTAGATCAACAGACTAGACTGTTCATGAAACTTTGGTGGATGATGTGAGTCTTACAGGGTTGTTAACTCCTGAATATTAAAAAAAAAAATTGTGTGTGCCGTGGGACACACGCCAATAGTGAGAACTTCATTGTTGAGTGGCGAGTGAACTGATTCAAGGTGTAAAAGGTTGCTCGTATGTACTTGGAGTAAGAGAGATTTTGCTATAAAGAATTAAGATTCAAATAAGAGCCAACGGGTAATTAACTGAGGTGAGGGTATAGTAGTGTTACACGTATTTTATTATAAGTAATCGATATTTACAATGAACATAAATAGAATCATACCACAAGCCGTATTATTTTCAGTATATATATAAAAAACATATGAACCAAATAATTTTTGCAATGTAACAATATGATTTACGCAATAGTTAGAAATTAGTAGAATGTCACAATTATTATATATTTATATTATAATAAATGTACGTAGTACAATAATTCAATTTTTTACGGATTATAAAATAGCTCAATGACAAAATCGAATTTTGGAACATAAAAAAACTTCCAACCTAGTACAATATAAAAACCAGAATCGAACTCACGGATCAACTAAAAAACATACAAAGTAAACAAAGATACAATTTTATACCTTATTGACGATGCTGTAAATATTATAATAAAAATAGTCACTCTTTTAAATTATTTTTATAAATTTCAAAAGTATTCACCTCGATCTCTCAGCATGTGAGTACATTTTCTTTTATCATAAATACAATTATTTTTTATATTTACGTTATTCTTGTAATAGTATTTAAACATTTAGAATATTCTCACATTCTTTAAAACGTTATGCTTTGGTTAAAATCACGCATATTTGTGGCAGTGTGGAAAATTTGGGCAGTTATGTGGGAAAAAGAGATTTGCTTGACCTGGCAACACTGCTTTTTCGTTTCACCTATTCCGTTACACATTGAGTCCACTTGCTGCCCTAGGAGTGCGAGGTGTACGTTAGTGAGTCGGGCACCATAGTGCTGTATATGAAGTTCTCAGTTCAAAAATTAAAAGCCAATTCCGTGTGAAAAACACCCAAACGATTGTGATAGGCCAGCTCATCAAGGCAGTGACAGTTTAAGACTTCCAGTTCTGTTTACGTAAATCAGTGGGACCGACATGTGTTTCCCATAGGAACTACTTTGAAGGTGATAAAATTGTTTTGCACGTGCTGTATCAATAATTAGTTCTATACAGTCAGTCTCCATTACCTGTTAGACACGTCATGCACACCTTAAACACGATGGGCAATCAGTCGGCAAACTCTCTTACCGGTCTGCCCCAGTTGTAATAATTGTAATTATTAGAGGCTTCGACACAGAAACTTGGGATAGCGCAAGAATGGCTTAATTGATATATCGAACTATCGTGTACGTTATTTTAGTACTATTGTTTGCTGGCCTTAAACGGTGACGTTATCAATGAACCAATCGCTACGCGCGCGTCTGTTACCGTGTGTCCGTGTGTTCGATGCATAGCCTAAAGATTACGTTTTGTTAATTTCCCAGTAGAACAACGTAATGTGGTTGCGTATTGTTCTGCAAATTAGAGGCGCGTGTCTGGGGATTGGCTAGGCGCAAAGCAAAAATACCGCAGAACGGACCGAATAGACACACAAATCCCCCCCCCCTGCTATGTATACACAGACGTATTATATTTTCACGTATATGCCAACGACAATAAATTTAAACCATTATAAAAAGCGGGACGAACGTTATTATTTGCCGACCCGTTTTCATTATGTTATGTGTTACCACCAAGTGAGAATGTTTTATTGTGTAATATTTTATTTGTGTCAACATAAATAAAGGATGCTTTGAGTGTTCAAGTTATTCGTGAAACTCGAGTAATTCTGTTGTCGTAATATTGTTATTTCTTTTATCGGTTAACAGTTATATGAATCGTTACAAATTTTTTTTAGCCCCTCGTAACATCTTTTTGTGTAAATTAATTCAGTTGTTCGCGTGTTGATCGTCGCAGAAGACAGAGTATATGCACATTAATGTTGTAGTTTCTGTATCCAAGTAAGAGACAGACGGTGCTCGATTCAAAATTGAGTTTTATTGGTAACACGCTGATACCGTTAAATGGAGTTTCGAAAAAGCTTGCAAAAATTAAAAAAAAAGTATGTGCGCGCTCTGAGTATTTCGCAGGCGTTATGAGTACCAGGGATAACATCCTGGGGATAATAATAGGCGGCTGAAGCGTAGTGCTGGCCACACTGCCTTCCTTGTATGCTGTACGGCTCGGATATGGCAGTCTACCCTGCCTGACTTCTAAGCTGCTTCGGTGGTACACATGGGAGCCTTTATTATTATTATTTGCGCGCACGGTTGTTTAAACAAGGAATCCGAAACACATATTTCCCGTCAAAAAATTGAATCTTTGTACAGCAAGATTAGAGTGAGTAGGAAGACGGTGCAATCACTTGGACCACGTGCCAAATGATATATTACCGTACCAGCCTTGAGATTCGAGTCTTATGGAAAACATACATGGTTAGTTGACCGAGGAGGAGATGGATTCCGGAACAGGTCACTTACTTACAGCGGCGCGACAAACCATTACTGAGTCAATGCCTCCTTTAACAGCCTCCGCCAGTTGTCCCGGTCAAGTGCAGCTGCTCTCCAGTTCCGGGTCCCAAGGATATGGTGCGCATCATAGTCCACACTGTCTTCCCAACGTATAGTTTGGGTCTACGAACTCTCTTGGTGCCATAGATCTGTTCTGTGAGTGCCATTCTAGGTATTTCATTCTCTCCCATTCTGATCACATGTCCAGAATGAGGGATTGGTACCCCACCTGAGTCAACCAAGTTTTATAACTTTCACAATATCTGGTTCTTTCAGAACCGGAACAGGTCAACTAGGACGTATTCCTTGGATTGAAGATGATGATGGTGGTGGTGGTGAATCCTACACACAAAAATCATGGAACCTCGATTTCGGAACAGTAGGAAATTACTGATATCAGGGTTTTTACTAAAACCGTTATCACTTTACTGTTTTGACTTTTCGGTTCTTGTGACGAACTCCCCCCCCCCCAAAACGGCACTAACCGTTCTTTTATAACTGCTATATTTTTGTACCAAATTTTTCTACGTAATGTACGATGACGACCAATCCGAACAATATAATTTTTATCACAGTCAATCTTAAGAAAATATTAATATTCGAAAAACATTGGCAACATCATTTTTAAACAGCTGACTTTCAAAGCGTTTGTAAAATGTATTAGAACCAAGTTAGGTCCACACTAACTATTCGGGAAATACGGAGTGAATAGGTATACGGTTAATCATAAAGTTACTATATTCATAATTCTTTTAATTAATTGAAGAAAATTAAACGAACATATTAATGGACAAAGAGTTATTTCACTGTGCATTTGTTGCTTAGTATCGTAGTTTGGTAATTAGTTAAACGGTGCTGTTTACGTCAAGTAACGTTTCACGCAACTACGAACGCAAGAATCGATACCCCGGCTCACGTAGGCTACTACAATCGATGCGAAAGGTTATCGAAGCCAGTTAAACTTCGCTAGTCTCCGACAATAATTTAGCCTACGTTTTCTTCGGGTGAATGCAAATTGCCATAGTCACGCCTCGACTGTAACCATTCAACTTGGAAATCTATTTTAACAATAACGATAATAATTATTGATGTTTACGTCTTCATCGCGCTTAAAATTAGTTATGTATTTTAAAGATTTTCATTGTGATTTGTGTATCAGTTCGTTTCGTGATGCGGTTTTGATTGAGAATCAAGATACCAAACAGTAAGAAAGTTTACTGTTAATTTGTAGCAGAGAAACAGTATGTAAATAACTTGATACGTTTAGTGGGTCTTTTACACCAAGAGCTTCGGTTTTATGTATCACACACACGCACACACACACACACACACACACACACACACACACACACACACACACACACACACACACACACACACACACACATTGTGTTGTATGTATATAATAAATAAATTCAATTTTTCGAATTTGAACGATATCGTACTATTCTGTCAAATATAACAACTGGAATCAGTTGTTTTTGACGTTGGAATTATAGTTTCGTTTTAGAATTAGTGAACTGTATGACACTATTAAAATATCGCTATGGAGAAGCAGACATGACTTCCATGTTCTAAGATTTATATTTAAAATTATTTTCGAAATGAAATATTTCCATAGAAACCTACTGCTTTCTACTGCCAAACAGCCTGAGAAGGAATTTTAAAAACAAACTACTTTTTTGTTGCCGATAACGTAGTAGGCCTACACATACCTATAAAAAATTGTCCCCTCCCCCTTAAACTATCATTTTCATTCATAGAAAATTACCCTTCCCCCTTCAACTACTCTTTTCATTTATAGCTATTTCATCTACCTTTCTACAGTGGTTAATATGACCTTTTTCCAAGATATTTTATTTTAGAAAATAAGTACTTTACTCTGGTTAAAATATAAAACATTGGAGGTAAACTACCCCTTCCGCTCAACCGATCTTCACCAAAATCAATAGGCCTTGAGTCCTCTGCAACTCGGGTACATATGCAAAAAAATATTTTATTCTGTTAGAATTTGCTGCAGTTACCGTTTGCCATAGAAAAGTTCTACACACAGACAAGTGAGAGGAGAAGAAGGGAGGAACCAGGTCAACCAATCGTAGTGCACAGTGGCTCATTCGAAAAAATTACACGTATATTATTAGTTTTATATTACGACACAATTGAAATACTCCATATATATTAATACTCTTTATATGCGTATTAATTATATTTACAGATTGCCCGTATATAGGTGATGACAATAAATTTTGTCGAGACGTCGTTATAAATTGCGTGTAGCCAGTGGACCGAACCTCACACAACCTTTCATCACTAGAGGTTACCAAACGATGAATTTTTTTATCAAGCGACTTATGGCCCGCTTTGCACATCGAAAATCTCATTAATATTTGTGATGAGCGCAAGAGTGAGTGTGTAGGGGAGTACTTCTTGTTTCGCAAAGTTTTTCCCAGAATAAAAAAGGCTTCGCAAGAAGACCGAAGAACTGCACATCGCGATTTGTTATATGTCCGTATCCAGATCATACAGTTGTTACTTGTAAACACTGCGAGCTTGTACGTGTACTCACAGTGCTGAAGTAACGCTCACATTTTACAAGGGGATAAGCAGAATTTAAGCGGAACCGCGCGGGCCAGACGTGGCCAATAAAAAATGTGCCTAATGAAAAATATGGTAATTAGCAGAAGCAGGGAACACGGTAAAGGCATGTCCGAGCGTAGTTTATCGCGAAGACGCTCGCTCGGTCGGTAAACGTCACACCTTAAACATGTCGTTTCCACGGTGGGCGGGGGAGGGTGACGTCATTGCGGTGGTTAGCGTCGTAACTCAAGAACGCCGTGGCGGTGGCGGCAGCGGCAGCGGCAGCAGCATTCAAAACGAATGACGCAACGGATGGTCCTAACTTGATTTAGCGACTGCCGCAAGACAGAGGTCAACTCCGCTCCGCTCCGTGAGTCATTTCTTTATTTAAACGCTACACGCTGTCTGCGTCTGTCGTTGGTTTGGCTTTTATTGTAACGTGATTGGACACTTACGATGACCTAAGCGCTGCGAGCGAATGTACCCATAAAAATTTTCTCTGCAATGAAGTGTTATCGTCTTGTGTCTTAATTAATAAAACTACTCGTTCTTTGTAAGCATTCCTGTCCTTCGTCGCATCGCACTTGTTGTTAATTATCTAAATATTTATTATGAATTTATCGCAACATTCAACAGCAGAAGCGCACTCACGTTGTGATAAGGGGTTATCAATGGTTGTCTGATACTAATGCAGTACTGGTGCTTTCCGCTTTGATCCGGTTACGACCAAGGCACACAATAATATAGTTATTTTCTGCTTATAATACAAGCAACGACATTATGAATAAGTTGCGTACGTTCAACCTTACGTGCGGGACCATCAGGTGAACTCTTAAGGCAGCAAGTAAAGGAACACGCCTAAACTTCTACAAGGTGAAGGCCCTTCCTACACGTCTTTACGGGTCTGAGAATTGGACTTTAACGAAAGGCCAGGCCAGTCGCATCCAAGCGGCCGAAATGAAATTTCTCAGGCACGTGGCAGGGTATACTCTCCACGATCATAGAAGACACACAGATGTACGGCAGGAACTGAATATTGTGAGTATACTCGACAGGACTGCCCAGTATCGGCTGAATTGGTGGGAACATCTTTGCCGAATGAATGACTGCCGCATCCCCAAACAACTATGGAACTATAAGCCTAAGGGACGGAGAGGTGTGGGATGTCTGAGGAAGCGCTGGAGTGACCAGCTCTAGACTCTTTGACTGTTTGAGACCAGAACAAACCATCCTTGGTTTAATCCTTACAGATGATGATGATTATTATTATATTATAATATATTATTATTATTATTATTATTATTTTTTTCCACTTGGAAAATAAAAATAATGGTTCACCACTCGGCGGGAAAAAAACAATGCTCGTGTTTTGAAGGCTTGATAAGAAAGCTTTTAGCAAAACTACAAATTGCCCAGTGTTGTTTTGCCGGTTGTATTGCAAATATATTGCGAGGTTAATCACCAGCCCGTCATAAATAATTTCCATTGACGGTTAAATTGCCTTTACTTGACAGAAATGTAATATTTCACAAAAGAAAGTTGTGTAGTTGATTCAAATAATACCGCACTTTACACTTGTTCATTGTGTTGCAAACGATAAATAATATCGGTTCCATTGAGCGGGAAGGCAGTGAACCGGCGAGAGAGAGAGAGAGAGAGAGAGAGAGAGAGAGAGAGAGAGAGAGAGAGAGAGAGAGAGAGAGAGAGAGAGAGAGAGAGAGAATAACGAGCTTCTACTTGGGCTATTATACGTAGTAGCGTAATTGTGGGGGTTGGTAATTTACAGGTGAGGCGAACAAATTGTTATGATGAAAACGGATCCATGGCCCAAGCTAATGCAGAGCGCTTAAGTAAAATATCGCGGTGGGCTCTTGCTCCGGTATCTGGCTGAGTGGAAAACGAATCTGACAGTAAATGTTCACACGTAGTAGAATCGAGAACATATATGTATATTGTAACGAGTAGTTTTTTACGTGTGTTCTGAAAAGGTGTAAGTATAGTGTGTTTTCGCCTCACACTGTCGTCGTCACTTATATGTTGCGCTAACGATGTCCGTAGCGATCCTTAAATTACCAGTACAACACGAGTGGAAACCTTACCTGTTCTTCGTTAGGTGTTCATAAATCCCGGGTGGCGCCAAATTGTTTAATTAAAACAGTTAAATTAACAAATAGTATGATTGAGCGTGCTTCGCTATGACGATATGGAGTATTCAAATTTATTCCCGCCTTCGTTCGACCTTCTTAATCGAGCAGTTAGTTCGCCGAGTTTGCGACGTGAACGCTTACCGTCATCTCCGCTCTTTGCTAAATAATACACAATTTATAATATACTTTCCTATGGAATAAAAAAAACAGTGGTTACACTCTGTACTAGTTTATTTATTGGTGATTGGTAATTACTCAGTTTGACACAAAATTATATTTGGTTATTCAACAAATTTGCACCGACAATTAATATAAGACAAATATCTCAAGGTTGGCGAAAATCGATTTTGAACGATGTTAGTTAATTCGACATGGCGTCTAAAGAACAAAGTTTACTTTTTACAATTTGTCGTTCAATAAATCTGGATTCTTGTGATTACGAAAGAAATATTATTAATGATTACAATAAAGTACACTACCTTACATTATTTGTACTTAAATAATATAATGTGTAATCATAATTTGTTCCTGAAGTGTGGAAAAGTGTGTTTCAAAAATTCGTAATTTTCATACAGGTTATTTTTCTAGTTAACAAAATTCCAGTGTTTTATTTTTTTTTAATTAATCTTTGAAAGAAATAATATTCAGTTTATAGTGAGAGTTCAGATTACTGTGAGAAAAATTTAATGTGAATTTATTTCAGAAATTCGGGTAATTTAATAATACTTATCAAATCAGTCGACCTGATGTGAACTGTCATTCAGTCGAAATGGAATGGGGCTTCAATAGTCGTCAATTTTCAATTATCTTGGGGCTTAAGTACGTCTGGCATCTTTTTCATGTTAGTTGTAGAGATCTATTCATTTAAAATTTATTTAAATTGGTCCTTGGCATCAGTTAAATGTTCTCGTCCTTCGTCTGCTTCTTACGTTTTCATCTTTTTGAATTTTGATTACTTTTTATACATTTTATATTAAAATTTTGGTCATTCACGTACTGGCGTCTATTCTGGGTGAGCGTCACTTATGGAATAATAAGATTTAACGGATAATTAGTAACCAACGTTCCGTTGTCATGGGAACTGATAGCTTCTGATTGGCTTAGCTTGACTTAAGACCATTGTTATCACATTTGAATTTTTATTCAAAATCACTGTAAATCTTCTGATTGCTATTATTCTTCCGTCTTCCTCTCTACGTATTAAATACTATCACTACTGTTCGTATTTTCTTTCAAAGATCATTTTGACATCCCATAAGGTTGGGTTTTCTAATGTATTATTGTTTGGACAATTATGTTGATATTTGTTAATTACATTTCTTTTTTATTTTAAGTCCTTATTCTAACATTTATCTTTTAATCTGATTCACAAATTATCCTTGACTAGTTGCTTGCCTTGGATTTGCTAATATTTTTGTGAGTTTTATACAATTTGTAGTTATTTGTTTTTTACAGTTAGGCATTTCATAGGCCTAAGTAGTAACTGACTATATTTACTTATTTTATACAAATTACATCTTAATTTACCCTCATACATGTTTTGTTTTGATATTATAAATGATTTGTTTACTTATTGATGTGTTTTGGTTCTGTTTTTATAATAATTGTATGTTCCCATTGGTTTCTACATTATGGTTTGTTAATTATTTCCTAACTGATTTTCCAGTGTTATCAGATCTGTATTCTTTCTATTTACTTATTTTGCCATTGTTAACAACTAGGCTATTACTTACTATTCTCTTACATAAAACATAACATCTAGGCCTATGGTCTGTATAATTCCTTCAGCCATATCCTATTCATAGATTAAATCAAACAATTTTGTTTAACAGTTATTATGCAATGTTTGCTTACAATTCGTTTCATTCTTACTTATCTTTTGGGTGATAAACATCATTACACCATTTAAACTTACTTAATTGATTATCCCTTAGAACATGGGGTGTTTATTTTATTTTGCTCTTGTTTCCTTTATTATATTTTTTCTTATACAAACTTTACCTTCTAGCCATGGTAACCCTAACTATTAACCTTCTATGGGATTCCCCCTTTTGAATACTATTGTATCCCTTACTTACAATTAAACTTAATGCTATCAATAAAAAGATTCTTATTAAATAATATTGTTCACTATTAATCATTTAGTGTTTATCACAGATTATTAAGTGTTTACACCTATCAATAGGGTTTCTCATTATTTTGGGGTTTTACACTTTCACTTTTGCACTTCTTAAATTTTATTTTAAGTGTTATTAGTGGGCAATCCCTAACATTACATTCTCTTTGTCACTTAGTTATGTTTACTTTCTCACTATTTCACTATCTCTCTCTTTACAAATGTTATTTATACGATTAATAAGTTCATGTCTTTATAGAGTTCATTATTACATTTAAGCTCTATTTCTTTGGTTAGTGTACTTTTATTTTTCACATTACTTTATTGGGGTTTATCAATTATCATTTACATTGATCATTTAGTCGATAATAATAATTATCTTTTACATTTGTTATTTATTGGTTTCTTTTGCATTATTATATTTGAGTGTAACATTTCTCCTTTTTGTATTCTATATCATTTGTTTGTGTCTTATCATTTGATTTCATTTTATTTCCTTTATACTTGTTTCGTAAACAATAATATTTTGTTTCATTTTCATTTTCCTCCTTCTTCGATTTCATTTTATTTCCTTTTAATTTCATTTTATTTTGATTTTCCCCTTCTCATTTGGTTTCATTTTATTTGGTTGTATTGAGTCAATCACTTGGGTTAGGTCATGTAGTCGTTTGTCGCGTCATTGTCATTTTATTTTCATTAGTTTAAACATTTTATATAGTTGATTCATCGTTTTCATCCCTGGTATTGGGGTGGCTTATTTGTGTTGTAACAATATATTGATTTATTTATGTATTTATTTTATGAATTATATACAACGATTGTGGGTCCGGTTGCAAAGTCAAATGCCACATGGATTAATGTAAAGCTGAACCGTACTGCAGCTCGGTGACCTTCTGAATTGTAGTAAAGTAGAAATCGGGTAAAGATTTATTACTACATGTTATGTCCTCTTCTTTACTACAAAATTAAGCTTTCGGCCTGTTCAGGCTTGAAAATTCATCCGCCCAGAGTTTTTATATTGTTACGACGGTCTAACTGATCGTCGTAGGTACAGTGGAAACAAAATACAAGACACCGGTTACGTCACTAATCACCAGCTTTAATTGTCACAATTAAACGGTTTGTAATTAGCAAGACAGTCTCTTACAACAAATCAATTAAAAATTGTTCACACCCAATAAAAATGTTAACTGATATAAGACACAATTGTATTACAATAGTCCCGCACAATTATAAAACACCTAATACTTCGCCACAATACTACAAACCGCACTCCAGTAAGTCGCAACTCAAAATCAAACTGAACGTCGCCGAGTACTTGTATATATACCCCGCCGAGGTTCCAGAATATTCCCTAATAGGCGTCTACTAGAAAACACTACGCATCAGCTCTACACTAGGATGCAATTGACTGCGGCCTTGACACAGTGCGCGGGGCTGGCGACGTCCAGAAAAGTCTCGCGAGCGCATGTTGAAATCACGTACCCCACAACATTCAGCCGGATTCCTCTGGAACATTCGATAAACTTGTAGAACGTTCCGTATTACGTAACACCTCTAGATCTCCTTGACCTTAAGCTAATGTGTTCTTCGGGATGCGGTTTTTTATCGCAAAAACCACTGCCCTAGGTAACGGTTGCCTGTTTTTCTTTGAAGCTTTCGAGGCTCAGTAAACCCTTCCAGACGCGTTCTTGTCGTCTTCCTTCATAACCACCATTTGCAGACCTACTGTCCTTATAAAACGGATTCCTCTTATGCTCCAGTATAATTGGATACTTCAGGACATTCTCCGTGTCACCTCGGTGATGGGTCTTCATATTTGCTGAAGAGTAGGGTACCTCTTGCGCACATAACGTCCGGTGAGTTCTTCACACTTAACAAGGAGCCCTTACAAACCAGGTAGGTCAGTTTAACCTGGAGCTCGCCCACAAATCTCTTAGCGCAACTACCTCACTTAAGGATATTATCGTCTGCTCTCACAAGGAAAATTTGTAAAGGAAAGAAAGTATAGAACACTCCTCGAATACTCTAATACCGCGAGAACTTGAAAAAGAAGAGCCAGCCAAGAGAGATTAGACAAGACAACATAAAACAGACTGACACAAGTAAGTGGAAGCAATTCCAGTCTAGAATACAGACCTGAGACGTAAAGAAGAAGAGAAGGTAGAGCTTGAGGAGGCTGATTGCAGCGGTACAGACCATGCGCTAGAGTAGACTATGAATAGAATAGAATATCTTTATCCACCTTTATTCTGGTTATCGAAAGAAATCAATTCCAAATTAACATCTTATAGCACGTAATTTTAAAACAATGACGTAAAAACTCGTTTAGAGAATAAAACCATTCTTCTTGTAAAAAAATACCTTAACTCTATTACAAAACATTGTGTAGCTGTTTGACGCTCTCAGCTCGGGCGGTAAAGAGTTGTAGGCCTACACTATTGTACTCTAAATCCATTTTTTTCAAACATGTTTGGAAAAATTTAAACTACCTGTCTTTAGAGCGAATATCGAGGAATTAACGCCTTAGTTCGTAACAGATAATTAGTTCATATAAATGCAAATTCCGTGGTAATTCCAATGCAGACAGTGAAGGCTGTTTTAACATTTTTGTTTAACGTTAAAGCATAGTTTTGCATTATAAAGGTTTCAATAGAGTACCGCGAATTTGTCCAGTGTAAAATTCGAAAATTTATCAACGATTTGAACAACCAAAGTAATAACCGGTTGTGTCCTCAAAAGGTGCGAACAAACTCGAGATGAGAAAATATGTGAAAGACGTACACACGCTAAGAACGTGAGAGGTGCGACAGGCACACGCTAAGATCTCACCACAATATATAACACGTAAAATACGGTTAGCAAAATGTTGGAAAGAAGTTTTTATGGCTTACCATAAATGAAACCATAGCCGTCCAACCTTGCACTCTCAAAGGGCCACTGTAAGCACACGTTCTGGGTACCCAAACGTTTTCCTACTTATGTTTGCTTGTTTCGTCGTACTCCTGTAAACATACAATGGAGAATAAAGACATTATACGTATATTGTAATGCATTCGAGTATTTCATACATGTATATGGGTTATAAAATCAAGTGAGTTACGCCGTATTAACAAGAAAAAAGTGGCATCTCATTTAACAAAAATAAGATTATTCGATTCAGTACAGCTACCGAACAAGAACAGTATTTGCTCTATTCCTTCTTTAACTGTAATACTACAAAATATAACTTTATTAGACTTTTCTGCTAATTTTCAAATGATTATCATCTTTTGCTTTAAAAGATTATGCATTGATTATTCGTGTCTAACTGTCAAAACATTTATTATATTCTATCATCGCAAACAGCGCAAAGTGATATCTATAACTAGGTAACCCTTGATATCTAAAAATAAAAGGAAACAAAAGAAAACAGCTCGCTTAGACATTCAAAACACTGAACCGGCCTTCGTAGATAATCACCCCCTTTGAAACTGGTACAGAGTTTGTTTAAAGTAGTTTTACTGTAGATAAAGCTGCGGGCACCGATCACGATATTGAGGAGAGCTAACCAAAAGCCAGGAAATCGTTTTCGATACTAAAAACATCATGAAATCAAGGCTTTACGCCGTGAAAACAACAAATTTCGTATTTTCGATTCTAGCGTCAATTATGTTCTATTATATACGAAGATCAGTTGAAAAGTTCACGGAGCGACACCTGTAGCTTAGCGGCAGAACTAACATTTTTCGCATTTTGTAAGATTCACATTTCCTGTAAACAGCTGTTAATTTCCAAAATCTGTCTGTCAGTGTATTCATTGTTTACCAGCTGTACGAAATTTACGTGTCACGCGTGTTTTGAAAAATGGACAAAAACTTTGTTAAAAAGGGTCTAGCGCCAATGAAAATTCACAACGAAATGGTAAATGTGTTAGGTGGTACTGCTTCTTCTAAAACAATGGTGTGCAAGTGGGCACTCTAGTTTGAAAGTGATCGTACGAGCATTGAAGATGGTCTCCGTCCCATGGAAGATGGACGCCCAAAAAGTGCGACACCTCAAAATTGCACAAAGTTTTTCATACCAAATTCTTGAGTTAAAATATGATACACACGCTCATGTGAGATGCGTATGATATTATTTACAGTCAATCGCCAGTCTTTCAATACCGTGTATGGAAGTGTTTTTTAATTACATATGGAGTCGTTGCACTTTCTGAGCGTCCACTCCTAACACATTTACATTTTCGTTGTGCATTTCTATTGACTCTAGACTTTTTTAACAAACAATTCAATTATAGCACGAAGTTTGAATTTCTTTCCAAGTTTTTTCCATTTTTCAAAACACCCGTGACACGTGAATTTCGAACAGATGATAAATAAAATTTGGAAATTAACAGACATTAATAGATCTTACAGTACACGAAAAAGTTTAGTTCTACCCTCAAGCTACAGATGTCGCCGCTCCGCGAACTTTTCAACTGACCCTTGTAGTTATGAGACCGAAAAAGTTAAGTTCTATCCTCAAGCTTCAGATGTCGCCGCTCCGCGAACTTTTCAACTGACCCTTGTAGTTATGAGACCGAAAAAGTTTAGTTCTACCTTCAAGCTACAGATGTCGCCGCTCCGCGAACTTTTCAACTGACCCTTGCATTTATGAGACCGAAAACGTTTAGTTCTACCTTCAAGCTACAGATGTCGCCGCTCCGCGAACTTTTCAACTGACCCTTGTAGTTATGAGACCTAGTAAGTCACGAAAGCTATTACCAATACATTTTTAGTTCTTTATAAACAAATATCTAAGCAGAATATTATGCGTTTTCTGCTGGCCTGATCACGTAATCATCAAAGACCCCAGAACGAACCAGAAACCGGTTGAAAAAGAAATTCAACGGAGAAAATGCGAATGGCTAGGACATACCGTTAGAAACCAAGGACATCTCGCGATAAGCCACGAATGTGAACCTCAAATGGAGTACTCAGTTTAAGTAGTGAGAAGAAATTAAACAAAGCGCCAACAACCGGGTCAAATCGCGCCAAAAACCGACCTTGGACGCCCTACGTTTCGCGATGGAATGATGGGCTTTTATTTACACGCGCGCGCGCCTGCATAAAGAAAAGAATACAGAAAGTGGTGAATGAGGTGTTCAGACATATAGAAACACTATTGAAACCACCCTAAATATCTCCCTAGTTATTTCGGTTAAAGGGAATGAGTGGGCTATGTCAAATTAATTTACTTATAAATACGCATATTGTCAGTTTTAGTTTTTCACATAAAATAAATTAATGTTTTCACTTGTATTTGCATTAAATTGTTTGGAGGCCATGCATTTGTGGCAGTGTCGTCGTAGCCACGATTTTTCCACGGGGGAGGGGTTTGACCCAAGATTTTATCATGGAGGTGTAGGCCTATATACCAGGATGTTTCCATAGTGGTAGGTTATTGACGATAAGTAGGGGCCATAGACGTTAGTTGTAGTAGGGGATTTACCAGCCCACCTGCATATTTTACCTATAGGCCTAAACCTTCATTGGTGATGATCTTCTACCCAGGGTTGTAACCCCCCACCCCAGGCCCCTTTTGGTTTCGCCACTGATTTGTGTTGAATTCTTCAAGTACTTTGAATGTGTCACTGCAATGGTATCAGTTAAAATTGTTTTTAATAGAGGGGTAATATTTGTACAAAAAGGACTATAAAAGGGTACGCAAGGTTGGTAACACCTGGGTAACAGCGTGTTATCAATATTGGGAATGTGTATGAATCTGTACGTAGTGGGGAGGTCTCTCTCTCTCTCTCTCTCTCTCTCTCTCTCTCTCTCTCTCTCTCTCTCTCTCTCTCCTCACTCATTTCTTGTATTGATTACCTTGAAGAGGTAATCTCCGATATCTGTATACCATTTTATCGTGAAAGCTGATTGGTTCCGTATAGTTCATATCAACGTGAAGAAGTTACCTGGGTTTTTGACGAAATGTTGCAATAGGTGCCTCCTTTTTCAAAGCAACTTTAAGAAACGAATAACGCACCTGGCGCATAAACAAAGAACCGAAATAATAATGCGAATCTGTTCTTTCCTGTCCCTCTCTTTTTTTTAGCATATGACGGTAAGCATCAAGATCAAAAGAAAACAGGGTTAAATGAACGATTTCTATTCTCCAGTTGATGTAGCATTTAAATATTGCTTTATTTAAATAAAAATTGAATACATCTATTCAGTAGTTTGTGGTAAGTACAGCGAATATTCATTTCAAAGCTTTGTACTTCAAAAGGCTTTTGTACAGGCGAATATAGTAAAATATTATGAAAACTGTTTTACGAAGTGATGATGCTTGGAATAGCAGGATTTAGAGCTCGTTAATAAATATGCACGCAGCCTTCTTATGCGCTGGAATAAGAACAGATTGAACGCGTGCGCGGTGTGTGGGCCAAGGACCTGTGTGTAGCGTGCACAGAACGGCATTACGTCTAACCTCTACCCCCCCCCCCCCAATTAATTAAAACATTAAATAACGAAAATTTATTATTCCAGGTTTTCTCATTATAGAGAAAACGGGTTTTCTTTTTCTTTCTTTTTTTTTAATCCTTGTTCTTTTTTAAACGCCTTTGACATGCAACGGTTCTCCAGTACGCTGTCAGTATATCACAGAGAACTGTGTAGTAGAGGTGGGCCGATATACCTATAACAGGTATTTTGGAACGATATTTTTATGGAACGGATGTAAGAGTGATTGAAAAGTTGAAATACCTGTTATTCGCGGCCTCGCTGTTGCGAGTCGAGGCACGCCCCTACGCAAGTAATGAATACACAAGTAACAAGTAAACGAATACGCCAATGCCAAATACTAGGCGTATCACTGGTACAAAAGGATTAAGGAACAACAAGTAATAGAGTATTTCAAATACTAGGGGTATCACCGGTACACAAGGAACAAGTAAATGAGTATTACAAATACTAGGCGTATCACGAGGAACACTGGTACACAAGGAGCAACTAGTATTTTAGGAACAACTAGTATCAGTAGTATTTCGAGTACGAACAAGGAGTACGAACTAGTACGAAGCCACTTTTTGGTCCTGAATACTTCATTCTGCGCAAAGAGACGAAGCTGTTTTTAATAAATGAACAAAATTCATACTGATGTTACATTTATTCTCGTGTGTTATGCAGATATATAATACGGATTATAATAAATTATATATTATACTAGTCACCAACTTGGTAAATTTTGAAAAACAAATTATATTGTGTTATAACCTACAGAGTGGCTGATAATAGTTGATAAGCCGCTAAGAGCAGATATCTAATGAAATTTTACTGCAAACTGTTTAGGTTATGTTTTTATAAGGGTAATCGGTTTAAATCATGTTTATTCTTGTTCACTCTTGTAGCTTACTGTTATGTTATTATGTTTTTGATGTTTTTTTTCCACATTATTTGTTGTGCTATACATTATACTTTTGTTAATGTGATTTTAACTTCACTGCACATCTCACGTAAATGATGAGATTGTTGTAACGGACATTTATGCACTTTATCTAGTCCTGTTCATTAAATCTTTACTGATCTGATACGGCTACCCTAAAAACAAGGTGTTTTCGTAAATTTGTTTCTTTTATCTAAACTGCTGATTTTGAATTTTTGTCTCTATCATTTTACTTATCATTTGACTAATAGTAGTTTCCACTTAGTAAAGAAATAAAATTAAACTCCATAACAGATAACACATTTAGGTGTAAATGGTCAAACTGCAGCCTAAGATAAATACACGATCTGATGAAGATAAGATACTATACTTATTAGAAGGCCATCAATAAAACAAGGTAATAAGAAGAGAAAGCTACAAGTTTATCTGAATTTCTTGGAGACTGTAAAACATTCATGATTGATTTATGATATGGCTGGAAGTTTCCATTATTTGCCCAACTTGTGCTTTTGCCAGGACCTATCAGTTGCACAGTTGATCTACTAGCAGTGGTTCCCAACCTTTTGGGACCCGCGTACCACTTTGGTCTTCCGCATTCTTTTCGAGTACTACCTGATAAGAAAATAAGATAAGAGGAAATATCTAATGAAATTTTACCGCAGACTGTTTAGGTTGTTTTTATAAGGGTAATCGGTTTAAATCGTGTTTATTCTCATTCACTCTTGTAGCTTACTGTTATGTTTTTATTATATGTTTCTGATGTTTTTTCACATTATTTGTTGTGCTATTCTAAATTACATTGCCTGAGTTTCGCAACTGATTTGTCTAACCAATGTTAGTTTCTTTACTCGTAGTGAAAACTTAAATTAGTATTCCCAAAGGGAGATAGGCCTATAAATTCTCTTCTTTCTTATTTTCTTTTAAACAGTAATAGTTTAATGAAGTTACAGTGTAAAGTAACACTGTTAATACTTTTAGTTTCAATTTATTTCTTATAACAAATTATATAATATAGGTTATGTAATATCTTCAAATAAATACACTCCAAGTAGGTTTATTAATACATTAATAGGTGTATCTAGGTGAAAATGAACCTACTTGCAGTGTATTTATTTGAAGATATTGGGTTAATATATAATATGTATAATGAAGATGTGTATAATATATTATTTGAATAATATAGGTTATGTATAATTAGTATATAATAACAGGTATTTGTACCTGTTATTTTTTTGGAACGGTATTTTCATACTTATTATTTTAAAATAACAGTTTAGCCCACCTCTACTGCGTAGGCAGTGAACGTAGCCGTGACCGCATCTGGAGGAATTGGTAGCAGTGGCAAGACGCTGGCTGACGAACTCGCGGCCTAGTTTTGTTTTGCTAATTATGGTTCGACTAACTGCATGGGTTTGTAACCTCGCTGTGCTTTGTTGCACCAGCCTATGTAACGCATCGTTTTCAATTAGCTGCCAGTTCCGTCGACTGACTACGGTTTTTTTGTCACGCCTCAAACCTCAAACTCGCGTTTAAGTTTTTCTAGCAGCTTGTTGCCGTCTGTTCTTCAGAAAAGTTATCGCTTCACAGAAAAACAGCGGCTTTTAGTGTCATAACCGCGCTACTGCTAATTAATTAACGTATTTTTAAAATTGTTACAAGACACCGCTTCGTCTCGTCTGAAATTTGGGAACTGAGAACATTTTCGACGCTTTTAATATGCGATTGTATCGATATATTACGATGTGGAAAAGAAGAAGTGCACTAATTGTAAATTGTCCTATTTCCTAATGGAAAGCGAAAATACGTGTCGTTTTCATTTGTGAGGTTAGGTGACAATGTTTTTTTTTTTTGTTTTTAGTTTACTGTTGAAATAAATAAAACCCGAGGTTCAGGAAAACATGACGTTTAAAGTGTATATACAATGCTTATAACACAGTAATACTTAAAATAAAGAACCTAACGTTTTTGAGTTGACAAATTAACAAAACTACAACAGCAAATGTAAACTGAAAAATACAAATATTTATGGTTAATGGAAAATACAAAAAACAATGTTTTAAGTAATGACAACATACGGTCTACATATTGTACATAATGGACGTTTCTTTTTGGTTAGCCACAAAACGAGTAGGCCTACTTGTTGGAAATATAACCTCTTCTCTTGAGTTATAACAGAGGGAACCCAAAGTAATTGGTTCGGCCAATTACTTCAGGCTGCCTTATTCGGGACGAGCTGAAATTTAAACAGAACAACACACAGTAAAATATAAAAGGAATCATGGAAGGGAAAACTGTTGATTTATGTACTCAGTATATGTGTGCAACAAGAAGATTTCTCTTTATTAAACATTTAAATAAAACAAATGACATTTACTCAAAAACAGATCCCATTACATTATTAATTAAATTATTAACTTGTTTAAATTGCTTTATATAGACTGTGGGATCACAACAAATTATATTTAGCCTTTTCCCGGATCCGGGTAACCATTTGGTATTTAGTCTTTAAACTTTAAAAATTAATTATATTCAATTCAAGATATTAGCTTGCAAGACTGTTACTTTTACTTTTACTTTTACTTTTAAGTTTCATTATTATTCCATTTGAAGAATGGTATTAATTATACTACGATACGTTAAAATCTAAACTGTTACAATTGCAAGAAGCCTGAATAGTTACAATTAAATTCTTAGATTTAAATTTTTATATTCTTATAAAGTCAATCGTCTCTGAAAGTCTCTTTAAGAGAGTATTGTGTTACAGTTACTATTATTATTATTCCTCGATAGACGTGCTATCGAGTCACCTTTAATTTGGGATGTAGAAGTCTCCTCCATATGGTTACATCTTGGGAACCCTAAGAGCGTCGTCCTCGTCTAGGTCTGGTCTCAGTTGTTCACGGCTTAAACGTCTGCAGAATAGAGTGGGCCTTCTACACAGGTACTCGTTGATTCTCAGATGTCTCGAACTGCATTATCGGTCGGGTCTACTAGAGTTGTAATTCTGATGATTCATGTCTCCAGGTAGGATGTTGTGAAGAGTCGTTAATCGGAGAAGATAGCTGTTATAGTTATTAACACTCGTACTATTGGTTGTCACATATTTCTTCTTGTTACAACGTTTTTTTAATATTTCTTTCTCTTAACGTTACATATTACACTCTTTTGTAGCAGTTAGTAAAATACATAAGAATTAATCCAAACTAATAACCAATCACATAACATTTCAACAGAGCATTTCGCTCGTGCGTGTGCACTGCTTGGAGTCGTCATAGCGAGAGAGAGATTTTTCGTTCGCTACCACTGGTACAGGACAATAGATAGTGGGGTGTTTATTCCGCGAGAATATAGTCCCGGTCTCTCTCTAAATAAAACTTTTTATGTATACAAACTATCGCTAGATAAAAATACATCATTTAAATTAGTTGTTTTCGTGACTATCTGTGTCTTCAGATTCTTTAATTATTAACATTATTTTTCTATATTATTTTAATTACAGAAGACTCGGTAAACATGTCGAGTCCGGTATCAACAGGTAGGCGCCTGATAACAAGCAAAGGTTTAAATGCGACAATAATAATTACTTACAATATGTCTTTTCTTTACCGTTTCTTTGCCCTTATTAATTACTACTTCCATTTACACTTAGTACCTACATGTTTTTTATTATCATTGTGAGATTTAAATGGTTAATTGTTCGCAACTTAAAATTTTTTTTTATTTCTTTATTTTTTTTTTAATTGTCACAATTTAAATCGTCACAAATGTTACCGAAAAACGAGTTCTGCCACAAAAAAGTGACATGTATAGTAATAGGCAAGGGGTGGGCCCTTTCTTTCGTAGTTTCTGAAAAAAAAAGTTTTACATTACACACGCATCGCTTTCCTTGTGTAATTTCAGTTCTCATGTTAACCTAACAATATCGACTTTTGGCGTTACAGGTACGCAACTGTGATATACTATTGCTACAATCATTTTTCATTTAAAAAAAGGACTAAGAACACCAACTGCAATCGCCAGCCAACTATTTTGCAACATACGAAATTAAAATCTGTATAATTCTTTTACCTACATAAAATTATGTGCGATATTCACTAAAGATCGAAGCTAAACAATCCCATAATCGAAATATCGAAAATTACTGCAGGAACGGATAAAGGTACAGTACCGAAATTTGTTCTGATGAACGAATTTCGCGAGTGCATCAATTAATATTCAGCCAGGGATCTTTAGAAGCTTGAATGTAACAGGGAAAGGTATGCATAGCCGTGCGATGCGCTCTAGGTTCTGATGCTGTATCTCTTAAGATAAGTTAGGCCGGTCTCAACTAATTTAGGTTAAGTTCGTCGTCTGATTTTTGAGAAGAATCTACTCGTTTCAACTGCTCGGGTTCAGAGTGTACAACAGAGATACAGAGTTAGAAAAATTGCATAAACTTCGAGCGGTTTTTGTGACCGGTGTTAACAAAACGTTTATAAATAACGATTGTAAGGGCACAAGAATAAAATTTTACAAAATAATCCCTGATCAAGTACTATCGTATGAGCGCTAATTAACGAGGACGGATAAAGAATCCAGGCAATTAAAAATACATGTTAAGCCACCCTAAAGAATCCAACATTCTTCCGACTTTCTTTTCTCCAATCACTCGATACATTAACCTCTTGGAAAAGCAATTAACTACACAAGTAGACCTATAGCACAGTATAAACTTTTTATTGGCCGAACTGAGGACGGTAATACCTATACAAATTATTTGTAATAGTTAATACATATTTACAGGAAATTTCTGTTTATTTTCTAAATGAGTGTCTTGACACGATATAAAGCTATAGCTGGTCTATTTGGAAGCGAAATCTGGACCCTAAACGCCAGGGGCGGTTTCTGTAAGAGATAGCTAGTTAGCACTAAGTCCAGAAATTCTGACGTATAAAATATATATGCCTGTATATCAGTGGCGTGGGTACATAACACCTACTGCCGGTTGTGATAGGCCTAAAACTTAACATAAAAATTAATTCGATTTTTTTCTTGTACCAAGTGTTCTTTTTAGAGCATTTTCTATCATTCGCCGGAAGAAGAAGAGGGTCCCGGTTCAACGGGATCTGACTCTCATTATACTTACACAGAATAAATCAGAACACAAATAATCGAATTAAAAATAATAAAGACAAGCAGAGAAACACATAATTAAACGAACAAAACACAAATAGGTAGGTAGTAACTGCTGCACGTTGGTTCCAAAACGAACATAGCTGCTAACTGAGCGTTTTGCCGATTTATACAGCGGCAACACATTGGGCGGACGAACGTGTCCCCCTTCCACGTGACAACTACTACGAGGTCAATGATCACAGCAGTAATATATTGCCGATGTCTGAGAGAGCAACACAAAACGGTGCAAGTGCACGGTAGTTCGAAAGCAGTGCTATGGTTTTCTTCAAGTTTCCCTACCAGTATCGTTCGGATTACAAATTATTCAATAACTAAAGTATTTATTGTGTGATATAATTAATATTATTTTTTTCGTTTCCTGTACTGTTACCGCCGGCAACAGCGGTTACATGGACGCCACGCTACTGCTGTATATTGTAACGTAACAAAGTTAGAGTCCCAGACGTTACATAAAAACTTTATCCATAGAAATTCAAATAATACCCAAGTATGCCATAATTAAGGTCAGGAAGGCAAACCTCACCTAAAAAATATATGAATAATACCTAGTAAGGTTACTAGGTAATAAGGTAGTAAAAATGTATTTAAATATAAAATATGGAGTGATCAGTGGAAGATGTAAACTATAAACACAGTGTCTAATGAGATGAATTTACTATAGACAAGTTTGAAAATAATAGACTGTTTAATTAATATTTAATGTTTTATAAAGATGTACATGTTGTTGTGCTTTATCATGATATTGTGTTTACATGATATTTATTCTGTGTTTTGTATGTCGCAGGTGTGAAGCCGTTGCTTTAAGAAAGTATTAAGTAATGGATACTAATTTCATTCATGTTAAACTTGTATTTTAGTAATTAAATACAAGTGTATTTATTATGTATTGTATCATATTAAGTGTATTTACTTTGAATAATTAATGAAGATATCATAAAATAATATTTGTAAACTTGGCCAGGAAGACAATAATATTGTTAATAAATTGTCAAGAGGTCATTGTAATTAAGTTATAAACTAATGAAGGGTTCAATGATAAACTAAATAATAATAATAAATTGAAGTCAGGAAATTAAAGTTAGAATAATTGGCCATAAGCCAGTGACTCTTTGTACAGTAGGTCAGGTCAGAAAAATTAAATTAAAAACAAAAAATTATAACACATATAATAAAACCAATAGGCCTAAAATTAGTATTTTGTAAAAGGAAATTAATACCTTTTAAAATAAGTCGATTAAGAAGAAAATGTAGTAAAATGTATACGGTTTAATAAGGCAGATTAAGTGAAAGTTTTATGTGATTTAATGTAATTCCAAGAAGGGAGTATTTTATTAAATAAGTGTAAGAATATTTCCTAATTATGGCTCTAGGATAACAAATATTATCCAATAACAGAAGAAGCAATGGTTGTTAGAGACATCTAAATGCAAGATATCTTGTTGATTTAGGAATTAAATTGTTATATATGAACGAGGACAGTTCAGTTGTGATAAATCTAGGAAAAACCAATAAACCTAATAAATAAAATTACTGTTAATTCAAATTAAATATAGTAACTGATCAAAAAGACGGTTGGACGACTTCCGAGGCTCTCACTCCGAGAATATAAAAATACCTATCGATAAAGTTCAAATCAAAAATCTAAAGAATAAATTAACTAACCGTACCGTCAAATGAGTAATAATGGAAAACAATAAATAAATGAAGACAACCCCAGACCTGGAGAAGTCGAAGTGAATAACCTTACAACGAAAAATAAAGAGAATTAAATTTACATACAGAACCTCACTTTCAACAACGGAGCAAGGACTTAATACTACACTAATTCCGTCGGGACCTGTGACCACCAGAAACGGAAAATCAGCGAAGATCAAGAACTGAACTTTCCACTACATCCTGGGACACTAACATCAAACTTTTATTGAGAAGCTGGAGGTTAATATATTCAAGCCATTCATCATCGCTCGGCTATCCGTCACCGTTTAGTGGAACACTGCCTTAACGAGTATCTTGTAAACGTTTGGTAAAAAACCTGCTAATGTTTATACTTTATATAATAAGATTTTATAACTAAATTGTAATACCTAGTAACCTAAATTTGCATTGCCTGACCTTACTAATAGTTAAAAGAACTACATGTACCCTGAGATAAAAAACAAATTATAATTTTTAATTAAAGCTTAACATCTAAAACCCGAGTACAATAACAAATCGATTCTGTATTGTGTGATCGATATGATGTATTAGTAGCAGGAGGAAGCAGAGCTGTTGGAATAAAAATGTATATAAAATAAGGAATCCTTCTTGAATCTGACGATTTCTTGTTATTTGTAGAATAATTAGTGTATTTCGAATAGGGTGTAACTTACAGAGAAAGGAACGTGAGAAATACAGCAAGTGGAACGACTTAACCTATAATAACTGGCCGAGTGGAATTAACAGCGCTCGTCTGCAGACAGCTGGTGAATACGGGAGAATAGAGAACTAACTTACGCTCTCCGCTCTACTCTCTTTCCAATTTAAATAATACATACCGACTAGGGTTGGAGAAAAATACTGAATTATTCACTATAATAACTAATATAGCGTTTTTCTCTGGTAAAACACTTGATAACTACTTAACACAGGTCTATGATCAATAACCGAATAATATCAACCACATAATAAATATTTTTTTTTTTTATAAATTAACATTGATTTGCAGGAGATCTCATCTGCAGTAAAATATTACAAATCGACGCATTCCACAGTGGAGCTTTTGATCATCATCTAATTAAATAAGTAACAACATATAATTTATTATAAATTGACGCTCATAACGTAGGGCTGAATTAACTATAAACCCGCAACAGTAATACGCTCGTAATAAATAAATACATCGAATAATATTTGTTACAAATTGGCGAACCCAACAGTGGGGCATAACATATTCTACAATAACGTAATCTTTTAGATTACAATATGTATGTGTCTCATTTGAACACACGTGTAGGGTAAATATTGCAACGTGTAATTGTGTTTTGCCCTTACAAATCTAATAATCGTTCTTTCTAAATTATATTTTATTCAGCCTCACTATTGGGATAACCAATTTGTTACATCTAGACTCGAATCTATGGTTATTTATCTGAATTTGTGTCTTGTTTAACTCTGTTATTATTTGTATATATTTTTGTTAATATTAATTTAAGGATGAGTATCTGTTCAGGGGAATGTTTGTTGAGCGCCAATTTGCAATCACCGTTTGCAAATAAAATTTTATTGGTGAAATATCAATAATAAATTTTTGTTCAAGTTTATGTAAATAGTATATGGTCTCTTTATTCTGTAATGAACTCTTTTATTCTTTTCTTTCAGCAATGGATATGATAATTTGTACTCATCACCACATTTTTAAAAGGAATCTGCTAAGATTTTCAATTGATGAGTGTTGCCAACTTAATCTAATTACTGAGGTCAACTCACAGTATCAGATATTTTGTTCAGAATATCATACCCTTTTTGTTTTCATGAAATAAGAAACAAATAAACCTTTTTCTGTATTTTGTAAACTCAAATCCTTTATTTATTCTTTAATTTGTTCTAAATGTAAACATAATTTTTAACAAAGTTTGGCCAGCTGTATTTTTATAAGCTCAGAGTGGCAGCAGTAACTCTTAGATCTCAGGCTTTTTAAAACATTTTATAATTTATTTTTTAATAAATAAACTACAATTATAATGTTCAGTAGGTCCTTTCGACTACAATATAACAACAGTATTGACAGGGAAAGTACCAAAATACATATGATGAGAAATAGTCACAATGTATCTTAAAAGGATTATATTAAGAGTGTAAAACAGTTCAGTGTATAGGTTAAGTTATAGAAATATTTTTTAGACTTAATTAGTTTTTAATTATGTTAGCACTATACATCAATGGTGGCTTATGCTTATGTCCATATTATTAATCATTTCATTTCTCAGTGAAAGTTAATTATGGTTTTTATAAAAAGCGTATTCAAAGTTTTTTTGAAACCTTTAGATCAGGTTTAACAGGGAATATTTCAGATTAATTTTAGATCAAAAAATACTTCTCTCCCTGTGTCAATTGGTCCAATTTCTTCAGAGATGTCCTGGTTTAATTCTGTAGATTCTTGTAGCAATTCTTTCTTCTATTTTAATCTTGACATATATAATTATTCAATCGTTTATCTGGAGATGCACCGATGTCACATATATTATAATTTATTTCTTACTATAAGTATTTAAATCAACCTTTTTGCATTCAGTTTTATTAGAATCAATCTATTTTCTTCCTCCACATTTTTGTTGCTAAGGCCTCTCTTAGATATCTCCTTGGTTTCCAGATAACATTTTTATGTCACCCTGGTGACATTATAAGAATAATATAAACAAACTTTTACTATTTTATATGTCATTTTCTTTTAAAAGGATATACCTTTTTTATAAGAGCTCTTATCTTCTTTTTATTTGTTTCTTTGTTCTTCTGATAAAAAACTGATCATTTTGACATCACTCTTGACTATTTTCTGATCTATATTTCCTGAGTTAATGATTTACATTTTTTTTATTATTTTTGCTCCAAACTTATTTATTATTTCTTTTTGTACCTTTCATTTTCTTAAATTTATTTTATACATTTGGTAATCTTTTAACATAAACTGACATTGTTTCCTTATTATTTTAATAGAAATCTTATTCATATAATTTGACTGACTATGATTTTGGTACTTTCTTGTTAAGACTAACATTAGTGTTATTAACACTAGTATACATAATATTAATAAATGTGACAAAAACTGATTACTAATAACTATTAGTAATATGTTATAATTCCCCTTAACTGACTGTGTTTATAACTTTACAGTCTGCACACAAAAAACAAATTTCATAAGTAAGTTCCTACTTTAATTATAATAAACATAACATACAATAAACAATTAAAATTAAACATATTCAATTAAGTCTTTTTTAAAATATTATGTCTCCTGGTACTTTTTAATAATATAATCATGGTATATTTATGTTACTAGGGCATGGTAAAAATGTCACGTAACAATATGTATATAAAACGTATTTTTTTTATACGATCCTCAATTTAATCAGTTTATTCCTATACTCAATTTGTAGGAATATATTTTTTTATTCCTATATATTAAAGTTATTAAATGTACATTCTGAATTCCTTTTCAAACTGCCACCGCCCGCACCGAATGTCGTAGTTTTACATTCAGAGTGAGGTCGCTCGAGTCTCTAGGTTCAATAGTAACCGTGCTACCGTACGCAAAGTATTAGGGACTTGTCTGAGGGAGTTAAGGGGTACGCAACAGCCAACCGTGAAGCCTAGTTTACACCTGACGAGCATTCGGTCGAGACACTCGCTGTGCTACTCGACTGAGCGTCAGTCTTGACGGAGTAGGCGTCTACTCACATACAAGATTTAAGCGAGACAGTTCACTCAGGTGCGTAGTCGAGAACGTAAACAAAATGAGTGGTGGTGGATGTAATTAATTGAAGAGAGTGAAGAAAATTTTAAAGGATTACGGCAACCGTATTATTCGTACGTTCATAAAACTATTGGAAAATGAGTTAGCTATTAAAAAGAAGCGGATGTGGACTAGAACATGGATATTAAGAAGGGGTACACACGGAGCATCAGGTGGACTTCTTAGAGAACTGGAAAGATACCACAGAATACAGAATGTTCATGAGAATGAATTTGAGTAATCAATTTTCTTCATTTCTTGGGCATACGTAGAACGTAAGTTTTTTATTTTGTTTTTGACATCTTGAACTTCAAAACAATTGCAATGCTATTACAATCAAAATGTATTGAGCTTCAAAACAAATCACGCATTGCCTTGTTTTCTGTAACTTTGACTTAAAGTTCCACAAGCACTCGTGTGCTTTGTACTCCTGTATGAAGGCAACGGTGGTCGCACAGCCCCACTTTGATGCCAATTTAAGCGCACAATTTGAAAAATATTATGAAACTTTGCACGAGAACAGTTTAAATTGCATATGGACTCGGCAATCAGCGTGAACCAACTGTTCAGACAGGCAGAATACGCCGACGAATCCAGTTCCGTCTCCATTCGCCCGTGAAAATAGAAACGGTTTCTATTCACTTGTCAGATCACACGGACGAGTACTGAAGGCTACTTAGCGTTCGCACTAGTAAAGTACTCGGCCGAATAATCGTCAGGTGTAAACTAGACTTTAGAGTGAGACAGGCGTTAGGTAGCAGAGACAGAACTACCAGCAGCATTGACAACATTGCGGTATGGTTTCGTATTTCAGTGGTCAGTTACAGTTTATTTGAATACGTCCTGTGCGTGTAGTATTAAGCAGTCAGTTGTTAGCGATGATTTAGACGTTTATTTTAATGTTTTGTGCGTGTCACTCAATATTATGCAAAGTCAGTTCGACATACATATTGTTATTGGTATCCAAGTCACTTCGACATACATATTGTTATTGGTATCCAAGTCACTTCGACATACATATTGTTATTGGTATCCAAGTCACTTCGACATACATATTGTTATTGGTATCCAAGTCACTTCGTTACCGTAGATCCGTCGTGTGACTTCGTTTTTTATTTAAAATAATGCTTTTCGGAATACAACTTCCATCATGAAGAGTATCCGGTCGGCCTTCAAAGGGTGCGCACCCATACGGATGTGTGCAAGTATAAAGTAATGTGATCTTAACTTGTAACGACCTCAGCTGAGTGAATTAATCTGAAAGTGGAATATATGTTCCGAAACGCGTTATTTTAAATAAAAAACGAAAGTTACACAATGGATCTAAGTTAATTTATTACTTTAATAAAACGTTCATCTGAATGTGTCTGGTGTGTGTGTTGTGTTGTGCAAAATATTGTTTATCTTATTTTTAGTTCCGTCATGAATAATGTTGTAATATTTTGATTTTGAAACGATTTTCGTTGCTAAATGATAAAGATAAATTAATTATTTAGATATAGAATTAATTAGGTCTAATAATGTTAATTTAATAAAAACCTAAAAATGTTCTTGCTGGAGGCTTAACTATTTGTGCACCGCCAGATTTTTTGGTCACGGGCCGTCACTAGGATTTGCAATAGAGTCACTCGCCGAAGATGAGGTTTCTAAGGTCAGTTCTGAGGTAACAAGAAAAGATAGATTTGGAAACGAGTCAGTCAGGGAGAACCGTGGAATTTATAAATTAAACTGAAAGATGGAAGGATATATACAAGGTCAGTGGCGGCTGGTGGTTCCAAATTTTGGTGGTTGCAGTAGTTGGTTCAGTAGATGGAAGATCGGTTAAAAGACATTAAACTATCATAATCACAGTTATACAAAATTATTACTATAATTTTATAACCTCACACAACGGATAATATTTACCTTGAACCAACGTAAACACTAAAACTGACATAACTTATAAATCAAGAAGGCTGTGCTGATTTCATGAGTGGAGCTACAAGTGGAGCATTGCAGAAACTTTGCAACCGCCTAACTAACATTGGGAACATAGGGCAGTTGTGAAGAGTAGCTCACGTCCTCCTATGTGTTTGTGTAGTGAGCTCTGCCATATACTGTTGAAGTTGCAAACGGACTACAGCCACCAGCCTGCGCGCCACATTAGAATTGTACGCGAACATTACCGCGTAGGATCTAATACCCGCTCCATTGAAATTTATTATACTTTTAGCTGCTTAATGTTTTCATATATTATTTTGTAGTTTAGTTATTCTATATTGGTGGTTGTGGAACGTTGCAACCATAACACCAGCCGCCAGTGGACAAGGTTGTTAAGGAATAAAAAGCACGCTTTCTAAAACAAATCCTATTTTTTAGACCCAGATTGCAACGGTCCAAACTATCTAATGCTTGTGGGAATGAAGAAAAGAAGAGTTTTAAACTAAAGAACAAAGTGTGAAGTTGACAAACCGAATTTCTTCGAAAAAAAAACTATTCCATTCTTTATTTTCGTTCTCTGCATACAGTTACAACTCAACAAGTGAATGGGTCACATATGGAAATGTAATCGATCGTTTCAAAAGAACGATAAATGAGGGGGAAAGTGGTTGGAACAATGGCAAAGGAAGGAAGACGATCTGAAGAAAAGCACATCGCTTTAGAACGTTATCTGAGATACTTCTTTACCTGAAATATTTATGACAGGCCGAGTCGACCAAGGGGCCGAAAAATGAGCCACGTTTTGTATGGAGTTCCCCGGAAATTGAACCTTGGAACACTAGGTTAGTAAAGCTCCATACCCACTGTTCTAATGTACCCTAAAAGACAAATGTTGATCATACTAGAGAGAGGGATATGGTGGGAGATGGGGGGGAGAGAGAGAACCGAATTTAGTTTTATAAAATTATGATGTGTATGTTGCAAAACCCAGTAGTGTGTATATAGCAAACTACAAATTACCCTAATGCCTGGCGGGCGGCATAATTATTATTCAGAACAATTCACTACTGCATGTAGATACATGAACAGTGTACGGTGTTAAAACATAGAAATGTGATGATCACATCTGTGTGCTCTGTATAATACAGTATATAGACCGGAATTATATTGAATTTCACACAGTAGTTATTCGGAAATGCCTACAATAAAATTGACGATGCCTGATTTGATTGCATATAACAATTAGAACACGTAAATATAGCCAGCAAATGTGCACCGGAAATCTAATAATACTCTCGCAATTCGTTACTGTGTGTGTGTGTGTGTGTGTGTGTGTGTGTGTGTGTGCGCGTGCGTGTGCGAACAAGACATAGCATTGGTACCAGTTAGAGGTGTGCTAAACTAGTATTTGAAAACAGTGGGTACGAACGAAACTGTTCCAAAAAAGTAACACGTACAAATACCTGTTATTATATACATATTATACATATACCTGTATTATATAATTTGTTATAAGAAATAAATTGAAACTGTTAAAGTATTAACAGTGTTACTTTACACTGTGACTTTATTAAGCTGTTACTGTTTGAAAGATAATAAGAAACAAGAGAATTTATAGGCCTATCTCCCTTTGGGAATACTAATTTAAGTTTTCACTAGGAGTAAAGAAGCTGACATAGATTGAACCGCGAGGCCGTGAGTAATCGGAACGGGTATTTCGACTTTTCAGTTTTCAGTTATCGTTGAATCAGAACAGGTATTTCAACTTTTCAGTCACTGTTATATCCGTTCCACAAAAATATCGTTCCAAAATACCTGTTAAAGGTATATCGGCCCACCTCTAGTACCAGTATACATTATGAAGCCATGAAACAAAGAGTGCAATGTAAATGTGCCTCTATTATACTTGCCCTTAATCGCAGTCGACAAGGAAGGAAAACAAAATACAAATGTTTCATGAAAGCCATACTCTTGACACCTTCTTACTGCTGTATCAAATCTCAGAAATCCTAATTAATTGCTGAAATCAGCACTGGATAGTATTTACCTAAATTATTCTATAAGGTAATGGAAAAGATTTAGTGAAAATTGCAAGAGCGCATCAATGTAGCAATACAGTTGTGTTATAGTAGTAGCAATGCCGGATTTAAGCATAGGCTACATAGTCTGCAGCGTAGGGGACCGCACCACAAACAAAAAGAAAAAAAAAACAGTCAGCTCCCATAAAAATTATTTGGTCTGTGTTTCAGAGAAGAGTACAAGTTATTAGAGGAAAAGGTGGTATTATGAGCCATGTATAAGGTAGACTGGGGCAAGAATGTGCACGTAAGTTTTTAAATCATCTCAAACTGTACTCATTGCACTGAGACTTGCTATATTTTGACAGAAATATGAATCCCTTAAGGTTCAATTAAGACCCCCTTTTTATGATTTCAGCTACTGCAACACCTGTAAATACTGTAAATATATTTTCAAAAGACTATCCCAATTTAATTTTTGTACACTTAAAAATGATTTTATTTGCAGTTCTGTAAGATATATTTTTCAAAATTTTCCAGGAGAGGGACCCCCCCCCCCACCCTAGTAATTGGGGGGCCCGCACCACGTGTTCAGCCTAAGGGCCCACTAACTCTTAAATCTGGCCCTGAGTAGTAGTGACAGTGGTGTGGTATTGGTAGTAATAAGTTTTTTAGCATTTAAAAATAGATTTTCTATTAAAAAAGCAATATTACATCAATATTTTAGATTTTTTCTAATAAATTATTTTTTCAGTTGCCAGCTGTAATTTTGAACGATCTAGGTAATGTTTATCTCGTTTTCAGTAGAGCTGAAAAATAGCAATTATTATATAATTAATTTTTTGTATGATACTTTTTGACTATTGTCTATTAAAAATATATAAAAATATTTCAGTAAAGAAATCCTACAAAACAGTATCTTGAACAATGTATGTATGTGTTGATTTTATTTTATCTTTGTGCAGGTACACAAAAACGTTGGTCCGACCTGGTGTTGATGCACAGAAATACAATCCTGAATTGACGTGGACAGAAACAGAACCAGACCCAAGGATCAGTCAGCTCAGCGACAAACTGAGACACATGCGACAGGTGAGTTTTATTTCTATCGAATGCATTCTTTGTGGCTTATGTTTAACATGATTCCATTGTAACAGTTTACCCAGAAGTTCACAGTCCCTCAGAACTTTATTTTAATCCCTCCTATGTATAACCAAACAGAAAAGTAAATACTGAAAAAACTTGTTTTTCTTCATTGACACAACAGGTACATCTGGCTGCCCTTAGCCTGCTACTCTCATCCATCTAATGTTAATATCATTGTTACCCTTTTGTTTTGGTGCTATTAACGGCGATGATCACACTTGTGTTTTCTCATACTGATGGAAAGCTTGGTGTGGCCATATGCCCTTGTTTATCAGTTGGATTTCTAGTATGAACCGGCAATAAAACTTACGTCTGTGTAAATTTTGTAATTATGAATGAAATGGAACACAGTTGTTATCTGCTGCATTAGTTTTCATCATATTGATGTAGAAATCAGGTAAAATGTTGTGGACCTATTCCATATTAAATAACATAACTATTTGAAATTCAACAACCTCAGGTAAATGGACGAAATTAAGATAATTTTTTTTTATTTAGTACTTTGGTTATTTTCATTTACAAAGAAATTAGTGTCAATTAGTGCACAAATATACCTCATTAATAAAGTATCAAAATACTTGATTAAAAATCGATAAAATGTTTTTGATTCAAAAAACGTATATTTGTTAAAACCTATATCGTATTGTAATTAAATAATAATATGTAATGAATAGTCAAGCTAGGGAATTGAATGTATACTTTTTTCTTTAACAGTCGAGTTAAAAACACTTTGAATTGTAAGATAGAAGTACATCTAAAATTGACACCACTTAACTTGAAAGGGAAGTTAAATGTTATCCATTGAATAGTATTTAATTTGAATAAAAAAATAATAATAAACAGATAGACTCATCATACTGCAGACCGATAAAGAAAACTAAGCCTTTAGACAACGACACTGTTATTAAGTGTTTTTCAATTGAAACTGTTAATGTGTTAATAGTTTGCATTGTACTTAGTGTCCTACTCAGGCTTTGTAGCTGTGACAGTAATCATCTTGTGTATATAAACATACTTACTGTTTATTTAAACTAGGTGTGTATATTTTCATGCAAAATGAATTTGTCTCTAAAACAAATATAAAATTAAACAAGTCAGGTTTTTTATTAGGGGAGTATTATTATAGAAAATAATAGGTGTATGGCAAGTCTTTCTGATAAAAAGGAATTAGCTCAAAATAAATAGTATTGATTTAGGAAGTCCTTTGCAAAAGTTTTTGCAACCTTGATTTAATGAAGCAAGTTTGAACATTAAGGAAGAAGGAAAAGGTGGAGGATGATAAAAGGCATGTTGGATACAAAGAAAAAAAGTGTTGAAATTGTGTACGGTTGTTTTTACATGATTATAAAGATAACCATATAGTTCTTCTCTTCTTCTTCTCCTAAACCCAGATATCTTTAAGGCTGGTGGGCTTGAAATTTCTTCTCTTCTGTAAATCATGAAAATCATTCTCATCCATGTACTGCTGTCTGCACATTTTCCTTCCCACTATACCCCTCAATCAGGTTGGTGAACCAGTATGAATGGCGTAGCAGGTGGTGGTTCTCCTTTCCTCAACGGTCCAGTCAGTATCCTTCTTTTACCCATTCCCTCCAAAACCTCATCATTAAGCACTCTTTCTATCCACAATATTCGTAAGGCCCCTCCAGCACCACATAATAAAGCTTTTAGGTAGGTTCTCCCCAATTTTCTCAGAGTTCAGGTTTCTGAGCTATACGTTCATATGCTCCAAATGAAACTCTTTATACATTTATTCCTGATTTCCAAGGACAGTTTTCTGAATGCCAGAAGAGATCTTTTTTTGAAAAATACTCCTTTTGCTTATGCAGTTCTACTTTTTGCATCTCCCATCTGATGTAATACAGCTTCCAAAATATTTACAGGTATCAACTTCTACCAGTTTCCTCCTGTCCAGAAATATCTCAGCCTTCTGTTAAAACTATGGTTATATCTGTTCATACCTATGAAGACCCTTTTGTTCTGTAATGGCTGCCTTTCATAACATCGTCCATCTGTGGATAACCCCTCTTTATCCACAGATGGACCTGTAGTTTATAGTTAATTGTTGTTCAATATCACTCTTACACAGTAACTGATAGTTACAATCACTTCTTATAAACTTCTTCCTCCAGTAATTGTCATTTTCCATGCACTATCTTTCTTTAATCCATTGTCCTTCCTTGGGGTACCCTCCTTTGGGAATTTTCTATTGGTAAAACTTCCCTGGAGTCTCTTTTTTTTAGGAGGTAGCTGAAAACTGAGGCTTATTAATGTAAATTATCAGATTCTGTTATACTTATGGATAATATGTTAGTTTTATTTATATTACATGTTGTATAGCCCAGTCTTTTTTTCTGAAGACAGTACATATTTCTCATGGATGGTAGATAAGTTTATTAAGAGTTTTGATTTGAGTTGTTGTTGGTGTTTTCACTAAATTTGATGCCTCGTATATTGTTTCAGGTGGTTCTAAGTCAGTTAAGCCAAACCAATTCACTAGTGTCAGATTCATTTGTTCGTGATGAAGAAGGTAGTGGTAGTGGAGAACAACCACAAGGACAATGGGACGAGGATGATAGTGAACAGCCGTCCTGGAATGAGAATGACCTAGAAGGCTCTGGCTCTGGAGATGGAGTTAATCCAAGTAAGTTTTCTATCTGAACACACACACACACACACACACACACACACACACACACACACACACACGCACGCACGCACGCACGCACGCACGCACGCACGCACGCACACACACACACACACACACACACGAACACACAAAGAAAATATAAAGACACAAAAGTATATAGAGGTTAAAATATATTAAATATATATTTAACTAACCTATGAGGTGGTTGTAGTTATTGAACTTTAATGAAAACTATAGATCTTTGGTCATTTAAGTATGTAATCTTAATAACCATCAGTTACAATAAAGAAATATTGTTTAATTATGGTATATAGACATAGACGTTATGTGTATTGTGTATGTGTTGTGAACAGCAGACTTAAATATGATAAAGATGTTGGCAAAGGGCAGATAAACCATGCTGTAGAATACTGTAAAACAAAAATATATGTCAAGATGCTAAAGCAAATATAAAAGCTAGGGAAGAAATAAAGTATTATATAGACCTGAAATACAACATCTTACAACAGATATCAGAGACCAGATCAGTACTATATGAGAAGGCGTGTTTGCATTTAACAAGATGGTGGGTCTCTATGAACAGATAGGGAGACGCATGAAATAACCTGCTTCATTATAGACAGTCTGGGGAACAGACCTGCAGTGCTGTGGACGTTATGCTCAAACAAATGTATGAAGACTGTGGCCCCAGAAAATATTGCGAGTGCAACACTGTCCAGAAACTCAAAAGAGGAAAGCTGGCAGCTGGAAGTTTTACATTGTATAACCTGTAAGGAGAAAAACCGTTAAAGGAAAGAATGAGAAATAATATCAGTTCTGATACGGTATATTTTTAAAATATTTTATTGTGAAAACTTGTTCACAAAAGTGTGAATGACGCTTGGTAAAACTTTATAGAAATTACAAATAAATGTGTGTGTGTGTGTGTATACGTGTTTTGTACAGCTGAGATTGTAGGCAGTCAACAGAGTAATTGAATTATGGTCATGTAACTGTATTAGGCAAACTGTTAGAATTCATCTGTTTCTATTATTAGCTCATTTTAAGAAAATAATGAAAAAAGCAGAGAATTCAACTCAGATCTTTACATAAGCTTGTGACAGTTTGTTAAAGTTTTTAAGAGCCTCTATTACAAAACAACTATTGTCTTCTTTCTTACATTTGAATGGTAGACTAATAGAAGACATTCTTACAAATATAGGTGTTTCACAAGAGTGCACAATTTCACTGATAGGTTTAACATATACAGTAGTGCCCCTTTTTTCAAATTTTGAAATCACGTGCTCTGAAACCCCTAACCTTCTTCCAATACATAAAAAAGAGGTGTGTGTAAAATGTCAGTTCAGTTGAACTATATTCAGCTACACGTATTTTTTATTTCATTTTCAATTGTACCTAACATAGTAACATAATTGTACCTTGAAAGTAACATAATATAAAAACTTGGTACAAAGAGAATTTTATGTGCATACCAAATGGCAAATTTGGTTATACCATTCTTTATATGAAAAAAAAATTGGGAAACAGATTTAGTCAAATTTGAAAAAAAAAATATACTTTGGAATATAACCGAATAAATGGCAACAATAATAAACTAATAAATGTTTAATAAGGTGCCTGCTCATCCTTTACACACTGGAATAGTAAAAATTGCTTATTTTTTAGCAGTTACCAATACCATGATTCCTGATTTAAAGGTAATTTCACTCTTAAAATATTTTGTTATGTTTCTGATGAGATTGCATTTGTACAAAACTTGAAGGTTTTGAAGTGAACTTTGTTGACAATGACATTATATTTCACAATTAATTAAGTGCCAATGGCAAACGGTATTCCAAAACCCATGTAAGTATAATAATTAATAAAAATAGAAATATCCTAATAGATATTTACTAAATGAAAGAACTACAGCAAAATAACCTAAAGTAAATGTAGAAAACTGCATTTCTGTCACAAAGACCCAAACATTGTTGAAAAATGATACTAACATAGGCAGTAAAGTTTTCTACCACATAGGCAGTAGATGGTGACAATTCCAGAAGCATTTTTAGTACATACAAAAATCTTTTTAAATTTTTGTTGAAAATCTCACCCAGTTTTGATTTCACAGCAAAATAAATTGTGAATAAACTTATCTGCCTATACGTTTTGTTTTCAAAAGAACTGTAAAGAAGATAACTTTATGGTGAAAAATACCAATACTGTTAAAATCTAAAACTTCATTACCTTTGGGGCCCACCTCGGTATTGTCTGTCTGATCTGAAATTTTAGATAGTGCATTTTTATGAGGATTGGAACAACTTTGGAGGTTGGAAGATATTTCATTTTGGATGTGAAAAGTAAAGTTGGCTCAGGCATGTCCCTTCAATGAAACACGCACATAAATTTTTTGCTCTCTGCAGATGATGATGCAGTAATTACAGAAAGTAGAAGACCAGTTCCAAAATGCAGTATTCACATTTAATAACACTATAAAATTATGAGCTAAAGATGTCTGCCACAAAATTAAAAACTGTGTGTTTTAAAGGTAAATATCCAGTTAGAATAGAAAAATCATACCCAGTCAAACGTAAAACAAGTTTGTCATTTTAATTCTCTGAGATGCGATATCTTGTATGAAAATGACATCAACTGAGATAATAAATTATAAAAATTGAGAAGTGTTGAAAAATTCGTAAGTGCCTATAAAAATAAAACTAGAAAGGATACCAACTATACTAAACAGTAGCTACTCCACATGCAAGTGAAACAAGCACTCTTGGTAAAAAGTATAAGAAGAAAATTAAACTTTTAAGATTAAATTTTACCAGAACTGAACTTTTAATCTTTGCACGGGAGGATTACAGACAATAAGAGATGATATGAACACTTGGAGCGCATTCCAAATACCAATTACAAATAACAGTTTTGAGATATCAGTCTAATGAAATGGAAGATGTTGGTAGACCAATGGAGAGGGAGTTCCAGAATAGGTCGACTAAGGCTTTTAATCCAAGTTATTTCAGTGTAGTTACTTATGTATGTTAGTGTAAAACATAACACACACTATCAAAACACACATACAAAGCCCAAAACAAATTCGATCTACCTGGTGTTTACAGACTAAATTACTCAGATTGCAACAAATTCTACATAGGCCAGACAGGACGTAGCTTCAAACAAAGATACACATTGAACACACAAAGGGACTACACTCCACTACCGAATCCACCTTTGCAACCCACCTCATTGAAGAAAACCACACATACAAAAACATCGACAATAACATGGGTATTCTACACGTACACACAAAAGGCCGAAAACTATACACTCTTGAACAACTGGAAATATACAAACACACAAAACACATAAAATCGACATCCTAAACGAACAGACACAATTCAAATCACACGTATTATTCGAACATATCACACCCCACACACACAACATCAATCCTTCAAAAGTCGACATCATCACCAAGAACAAGACAGACACCACTCCCTGTGGCAGCCTCTGACGAAGCTTATAATAAGTGAAAACTGGTTTAGGCTATAAGGTAAATCTTTTACGTTTTTACCAATAAAAAACTTTGTGTTCTGAGTCAGTAGTGGTATAATTATATTTAGTTAATCAACGGACATGTCATGTACAACGAAATCCAAGCTTTTAATCCTTGCAGAGAAGAAAAGAAAATCAGCTCGTTCAGTATTTTTATTAAGATGTATATTTTTTGGTATATGTTTTAAAATGTATAAATTCCTAATTGAGTATTTATTTGTACAACAGGTGAAGGTGGAGAAGTGTCCACTCCAAGACCAGGAGAAACACCTCATGATGTCCATACCATCGTAAAAACGACTGCTGCTGCTTCGTGGCATTCTACGTCATTTACTTTTGTTATAGTCACCGCATTTACAACAAGATTACTATTATGCGTACTCCACTGAGCCCACTGACTAGGATTTATTACTTAATTTAATTAATTTTTAACAGTAAGTACTAATAATAAATAATGATGATTGAAGTTATTATTTAAATGTAAAGCATTTTTTACTTTTGATTGAAAAACGTGTGAATTTATAAATATGGCTTCAGTGTCTACAAAAACAAATATGTAGGCCATCATATGAAATAAAAACATGAAAAGGGCAATAAATTATAAATATAGTAATAAATAGATTGTAATATGACCAAGTAATGGAAGCTGCTTTGTACAACAAGTATATTTTTAGTAGATATACTTTTTAACAGATCTTGTTATTTTGTATTGTCTTATTTAATCAGTATTAGAAACATACAAACCTTTGGCAGTGCTATCGTGAATGTTAAAAACTGCCTATATAAAACAGTTATTTTCCCTCAAAAGCCGTTAATTGTTAATAATTTAACGGTAGTGTTATTTTCTGTACGTTAATACGAATACATATGCACTGACACTCTTATTCAGCATTTTTTTCCTGTTGTATGTTTTGAAACCTCAATAAGAACCATGGTGAATATTTTGAAGATAAGTGGTGTGGTGTGGTATTGTGAAGAATGTATTCCTTGATTCTATGCATTAGACATAATGCCTTTTGGTACACATAATCATTGTGTCATATTAACTAAAAAAGGTTAAAAGTGACAAGTTTTCTAACAAGCCCAGCCTAGGGGACTGGGTACTCTCAGTTACACTTGTAGCAATTACAATGAGCTAACAGAAATTACACTAATAAACACAAATTCCTTCAGAACAATATGTATTCATTGCCGACTGAATACAAGATGTTTATTTCATGTAAATCCAGAATATTAAAACTATCAAAAGTAACACTATAACAGTACTCTGTAGAATTGCCATTGTATTAGGATAGTTAAAACAAAAATATATTTTTTGGCTTTCAGAAATTATTTCTAGTTAGTACAGAGTAATAATAATTAACTGTTGTTTTGTGCCATGACATTCTGTAATTTTGTGCCACGTCCCACAGTTATAGTGTCATTACCATTTCTAAACTACATCTCTTAGTCAGTGAAAATAATCTTTTAAATAAATATATTGTCCGTCACTGGCAGACCTACAACCCACTGCAGCATTCACTATTGCGTGAGAATGCAAGTAAGAGGACACAGTCCTTGAGTTCATAGGAGAGGGAGGGATCAGAACTTCATTATCACAGTTGTCAGTTACTTTAACTAATATATAGGCAGTTATTGAATTTTTATTTGAAAAAAATGTGATGCTGAATGAAGGTAATTATTTCTTCATGTTCGGAAATATTACAGGTGACTGGCTGCCCCAAGGGTGAAAAACTGCCCACACACACACACACACACACACACACACACACACACACACACACACACACACACACACACACACACACACACACACACACACACACACACACACACACACACACACACACACACACACACACACACACACACACACACACACACACACGCACGCACGCACGCACGCACGCACGCACGCACGCACGCACGCACGCACGCACGCACACACACACACACACACACACACACACACACACAGAGAGAGAGAGAGAGAAGAGAGAGAGAGAGAGAGAGAGAGAGAGAGAGAGAGAGAGAGAGAGAGAGAGAATATTTTCAGTTTCAGGACCACAAAAATTATTCTATATACAAAGTTAATTGATTTCTTGGATGTGTGTATGCTGTACCGTAATATTATTGTGTGCTCAAATAAAAATGTAGCACTACTAAAATAGGCCAATATTGTGAACAATTTTTTCATTCATGAAAATAATGCTTTTCATTAATTATTATTTTACAGCTGTACAAATAAAAAAAATATATATAAAAAAAGTACTCTCCTAACTCCACATTTTGTAACTCTGAGTAAATATGAGTCGCATCTGTTCCTGAAAATCTGTTTTATTTTTTTATACTTTCCGACCATATTAAATATTGTTAGGTTTCAAAACAGTGTTGTGATAAGTACAGGTAGCAATGCTGAGGTCTGTATGTTTCACATATTTACATACATAACACTGTACGTAAGCTTTCAGTTATGAGCTACAGTAATCAGTGTAGTGTGAGACAACCAAACAACATATTAAATGAACAATTACATTATAAATCATATACACTATTCGATACACTGATCCAAACACACAATTTGAACCTCAGCGCCAATCCCATCCCACCATCAACCCCCACCACACACACCTATAGTCCATAACGGTTATTCTGTAAAACGACATTCAGTATTTACTCCCACTGAGGAAGAGGCACATCACCTTGAAACGTATGGGGACGTGATAACGAAAGTAAGTTCATACGTGAAAGTTTATATATATAATAATATTTAATAAAGTGAATGAAGAGGATGAATCAACAAGATAATAATCAGTAGCTTGATTAATTTTTCTTTCAAACAAGGATGTTTGTTTTCTAAAAAGGGTAATGTTTTCTCACCACAGTCTACCAAAACTATAATGTTAGATCAATTGTAATTTTTAACATATTTAAAAGTATTGAAAAACTGTAAAAATCTTGATTTCAAAATGTTCACCAATTTCCTTACTTCTGCAACAATTAGTTTTTTGTCTTTGTTAATGCCATGAACATTTCAGTGTATAACATAACACTAATTATTCACACTTGATTGAAATGGAGATCAATTAAATTGGTTTTGATTTTGTTTCCATTATTTAATTACTTTTGTAAATATAATAAAGAATGGATTTCTATTAGTTATGATTTTGTCATATAACACGTGTTTGTTACTGACCTCTATAATTAAAGCATAAAAAGCAATAAAAAATTGCTGTTCAATTTTTTTCTGGATAGAATTATGATACTAGGAAAAGTATACAAATCAATATTTTGTGCCATAATTTTGGAGAACTGTTAAATAAAAATTAAACGGAAATCATTTTACAAATGAACTTGTGAATTCTTACTAATGGTTATGTTATTATTTTTTTTTCTATGGTATTTGAAGAAAAGTGCGTAGTATAGCGTGCTTATAAAATAGTCTTTGTGTGGATGTGTTTTGAATGTGTATTTTATTTTATCGACTTTTTGTTACTCTGATAAATTTTAAATAGCACCAAGTGCCAGTTTACTGACTGTAATTTTTAGTAAATTATATTTTCAGTTTAAAATCATTGTACTTTGAAAGTGAATTGATTTTTATAATAGCAAGGATCATTGACGTTTTGTATGTTCACCGAACAGTAGCAACTGTAACAAATGCGCTTACTAATTTTAAATATGTGTTTTGTATGTGTTTTATTTGATTACAATTGGGAGTGAGAAAACTGTGAAAAGATTAGTACGCACATATGTGAGGGAATATTATAGTAGAGACATATGATATTTTGATTTACATAAGGAAGTACATTTTCACTTATATGTTCACAGATATAATACTTAGTTGATTTTGTTGTTGTACAATCCTAACCATTGTACTCATTCATAATTCTAAATTCTAAATCTCATACGCAGTAGTAATAATATTCCTGGATTTTGTTGTCCATGATGTGTCCGTTGATTAACTAATTATAAATATATAACTACTGACTCGGTACACTAATTTTTACCAATAAAAAATTAGTGTATCGAGTCAGTAGTTATATATTTATAATTAATAATATTTATCACTAGTGTGTGCGTGCGCACGTACACACACACCTAGTTTTAATGTGTAATTTTTAATTAAATCAGTTTTGTGTCGATATAGAAGAATAGAAAGGCAAGTCATTAACATGTACTCATGAAACATCTAAAAAATACAACGATCAAGCCGGTGTACCTTGGAACATATGGTACATACGTACATACATACATACATACATACATACATACATATATGCGTTTAAAATTCCACAGTTTGTATATAATCTTCTGTGGCTAGTCTTTGCTTCTGTAGCTGGCCTTACATCTAGGAAAAGTCTTGCCAGTTACAAGAAAAAAAATTTGAAGTTATAATCGTTATTTTAATTAAAAAAAAGATCCTTGTGTAAATATTAATGAATACTAAAGCATAAAATTTATTATTATGAAAATTACCGTTATTGTTAAAATGATGACTGTGATTTGTGGAAGAAGGATGGATATTTTTGTAATTGTGTGTACGATTGTGTATGTTTAACAATAATTATTATTATATTATATTTTATTAAGATTAAGTGATTATATGATGTTAAGTAACTTTAGTTAAAGTAAAATGGATTTTGTGTTGCTTGCTTATATTCATTGCTTTCTGAAACACTTTTATTAATACGCATACGAATGTACAGTTATGAAATTAACAATAATTGATTTTGTTTTGCATTGTTACACATTTACTATAACATTCTGAAAACAGACAAAAAGTGATCAATTTTTCTGTTTTTATAGTAAGCAAAATAATTAAGGCATAACAGAATTCAACACACTTTAAGTTTTAAAAATGTCTTGCAGAAAGTATGTATTTGGAAAATTGTTTTTGTGGATATCATAAAAACTATTTGTAACATATTAAGCATTGGTGGCTGTGAGTTGTTAGTGTCTAGTAAGTTGTGGGGAGCATAAAGTTGTGGATTGTTGTCAAAAAAAAAAATAATAGCAGTTGTGGTTCCGACCTACAAACTGTTCTGTTTCTGTTATCCTATATATTTTACATGTTTATAAAAGCATATTAAATGTGTAATAAATGTAGTTATATCCGTATTTCATTGGAGAATACAAAAGTACAGTGTGTCGTCATATACTGGTAAGAGTATGCATAGATTAATTGACATGTTTGTTATTATGTACATAAATACTTGAAAATAAATATGTATTGATAATACGTTTGCAATTTTTGACTTTTAAATTTTTTGTAAAAAGTAAATTAGTAAGAATGTGTTACGTTAAAATGATATAACTTATTGAATCCCTTTTAAAAATTTTAGAGAATGTTGACAAGTCTTTAAAAGTGTTATAAGGTTTTATATATAATCGTCAGAGGCAGTTATTTTATATATATATATATATATATATATATATATATATATATATATATAAGAAACTGCCTTTGTGTCTATATTTTTTTTGTTCTTTCTTTTTGATACTTTAAAACTGTAAATACGTCCTTATTTTGTAAAAAGTTGAACAACTCTTATAGTCTTTTGAGGAAAAAGTGTAGGAATTAATTCCCAAAGAGGGTCAGTAATTTAACCAAACTGTATGGTACTGATACGGTGTAGCTTAACATACTGTATTTGGTATGAATATTTTTAACAGTTTGTTACATTAATGTAACTATTATTTTTAAAACAATCTCTAAATTGAAATTGCATTTTAATTTTCTACAAATATTACACAAACGTTTGTACTAGTACTTTATGTGTTATAGTTGTGATTATGCACCTGTAATAAACAAAAAGAATCTTGATTATTTGAATGGATGGAAGAAACAGAGAGGGAGGGGGGAGAGAGAGAGAGAGAGAGAGAGAGAGAGAGAGAGAGAGAGAGAGAGAGAGAGAGAGAGAGAGTGAGTCAGAGAGTATATATTATATATGTGTATACATGCATGCGTTCTACCCATGTATCACTTAATTTTCATGTAATAAATGTATGTTTAGGAAGTGTTAATATTAGATATAGGACATTTTTAGATAACTGCAATTTCCGTGTAAAAATAACATTAGTTTTGCATTATACAGATCCCAAAACGTGTAGAAACATGACCCTCTTTGAATGTATTTTTAAGAAACAAGTAAATGTATTCAGTAATGACTTTTCATTGATTTACTTTCTTTTGTAATTATTGTGTGAATATATATTATTTAAAGAATATATTATAATATTATATATAATGCGTACCAATGTTCTTTGGTTCGATATAAGGAAAAAATTTAACCTGTGATAAAAAGAAGAGAATAATAGAAAATTTTTCATTTATCTATTTTCTGATTCTGTGTTAGGTTATGATTAAGTGTGTGTTAGGCTGTATGAAGTAAAAATGGTTATAAATTGTAAAAAAAAATTAACAAGTGTTGTAGAAAATCATATTTTCATGCTTAAATGTGTTAGTTGTTGTTAAGAGGAAAATATTTTAAGCAAACTTTAAAATAGCTGAATATACTTGTTAAAAATTGTTAAAGCATTTAAAAAAAACTATGTTGTAAACAAACAATGATTTAGCATGAGGCAATCATTTCTAGAGTTATATTTTGACTGGTGAAATATACTTTCTGAATGTAAATTTATTTGCTGCAAACTGCTGAACTTTTATATTAAGAAACAAAATCTATAATTTGACTCATTTGAACCGACTTCAGTGAATATTTTCATAGTCAAAATATAATTCTAAAAATAATTACTCTCTACCTTGTACAGAATATTTTATGAACTTTAATGCTCACACAGTTGATTATTATTAATAATAAATAAAAAGTATGATACTTTCATTGCATTTCAGTAAGCAAATTCAATTAATTTTATTTCTTTAGATTTAAGAATATTTTCAGTTGGCAGCATTATTTAATAATCGATGCATTTTCTTTAGCTTAGCTTTTCTGTATCTAAGTTTCTGATACTTTTTGTAAACAAGGTTTTTGATCTTTATTGCAGTTTTAGTCTCTCTCTCTCTCTCTCTCTCTCTCTCTCTCACACACACACACACACACACACACACACACACACACACACACACACACACACACACACACACACACACACACACACACACATTACCATGCGCAGACCATAGAAGACAAAGTGTGTCAAGTTTTGTATTTATTTATTATTTTTTTTATGAAAGTGGCTTCTCTTCAGAATTCCAGTGACTTCTGTATGTATATTATTGTGTATTTTAGAAACAGAAATATAAGCTAAAACTACTATGACGATCATATAGTAGCATGCATGCGATCATTGTGTTTATCTCATATGAAGTGAATATTTCAGACATTTCAAATGATGAATACAAGTATATTTAAACTTATTATTTTTAAAACGTTTAAACTAATTAAATACAAATATGTACTGCAGAGTACTCTGTACAATGTCTGAATTGTCCACAATTAATTATATTATTATTCAGTTATTATAACATGACATGTATATAACTTTTAAAGTCAGTTTTTCATTACTTAAACATGTATATAGTTCATTATTGCTGCCAATTTGTAAAGCTTAAATTCTATTACTTAATTTGTGTTGTCTGTAACATTGTGTATATAGTGTTACAATATTATACATGTAACATTATATATATACATAATTTTTAATTTTATTATTATATTTAAATATATAACTAGTCTTTAGTCATTAGAAACAATAATTAATTCTTCTTTATTTGTTATATAGATAATGTATCCCTTTTTTATTGATTACATTCCACATATATATGTAATTTAACATATATATGTGTATGTAGTAATGGCTTCCTCCATTTTGGTACAGTAGTAAAAAAAAGTCTGGCCATTTCCATTTTGCTACCGCATTCATTATAACAGTAATGTAGACATGAAATGTAATAATGAAATATACAAAAATGTGAATCATGTAACAGTATGTGTATTGGACAATGCCTATACTTCTCTCACACATCACACACAACCTGTATCTTTCTCTGTTTGTCTTTGTTAAATAGTTACTTAAAAAAATATATATATAAATGGTGATCAATAAACCTAAAATCTTTTCCAGTAATTGTGGTTTATTTTGAAACACATTTCCTGTAAATTCCTGTACATATTGGTATTAATGAAATTGAAGCTCATAAATCAGAAGATTCTATTCAGCAGTGGTTTCTAGAGGACTGCTGTATTCAAATTTCTGATGATGAGAGTAGGTCTGAAACAAGGTATCTCTGTTGTATAGACAATTTAATTTAGCACTGCAAGTGGTTATGAGAAGTTACCCATCAACCCAAGAGGTTCAATTTTTAATAGAGTAACCAAAGGCTCACCTTCGCTGATGATCAGTGGTGGCTTCTGTGGTAGGGCTCTAGGACGCCGCCCTCCCTCTCAAATAAAGCAAAAGAAGAAACAAACCATATTTTGAAATTTGTTCCAATTTTTTCTGTGCATAATGGAAAACGTAAACAAATAACATATTTGTGTTACACAATTTTACCATTTTATCAAGGAGATTACTAAAAATCATAAGCAGATAAGTCGCAGCTACTAGTGAAATCGTAGTAAAATCACAGTACTGCTGCCATTCATGAGCATTGAACGTGTGACAACAGAACCCACAGTCTGGTTACCATGACAATGTGATGTCACTGCTGTTAGCTAAATGGTAGTTATGTACATAGTGTGGACTCTGCCAGTGGTAATCCTACAGGCTCATAGTGTGTTAGTATCAAGTGCATTGCTACTGGTTTTTGCTCGTTCGAGTTTTGATTGAAAATGAATGTTTCTGACATTAAAATACTTAATTTTCCTTCTTTATTATTAGAAGAAAAGTTTATTGTTACGACGGTCTACTGATCATCGTATGGTACAGTGGAAAACAAAATACAAGAGACCAATTAAGTCACTAATCACCAGTTTTGATTATCACAATTAAACAGTTTGTAATCAACAAAATAGTCTCTTAGAACAAATCAAATAAAAATGCCAACTAATAGAGTCCTGCACAATTATAAAACACAACACTTTGCCTCAGTACTTCGAACCGCACTGGAATAAATCGCCACTAAAAACTGAAAACTAACAGCAGGGCTATTTATAGTCTGCAGGGTTCCATAACATGCGTCCTTAAGCAATCAAAAATTCTGGAGGATATTTCAGTACGGCCTTGATAGAAACACACACCATTGGGCTAGTCGAGAAACTTGTCGAACAACACTATTGAATGTACGAGCATGTTTCGTGTTATGTAACACTGCCTCGCGTGTTAAGTGTCACGTACACACACAAACATTACAGCTGGATTCATCCTATTCGAAGAAGCGAATGTTGAATACAAAAAAATTTTAGGATATTCAAAAGTTAGATGGCTTGCTCTAACACCTGCTATAGAGCGTGTTCTACAATTATTTGAGCCTCTCCGTTCATATTTTTTAAGTTTAGACAAATGTCCTAAATTCCTGGAATCGTTTTTCAATAATGAAATATCTCATATTAATGTATTTTGTACATAATCAAGCATCTATTTTTCACAAAACGATTCAAAAGATTGAAGGTGAACACATTTCAGCTACAAAAGTTAGTCTTATTTTGAATTACTTTATCCTTCAATATAAATCCCGATTTGAAGAAAAATTTCTTCCTTTAATTATAAAAAGAAAATTGTCAGATTTAGAGGAATCAAATCTGGGCATAACGGAAAAGTTTATCAAAGAAGTGCAGAATTTTTACCAAACATCTTTTCAATATATCGAAGAATGGTCTGAAACAAACATCACGGGAAATAACAGTTTTTAATGGTGTTTTTTGATACATTTTATGCAGTCTCCAGATCGCTATTATGATTAATTTAAGAATTTTACCTTATATAATCCACTAGGCGATCTCAGTTTTTCAAATATGACATGTTTCAGGGACTAAATCCCCATCCTCAGGTACAGTAAAATGCTATTCCCCTAATACATAGGGGTCCTCAGGTACAGTAAAATGCTATTCCCCTAATACATAGGGGTCGTCGAAAAGATTACAACGTTTATACACATAAACACCACACGCACAAAACTCACTATGAACAAATTAATATATATACATAAACATATGAAAACGTTATAAGTGACTCGGTGCACCGGTCGACCTCTGATCGTCAACTAACATGTATTCGCGCTTCACTGCTTATCTTCAAAGCGGTATCATATAATTTATTGGATTTAAACATCAGCTGATCGTTGAGTAACTGTTCTTCATTTATTTTGGAGGCCCTGTATATTTCAAACTCTTCTAGGGCATTCAGGAGATGACCTTTATTACATATGTGTATCGGCTCCATGTTTTCTTTGAATCCGGTGTAACTATGGTTTTCGTTTATGAGGTGGAGTGCGTAATTTGATGAGGTGGTTTGGGGATTCTTTTTTTGGTAGGCGTTCTTTAAACCTCTCGATAAATTTTCTCCCCGTCTGTCCAATATAGAACTTATCGCACTCACTGCACTGGATTCTATACACCCCTGAACATTCCTCCGATGTTATTGGAGCACGTGGCTTAAGTATATTTTTTAGATTATTCATGGTCGTGAATGAAACATTTATACATAATTTTTTAAATTCATTTTTTATTACATTGGGGTGTAAGTTCGTATATAATGCTGAGACGTAATGTGTTTTATTTTTAGCCTTATTATTGTCACCTTTTATTTTCCGTAATTGTTTACGTATTATTTTATCCACAATTTCTATTTTTTATCCATTTCTCAAAGCTATGTGTTTTATGACATTAGATTCGTCCTTATAATCTTCCGTATTCATTGGTACGTTTAATAGTCTATATGCTAGCGCATTAAACGCCGCCATTTTTTGTGTGTACGGATGATTCGATTTAGCATTTATAACTATGTCTGTTGTGGTAGGTTTTCGGTATATTTTAAAACCGAGATGGTTGTTTCTTTTTAACACCGATACATCGAGGAAGTTCAAGCTATTATTAGTTTCCATTTCCATGGTAAATTTAATGTTACGGTTAATGTCGTTAATAAACTTAAAAAACATATCCACCTGTCTATGAGTGCCAGTAAATACTATGAAGGTATCGTCTACGTAACGTTTATAAGAAACTATTTTATCATGGAACTGGTTGTAGTTAGACAATAGAAATTTATTCTCATAGTAGTTCATGTATATTTCGGCCAAAAGTCCGCTTAGAGGTGAACCCATTGCCAACCCTTCCTTTTGGTTAAAATACTTATTGTCATAAGTATAATAATTTTGTTGTACTATAATCTGTAATAAAGATAGGAGTTCTTCTATCTGCTTTTTGTTTAGAATCCCTGTCCTAGTTAAATTTTCCTTTAGAATTGTTAATGTTTCCAAAATCGGAATATTTGTATATAAATTAACAATGTCCATCAAGACAAACTTATAGCTAGGTAGAATCTCCATATCTTTAATTTTATTTATGAATTCAAAGGTGTTTTTTACATTGTGGACATTTTCTATTTTTATGCTGTTCTTAATAATTTGTTGTAGTTTTTTGGCTATTTTATAACTTAGGGCGGTCGTATAGTTAATCAAAGGTCGTATGGGAATGTTTTGTTTGTGCAATTTGGGCAGTCCCGCAAATTCAGGTGCCTTAGGTTTGATTTGTTTTACGTTCCGTCTGGTTAGTGTGTCAACCGAAAAACACACTAATACCATAAATTTAGCTATAAATACATGTGTAAATTTACTTGTTGTACTTGTAATTTACTTGTAAATTAAGTGTTTGTTGACTTCATCACAAGTATATTGGACAGATATTGAACCTTGTATTGAGTTTTTATCTAAAGAAATGCCTATCTATTTTTTTCTATCTAGTTTTTATCTATTTTTTACATTAAAATAGACGAAAATTGTCTCTTTGAAGAAATTAGAAGACTGAATGTATATTTAAATTCTGAAAAATTAATACAATGGGAAAATCAACACGTTGAAATTGATAAAAGATGGGTGGAAATATTCAGCCATTTCAAAAATGAACATATTCCATGTGAAAATTTATTTATTCTTGTTCAATTTATGTTGTGCTGCCCTGGAACTAATGCAGCAGTTAAAGAGTTTTTTCAGTTGCTAATGATTTTTGGACAAGTGAGAAATTAAGATTGAATGTTGATACTCTAGTTGCAGCATTTGCCATAAAATTCAATATGAAGGATATTTTTTGTTGAGATATATCCAATATATTGTTAGAAGATGATACATTGACAAAAAATATTCATTCAATGGAAAAGTACTCATTTAAATAATAATTAATAGGCATGTAAGCATAATTACAAAATAAAATGTTACAAATGTTTTTATTATGCGTTTAACATATAGTGTATTATTGTTGCAATGAATAAAATGTTTCTTTTATTTACAATTTTTTTTTCTTCAATTTATTTGTGTCCTCCTTTTCATTGTAAAACAGTTGGTCACCTTAGTATTGAGCGATTTCTGTAGCGTTGATTGAGTGTTTGTACCAAAGTGTTGTTGTGTTATAATTAGTGCAGAATTCTTTATAGTTGACATTATTATTGTATGTGGATAAATTTTACTTGAATTGTTGTAAGAGACTATTTTGGTGATTACAAATTAATAATATTAATACTACACTTTTTAAAATTAAACACACAAAAATAATGATTAACAACTAAAAAAAAAAAAATTACAACAGTGTTATTGTGTGTAGTTCAGTGTTTGTGAAAAAATAGTTCACTAGTGTATATAGTGTCACAGGTTGGTTTATAATAACCGTTAAAAATTTTTTAAATTGGATTAATATCACAATAATTTCCTTTTTATATTCACACTTTTATATTCCTTTTTGGTTGTTTCCACTATATTATTCATTTATTATTATTTTAGCAATTCACTATATAGTTTTATCACTCGATTATAATTTAACTCCGGTTCACTGTACACCTAACCTGTCTGATGTGCGAGTCCGATTGCAATTTCCTGTCCACGTGAAACTGTCTACGTGATTACAAATAACGGTAAGTAATTTTACTTTGTACAAAACGTTTCACTTTGAAATTTTCCAATGAAAGAGTAGTTATGTAGTTATGTCGTTTTGCCTATTGTAAGAAATATTTAAATAATAAATTTACAATAAACTTACAATTTTAATTGTAAACTCAAATTAGCTAAAATTTACTTTTACTATCAAACTGTGTACAAAATATTTAATGAATAATTAATTTTCTAGGTGTTGAAAAATGAGTCGAACAGAAACGACTACTCAGAGAAAAAGGCGATTCGAAAAAAAGTGCCATAAAAGACAAGAGAAATTAAAAAATGAAGATATCAAGACAAAGAAACTAGATTACAAAAATTCAGGGAATATAAAGCGAAACGGTCAAATAAAAATCTTGAAGCTAGTTTAGAAACGGGTAGAAGATGCTTTTCATTAACAGTACCTTCCGAAACAGTAGAAGAAAAAGAAGCTAGATTAATGCAATACAAAATGTATAAGTCACAGAAATTACAAAAAGAAACACCAGAACAATGTGAAACACGATTAGAACGTGATCGTTTATATCATTTACAAGTAAGAGCTGCTGAAACGTTACAAAAACGGGAAATTCAATTGGAGAATGATAGACAAAAATACTCGCAAAAAGAATCACAGTTGAATATTGTAACGTTCCTTCTTGTTTGTGAATTAAATAATAAGAGTAAGAGCTTGCAATATCTCTTTTTCAGCATATTGTTGTTGTTGTTGTTTTTTGGTTAAACACCCCACGTTGTGGATGCCATTTTGTCACGTTATTGTTTCTGGTTATGTTTAAATATAATATTTATAATATAACGGTTAATTCCTTTATGCCCCAGAGTTGGTACGCTATTTGTAACTTTGCTGTTTTTACTGCTTGATAAAATTGATAAATATGGCTAATTAATGGTTGGGATAAGTCTTTTCAAAAACATGTATTTTATTTGCATTGATTGGTTGATCTATTTTAATAATAAAATCTTCTTAATTATGTTTTCGTAGACCTCACTAGTTGTTTGCACTGATTTGTAATATAATTACCAATAAGAATTATGGTTCTGTTGATAAACAATTAAACTTTCCAATTAATAAAAAAATTATTAATTGAGAACTGAGTGTTGTATTTGACTTGAGTGGTGGTTATATTTATACCTTTACTTGTTGATTTGTACCTATAGTGTTCCAGTTTTGATGTTATTTTTCATGAATGAATATAATTAATGGTTTAATAGATTTAAATGATTTAACTTCTTTTAATTCCTTCCTGGAGGCTGATTGAACTCGCATACTTTAATTCGAATCACACATGTTACCCGGGCAATAGGTACTACCAACTTTTCTTCGAATGTAAACAAACACTAATATTCCGAAACTGAAAAAAAAAATTGTTAAGTATTTAAAATAATTCCATACACAATTAATTCTCTTCAATTCCTTTTATTCCTGTTTATATTTGTTTCTTTTCCTTTTAAAATAAAGTGACAACCTTTTCTTTTTAAACAATGATCCAGTCTGGTTAAAATTCTTCACTCAGAAGTTGGCAATATGATCTAATTCAAGCCTAGTGTACAGATTATTTACGTTATTTAAATATAAATTAGGGTTCTTTTGACTACAATAATAATAAACGAAAATGTTTTTTACGAAGTACAAAAACTCACAATATAAGAGTGACTACAATAAAACTGAACAATATCTTAGATCTAGAATAACAATTATTTCATATGTCGATCGATGCCGACTTTTGAGGTTAACCGATTTCTATTGGTTATACCGCTGTAACATTAAAAAACAAAGTAATAATGGTTTACAAGTGAAAAATTATAATATTGATAGTGTTTTTGTTTAGTTGTTGTGGAATAAATCGTTCAAGTGGACACAAAGTGTTATAATTATATTATAGTAATTTGTTGTAAGTCGATTATAACTTTAAGTATGTACACTATACTTTCCTTTTCTCTTAAAACACACTTTGTTATTCACTGTTAATTATTAATGCACTTTAACTCTGCTTTTGTTAGTATGAACTCTCACGACACTCTTTACACTTTGTGGTTATGGTTGTATGTTTATGTTCACCTAACCTAGCCGAGGTTCGACTCTGATGTTAAATTCGCGGCTATGACTGTTGGGGAAGAGACGTTCTTGACTCGATGAATTCTCACACTAGACACCTTTTTGCTTGCTTGGCGTGGGCTTTTGGGTTAATACAGCAAAATATAAAAATTCCGATTGTTTGAAATTTCTCACATAGTCTTTGGGTTGATACACTTTTTCTGAGATCAAAATTAACAAAATTCTTAAAATTAACATAATTTTCTTATGCTAATTACAATTGTCAATATATTATTACCATTGAATTGCTTTCTTTCTGCTGATCATTTTAAGATCTCATATGATATGTTTCCATACAGTATTTCTAAAAATGAACAATTTTAATGTTTGGCCTATGCTAATACATTATTTGTTAAAAGTTATCTTTTTTATTACATTTTTTGTTTTCTCGTATATATGATTTTATGCTATTAACAAACATTTTAATACTAGTAATCATAATTATGAATCTTAATTTTCTATAAAACTCTTGGCTTATATAATAGGCCTAATAAAAAAAAATTTTTTGGGAAAAAAAGAACAGACTTCGAAAAACGCACTAAAAAGTATGAAGCGCATTTATTACCAGATAATCGACCAATTTTTAGGTTTATTGACCGCAGGCTCATAGTCCGTGGGTCATTCTGATTTTTGACCATCGAATCTTGTAGAGGACGATGAGGCGGAGCGAACGGTACCTTATTTGACGTTCTAAATCTACCCGTAGCCGTTCTAGGCTCAAAAATAGCGCATTTATTACCAGATAATCGACAAATTTTTAGGTTTATTGACCGCAGGCTCATAGTCCGTGGGTCATTCTAATTTTTGACCATCGAATCTTGTAGAGGACGATGAGGCGGAGCGAACGGTACCTTATTTGACATTCTAAGTCTATCCGTAGCCGTTCTAGGATCACAAATAGCGCATTTATTACCAGATAATCGACAGAGTTTTAGGTTTATTGACCGCAGGCTCATTGTCCGTGGGTCATTCTAATTTTTGACCATCGAATCTTGTAGAGGACGATGAGGCGGAGCGAACGGTACCTTATTTGACGTTCTAAATCTAACCGTACCCGTTATAGGCTCAAAAATAGCGCATTAATTACCAGATAATCGACAAATTTTTAGGTTTTTTGACCGCAGGCTCATAGTCCGTGGGTCATTCTGATTTTTGACATCGAATCTTGTAGAGGACGATGAGGCGGAGCGAACGGTATCTTATTTGACGTTCGAAGTCTACCCGTAGCCGTTCTAGGATCACAAATAGCGCATTTATTACCAGATAATCGACAAATGTTTAGGTTTATTGACCGCAGGCTCATAGTCCATGGGTCATTCTGATTTTTGACCATCGAGTCTTGTAGAGGACGATGAGGCGGAGCGAACAGTACCTTATTTGACGTTCTAAATCTACCCGTTGCCGTTCTAGGATCACAAATAGCGCATTTATTACCAGATAATCGACAAATGTTTAGGTATATTGACCGCAGGCTCATAGTCCGTGGGTCATTCTCATTTTTGACCATCGATTCTTGTAGAGGACGATGAGTCGGAGCGAACGGTACCTTATTTGACGTTCTAAATCTACCCTTAGCCGTTCTAGGCTCAAAAATAGCGCATTTATTACCAGATAATCGACAAATTTTTAGGTTTATTGACCGCAGGCTCATAGTCCGTGGGTCATTCTAATTTTTGACCATCGAATCTAGTAGAGGACGATGAGGCGGAGCGAACGGTACCTTATTTGACGTTCTAAGTCTATCCGTAGCCGTTCTAGGATCACAAATAGCGCATTTATTACCAGATAATCGACAGAGTTTTAGGTTTATTGACCGCAGGCTCATAGTCCGTGGGTCATTCTAATTTTTGACCATCGAATCTTGTAGAGGACGATGAGGCGGAGCGAACGGTACCTTATTTGACGTTCTAAATCTAACCGTACCCGTTATAGGCTCAAAAATAGCGCATTAATTACCAGATAATCGACAAATTTTTAGGTTTTTTGACCGCAGGCTCATAGTCCGTGGGTCATTCTGATTTTTGACCATCGAATCTTGTAGAGGACGACGAGGCGGAGCGAACGGTACCTTATTTGACGTTCTAAGTTTACCCGTAGCCGTTCTAGGCTCAAAAATAGCGCATTTATTACCAGATAATCGACAAATCTTTAGTTTTTTGACCGCAGGCTCATAGTCCGTGGGTCATTCTGATTTTTGACATCGAATCTTGTAGAGGACGATGAGGCGGAGCGAACGGTATCTTATTTGACGTTCGAAGTCTACCCGTAGCCGTTCTAGGATCACAAATAGCGCATTTATTACCAGATAATCGACAAATGTTTAGGTTTATTGACCGCAGGCTCATAGTCCATGGGTCATTCTGATTTTTGACCATCGAGTCTTGTAGAGGACGATGAGGCGGAGCGAACAGTACCTTATTTGACGTTCTAAATCTACCCGTTGCCGTTCTAGGATCACAAATAGCGCATTTATTACCAGATAATCGACAAATGTTTAGGTATATTGACCGCAGGCTCATAGTCCGTGGGTCATTCTCATTTTTGACCATCGATTCTTGTAGAGGACGATGAGTCGGAGCGAACGGTACCTTATTTGACGTTCTAAATCTACCCTTAGCCGTTCTAGGCTCAATAATAGCGCATTTATTACCAGATAATCGACAAATTTTTAGGTTTATTGACCGCAGGCTCATAGTCCGTGGGTCATTCTAATTTTTGACCATCGAATCTTGTAGAGGACGATGAGGCGGAGAGAACGGTACCTTATTTGACGTTCTAAGTCTATCCGTAGCCGTTCTAGGATCACAAATAGCGCATTTATTACCAGATAATCGACAAATTTTTAGGTTTATTGACCGCAGGCTCATAGTCCGTGGGTCATTCTGATTTTTGACCATCGAATCTTGTAGAGGACGATGAGGCGGAGCGAACGGTACCTTATTTGACGTTCGAAGTCTACCCGTAGCCGTTCTAGGATCACAAATAGCGCATTTATTACCAGATAATCGACAAATGTTTAGGTTTATTGAGCGCAGGCTCATAGTCCGTGGGTCATTCTGATTTTTGACCATCGAATCTTGTAGAGGACGATGAGGCGGAGCGAACGGTACCTTATTTGACGTTCTAAATCTACCCGTAGCCGTTCTAGGCTCACAAATAGCGCATTAATTACCAGATAATCGACCAATTTTTAGGTTTTTTGACCGCAGGCTCATAGTCCGTGGGTCATTCTGATTTTTGACCATCGAATCTTGTAGATGACGATGAGGCGGAGCGAACGGTAGCTTATTTGACGTTCTAAGTCTACCCGTAGCCGTTCTAGGCTCACAAATAGCGCATTTATTACCAGATAATCGACAAAGTGTTAGGTTTATTGACCGCAGGCTCATAGTCCGTGGGTCATTCTGATTTTTGACCATCGAATCTTGTAGAGGACGATGAGATGGAGCGAACGGTACAATTAAGTTTACCCGTAGCCGTTGTAGGATCACAAATAGCGCATTTATTACCAGATAATCGACAAATGTTTAGGTTTATTGACCGCAGGCTCATAGTCCGTGGGTCATTCTGATTTTTGACCATCGAATCTTGTAGAGGACGATGAGGCGGAGCGAACGGTATTATATTTGACGTTCTAAATCTACCCGTTGCCGTTCTAGGATCACAAATAGCGCATTTATTACCAGATAATCGACAAATTTTTAGGTTTTTTGACCGCAGGCTCATAGTCCGTGGGTCATTCTGATTTTTGACATCGAATCTTGTAGAGGACGATGAGATGGAGCGAACGGTACCTTATTTGACGTTCTAAGTTTACCCGTAGCCGTTGTAGGATCACAAATAGCGCATTTATTACCAGATAATCTACAAATTTTTAGGTTTATTGACCGCAGGCTCATAGTCCGTGGGTCATTCTGATTTTTGACCATCGAATCTTGTAGAGGACGATGAGGCGGAGCGAACGGTACCTTATTTGACGTTCGAAGTCTACCCGTAGCCGTTCTAGGATCACAAATAGCGCATTTATTACCAGATAATCGACAAATGTTTAGGTTTATTGACCGCAGGCTCATAGTCCGTGGGTCATTCTGATTTTTGACCATCGAATCTTCTAGGGGACGATGAGGCGGAGCGAACGGTACTTCATTTGACGTTCTAAATCTACCCGTAGCCGTTCTAGGATCAAACATATCGCATTCATTACCAGATAATCGACAAACTTTTAGGTTTATTGACCGCAGGCTCATAGTCCGTGGGTCATTCTGATTTTTGACCATCGATTCTTGTAGAGGACGATGAGTCGGAGCGAACGGTACCTTATTTGACGTTCTAAGTTTACCCGTAGCCGTTCTAGGCTCAAAAATAGCGCATTTATTACCAGATAATCGACAAATTTTTAGGTTTTTTGACCGCAGGCTCATAGTCCGTGGGTCATTCTGATTTTTGACCATCGATTCTTGTAGAGGACGATGAGGGGGAGCGAACAGTACATTATTTGACGTTCTAAATCTACCCGTTGCCGTTCTAGGATCACAAATAGCGCATTTATTACCAGATAATCGACAAATTTTTAGGTTTATTGACCGCAGGCTCATAGTCCGTGGGTCATTCTGATTTTTGACCATCGAATCTTGTAGAGGACGATGAGACGGAGCGAACGGTACCTTATTTGACGTTCTAAATCTACCCGTAGCCGTTCTAGGCTCACAAATAGCGCATTAATTACCAGATAATCGACCAATTTTTAGGTTTTTTGACCGCAGGCTCATAGTCCGTGGGTCATTCTGATTTTTGACCATCGAATCTTGTAGATGACGATGAGGCGGAGCGAACGGTACCTTATTTGACGTTCTAAGTCTACCCGTAGCCGTTCTAGGCTCACAAATAGCGCATTTATTACCAGATAGTCGACAAAATTTTACGTTTATTGACCGCGGGCTCATAGTCCGTGGGTCATTCTGATTTTTGACCATCGAATCTTGTAGAGGACGATGAGATGGAGCGAACGGTACAAATAAGTTTACCCGTAGCCGTTGTAGGATCACAAATAGCGCATTTATTACCAGATAATCGTCAAATGTTTAGGTTTATTGACCGCAGGCTCATAGTCCGTGGGTCATTCTGATTTTTGACCATCGAATATTGTAGAGGACGATGACGCGGAGCGAACGGTATTTTATTTGACGTTCTAAATCTACCCGTTGCCGTTCTAGGATCACAAATAGCGCATTTATTACCAGATAATCGACAAATTTTTAGGTTTATTGACCGCAGCCTCATAGTCCGTGGGTCATTCTGATTTTTGACCATCGAATCTTGTAGAGGACGATGAGACGGAGCGAACGGTACCTTATTTGACGTTCTAAATCTACCCGTAGCCGTTCTAGGCTCACAAATAGCGCATTAATTACCAGATAATCGACAAATTTTTAGGTTTTTTGACCGCAGGCTCATAGTCCGTGGGTCATTCTGATTTTTGACATCGAATCTTGTAGAGGACGATGAGATGGAGCGAACGGTACCTTATTTGACGTTCTAAGTTTACCCGTAGCCGTTGTACGATCACAAATAGCGCATTTATTACCAGATAATCGACAAAGTTTTAGGTTTATTGACCGCAGGCTCATAGTCCGTGGGTCATTCTGATTTTTGACCATCGAATCTTGTAGAGGACGTTGAGGCGGAGCGAACGGTACCTTATTTGACGTTCGAAGTCTACCCGTAGCCGTTCTAGGATCACAAATAACGCATTTATTACCAGATAATCGACAAATGTTTAGGTTTATTGACCGCAGGCTCATAGTCCGTGGGTCATTCTGATTTTTGACCATCGATTCTTGTAGAGGACGATGAGTCGGAGCGAACGGTACCTTATTTGACGTTCTAAGTTTACCCGTAGCCGTTCTAGGCTCAAAAATAGCGCATTTATTACCAGATAATCGACAAATTTTTAGGTTTTTTGACCGCAGGCTCATAGTCCGTGGGTCATTCTGATTTTTGACCATCGATTCTTGTAGAGGACGATGAGGGGGAGCGAACAGTACATTATTTGACGTTCTAAATCTACCCGTTGCCGTTCTAGGATCACAAATAGCGCATTTATTACCAGATAATCGACAAATTTTTAGGTTTATTGACCGCAGGCTCATAGTCCGTGGGTCATTCTGATTTTTGACCATCGAATCTTGTAGAGGACGATGAGACGGAGCGAACGGTACCTTATTTGACGTTCTAAATCTACCCGTAGCCGTTCTAGGCTCACAAATAGCGCATTAATTACCAGATAATCGACCAATTTTTAGGTTTTTTGACCGCAGGCTCATAGTCCGTGGGTCATTCTGATTTTTGACCATCGAATCTTGTAGATGACGATGAGGCGGAGCGAACGGTACCTTATTTGACGTTCTAAGTCTACCCGTAGCCGTTCTAGGCTCACAAATAGCGCATTTATTACCAGATAGTCGACAAAATTTTACGTTTATTGACCGCGGGCTCATAGTCCGTGGGTCATTCTGATTTTTGACCATCGAATCTTGTAGAGGACGATGAGATGGAGCGAACGGTACAAATAAGTTTACCCGTAGCCGTTGTAGGATCACAAATAGCGCATTTATTACCAGATAATCGTCAAATGTTTAGGTTTATTGACCGCAGGCTCATAGTCCGTGGGTCATTCTGATTTTTGACCATCGAATATTGTAGAGGACGATGACGCGGAGCGAACGGTATTTTATTTGACGTTCTAAATCTACCCGTTGCCGTTCTAGGATCACAAATAGCGCATTTATTACCAGATAATCGACAAATGTTTAGGTTTATTGAGCGCAGGCTCATAGTCCGTGGGTCATTCTGATTTTTGACCATCGAATCTTGTAGAGGACGATGAGGCGGAGCGAACGGTACCTTATTTGACGTTCTAAATCTACCCGTAGCCGTTCTAGGCTCACAAATAGCGCATTAATTACCAGATAATCGACAAATTTTTAGGTTTTTTGACCGCAGGCTCATAGTCCGTGGGTCATTCTGATTTTTGACCATCGAATCTTGTAGAGGACGTTGAGGCGGAGCGAACGGTACCTTATTTGACGTTCGAAGTCTACCCGTAGCCGTTCTAGGATCACAAATAACGCATTTATTACCAGATAATCGACAAATGTTTAGGTTTATTGACCGCAGGCTCATAGTCCGTGGGTCATTCTGATTTTTGACCATCGAGTCTTGTAGAGGACGATGAGACGGAGCGAGAGGTACCTTATTTGACGTTCTAAATCTACCCGTAGCCGTTCTAGGCTCAAAAATAGCGCATTTATTACCAGATAATCGACAAATTTTTAGGTTTATTGACCGCAGGCTCATAGTCCGTGGGTCATTCTGATTTTTGACCATCGAATCTTCTAGGGGACGATGAGGCGGAGCGAACGGTACCTCATTTGACGTTCTAAATCTACCCGTAGCCGTTCTAGTATCAAACATATCGCATTAATTACCAGATAATCGACAAATGTTTAGGTGTATTGACCGCAGGCTCATAGTCCGTGGGTCATTCTAATTTTTAACCATCGAATCTTGTAGAGGCCTGTGAGGCGGAGCGAAAGGTACCTTATTTGACGTTTTAAGACTACCCGTAGCCATTCTAGGCTCAAAAATAGCGCATTTATTAGCAGATAATCGACAAATTTTTATGTTTATTGACCGCAGGCTCATAGTCCGTGGGTCATTCTGATTTTTGACCATCGAATCTTGTAGAGGACGATGAGACGGAGCGAACGGTACCTTATTTGACGTTCTAAATCAACCCGTAGCCGTTCTAGGCTCAAAAATAGCGCATTAATTACCAGATAATCGACAAATTTTTAGGTTTATTGACCGCAGGCTCATAGTCCGTTGGTCATTCTGATTTTTGACCATCGAATCTTGTAGAGGACGATGACGCGGAGCGAACGGTACCTTATTTGACGTTTTAAATCTACCCGTAGCCGTTCTAGGCTCAAAAATAGCGCATTTATTACCAGATAATCGACAAAATGTTAGGTTTATTGACCGCAGGCGCATAGTCCGTGGGTCATTCTGATTTTGGACCATCGAATCTTGTAGAGGAAGAAGCGACGGAGCGAACGGTACCTTATTTGACGTTCTAAATCTACCCGTAGCCGTTCTAGGCTCACAAATAGCGCATTAATTACCAGAAAATCGACAAATTTTTAGGTTTTAGGACCGCAGGCTCATAGTCCGTGGGTCATTCTGATTTTTGACCATCGAATCTTGTAGAGGACGATGAGTCGGAGCGAACGGTACCTTATTTGACGTTCTAAATCTACCCGTAGCCGTTCTAGGCTCAAAGATAGCGCATTTATTACCAGATAATCGACAAATTTTTAGGTTTTTGACCGCAGGCTCATAGTCCGTGGGTCATTCTGATTTTTGACATCGAATCTTGTAGAGGACGATGAGATGGAGCGAACGGTACCTTATTTGACGTTCTAAGTCTACCCGTAGCCGTTCTAGGCTCACAAATAGCGCATTTATTACCAGATAATCGTCAAATTTTTAGGGTTATTGACCGCAGGCTCATAGTCCGTGGGTAATTCTGATTTTTGACCATCGATTCTTGTAGAGGACGATGAGGGGGAGCGAACAGTACATTTTTTGAGGTTCTAAATCTACCCGTTGCCGCTCTAGGATCACAAATAGCCCATTTATTACAAGATAATCGACAAATTTTTAGGTTTATTGACCGCAGGCTCATAGTCCGTGGGTCATTCTGATTTTTGACCATCGAATCTTGTAGAGGACGATGAGGCGGAGCGAACGGTATTTTATTTGACGTTCTAAATCTACCCGTTGCCGTTCTAGGATCACAAATAACGCATTTATTACCAGATAATCAACAAATTTTTAGGTTTATTGACCGCAGCCTCATAGTCCGTGGGTCATTCTGATTTGTGACCATCGAATCTTCTAGGGGACGATAAGGCGGAGCGAACGGTACCTGATTTGACGTTCTAAATCTACCCGTAGCCGTTCTAGGATAAAACATATCGCATTAATTACCAGATAATCGACAAATTTTTAGGTTTATTGACCGCAGGCTCATAGTCCGTGGGTCATTCTAATTTTTAACCATCGAATCTTGTAGAGTCCGGTGAGGCGGAGCGAACGGTACCTTATTTGACGTTTTAAGACTACCTGTAGCCATTCTAGGCTCAAAAATAGCGCATTTATTACCAGATAATCGACAAATGTTTATGTTTATTGACCGCAGCCTCATTGTCCGTGTGTCATTCTGATTTTTGACCATCGAATCTTGTAGAGGACGATGAGACGGAGCGAACGGTACCTTATTTGACGTTCTAAATTAACCCGTAGCCGTTCTAGGCTCAAAAATAGCGCATTGATTACCAGATAGTCGACAAATGTTTAGGTTTTCTGACCTCAGGCTCATAGTCCGTGGGTCATTCTGATTTTTGACCATCGAATCTTGTAGAGGACGATGAGTCGGAGCGAACGGTACCTTATTTGACGTTCTAAATCTACCCGTAGCCGTTCTAGGCTCAAAGATAGCGCATTTATTACCAGATAATCGACAAATTTTTAGGTTTTTGACCGCAGGCTCATAGTCCGTGGGTCATTCTGATTTTTGACATCGAATCTTGTAGAGGACGATGAGATGGAGCGAACGGTACCTTATTTGACGTTCGAAGTCTACCCGTAACCGTTCTAGGTTCAAACATATCGCATTCATTACCAGATAATCGACAAAGTTTTAGGTTTATTGACCGCAGGCTCATAGTCCGTGGGTCATTCTGGTTTTTGACCATCGAATCTTGTAGAGGACGATGAGGCGAAGAGAACGGTACCTTATTTGACGTTCTAAGTTTACCCGTAGCCATTCTAGGCTCAAAAATAGCGCATTTATTACCAGATAATCGACAAATTTTTAGGTTTTTTGACCGCAGGCTCATAGTCCGTGGGTCATTCTGATTTTTGACATCGAATCTTGTAGAGGACGATGAGGTGGAGCGAACGGTACCTTATTTGACGTTCTAAGTTTACCCGTAGCCGTTGTAGGATCACAAATAGCGCATTAATTACCACATAATCGACAAATTTTTAGGTTTATTGACCGCAGGCTCATAGTCCGTGGGTCATTCTAATTTTTGACCATCGAATCTTGTAGAGGACGATGAGTCGGAGCGAACGGTACCTTATTTGACGTTCTAAATCTACCCGTAGCCGTTCTAGGCTCACAAATAGCGCATTACTTACCAGATAATCGACCAATTTTTAGGTTTTTTGACCGCAGGCTCATAGTCCGTGGGTCATTCTGATTTTTGACCATCGAATCTTGTAGACGACGATGAGGCGGAGCGAACGGTACCTTATTTGACGTTCTAAGTATACCCGTAGCGGTTCTAGGCTCACAAATAGCGCATTAATTACCTGATAAACGACCAATTTTTAGGTTTTTTGACCGCAGGCTCATAGACCGTGGGTCATTCTGATTTTTGACCATCGAATCTTGTAGATGACGATGAGGCGGAGCGAACGGTATTTATTTTACGTTCTAAGTCTACCCGTAGCCGTTCTAGGCTCACAAATAGCGCATTTATTACCAGATAATCGACAAAATGTTAGGTCTATTGACCGCAGGCTCATAGTCCGTGGGTCATTCTGATTTTTGACCATCGAATCTTGTAGAGGACGATGAGACGGAGCGAACGGTACCTTATTTGACGTTCTAAATAAACCCGTAGCCGTTCTAGGCTCAAAAATAGCGCATTAATTACCAGATAATCGACAAATGTTTAGGTTTTTTGACCGCAGGCTCATAGTCCGTGGGTCATATTGATTTTTGACCATCGAATCTTGTAGAGGACGATGAGTCGTAGCTAACGGTACCTTATTTGACGTTCTAAGTCTACCCGTAGCCGTTCTAGGCTCAAAAATAGCGCATTTATTACCAGATAATCGACAAATTTTTAGGTTTATTGACCGCAGGCTCATAGTCCGTGGGTCATTCTGATTTTCGACCATCGAAACTTGTAGGGGACGATGAGGCGGAGCGAACGGTACCTTATTTGAAGTTCGAAGTCTACCCGTAGCCGTTCTAGGCTCACAAATATCGCATTTATTACCAGATAATCGAAAAATGTTTAGATTTATTGACCGCAGGCTCATAGTCCGTGGGTCATACTCAATTTTGACCATCGAGTCTTATAGAGGACGATGAGACGGAGCGAACGGTACCTTATTTTACGTTCTAAATCTACCCGTAGCCGTTCTAGGTTCAAGAATAACGCATTAATTACCAGATAATCGACAAATATTTAGGTTTATTGACCGCAGGCTCATAGTCCGTGTGTCATTCTAATTTTTAACCATCGATTCTGGTAGAGGCCGGTGAGGCGGAGCGAACGGTACCTTATTTGACGTTTTAAGACTACCTGTAGCCATTCTAGGCTCAAAAATAGCGCATTTATTACCAGATAATCGACAAATTTTTAAGTTTATTGACCGCAGGCTCATAGTCCGTGGGTCATTCTGATTTTTGACCATCGAATCTTGTAGAGGACGATGAGACGGAGCGAACGGTACCTTATTTGACGTTCTAAATAAACCCGTAGCCGTTCTAGGCTCAAAAATAGCGCATTAATTACCAGATAATCGACAAATTTTTAGGTTTTTTGACCGCAGGCTCATAGTCCGTGGGTCATATTGATTTTTGACCATCGAATCTTGTAGAGGACGATGAGTCGTAGCTAACGGTACCTTATTTGACGTTCTAAGTCTACCCTTAGCCGTTCTAGGCTCAAAAATAGCGCATTTATTAGCAGATAATCGACAAATTTTTATGTTTATTGACCGCAGGCTCATAGTCCGTGGGTCATTCTCATTTTTGACCATCGAGTCTTATAGAGGACGATGAGACGGAACGAACGGTACCTTATTTGACGTTCTAAATCTACCCGTAGCCGTTCTAGGTTCAAGAATAACGCATTAATTACCAGATAATCGACAAATATTTAGGTTTATTGACCGCAGGCTCATAGTCCGTGGGTCATTCTGATTTTGGACGATCGAATCTTGTAGAGGACGAAGAGACGGAGCGAATCGTACCTTATTTGACGTTCTAAATCTACCCGCAGCCGTTCTAGGCTCACAAATAGCGCATTTATTAGCAGATAATCGACAAATTTTTATGTTTATTGACCGCAGGCTCATAGTCCGTGGGTCATTCTGATTTTTGACCATCGATTCTTGTAGAGGACGATAAGTCGGAGCGAACGGTACCTTATTTAACGTTCTAAGTTTACTCGTAGCCGTTCTAGGCTCAAAAAAATATCGCATTTATTACCAGATAATCGACAAATGTTTAGGTTTATTGACCACAGGCTCATAGTCCGTGGGTCATTCTGATTTTTGACCATCGAATCTTGTAGAGGACGATGAGGCGGAGCGACCGGTACCTTATTTGACGTTCTAAATCTACCCGTAGCCGCTCTGGGCTCACAAATAGCCCATTAATTACCTGATAATCGATTAATTTTTAGGTTTTTTAACCGCAGGCTCATAGTCCGTGGGTCATTCTGATTTTGGACCATCGAATCTTGTAGAGGACGAAGCGACGGAGCGAACGGTACCTTATTTGACGTTCTAAATCTACCCGTAGCCGTTCTAGGCTCACAAATAGCGCATTAATTACCAGATAATCGACAAATTTGTAGGTTTTATGACCGCAGGCTCATAGTCCGTGGGTCATTTTGATTTTTGACCATCGAATCTTGTAGAGGACGATGAGGCGGAGCGAACGGTACGTTATTTGACGTTCTAAGTCTACCCGTAGCCGTTTTAGGCTCAAAAAATAGCGCATTAATTACCAGATAATCGACCAATTTTTAGGTTTTTCGACCGCAGGCTCATAGTCCGTGGGTCATTCTGATTTTTGACCATCGAATCTTGTAGATGACGATGAGGCGGAGCGAACGGTAACTTATTTGACGTTCTAAGTCTACCCGTAGCCGTTCTAGGCTCACAAATAGCGCATTTATTACCAGATAATCGACAAATTTTTAGGTTTATTGACCGCAGGCTCATAGTCCGTGGGTCATTCTGATTTTTGACCATCGAATCTTGTAGATGACGATGAGGCGGAGCGAACGGTAGCTTATTTGACGTTCTAAGTCTACCCGTAGCCGTTCTAGGCTCACAAATAGCGCATTTATTACCAGATAATCGACAAAGTGTTAGGTTTATTGACCGCAGGCTCATAGTCCGTGGGTCATTCTGATTTTTGACCATCGAATCTTGTAGAGGACGATGAGATGGAGCGAACGGTACAATTAAGTTTACCCGTAGGCGTTGTAGGATCACAAATAGCGCATTTATTACCAGATAATCGACAAATGTTTAGGTTTATTGACCGCAGGCTCATAGTCCGTGGGTCATTCTGATTTTTGACCATCGAATCTTGTAGAGGACGATGAGGCGGAGCGAACGGTATTATATTTGACGTTCTAAATCTACCCGTTGCCGTTCTAGGATCACAAATAGCGCATTTATTACCAGATAATCGACAAATTTTTAGGTTTTTTGACCGCAGGCTCATAGTCCGTGGGTCATTCTGATTTTTGACTATCGATTCTTGTAGAGGACGATGAGATGGAGCGAACGGTACCTTATTTGACGTTCTAAGTTTACCCGTAGCCGTTGTAGGATCACAAATAGCGCATTTATTACCAGATAATCTACAAATGTTTAGGTTTATTGACCGCAGGCTCATAGTCCGTGGGTCATTCTGATTTCTGACCATCGAATCTTGTAGAGGACGATGAGGCGGAGCGAACGGTACCTTATTTGACGTTCGAAGTCTACCCGTAGCCGTTCTAGGATCACAAATAGCGCATTTATTACCAGATAATCGACAAATGTTTAGGTTTATTGACCGCAGGCTCATAGTCCGTGGGTCATTCTGATTTTTGACCATCGAATCTTCTAGGGGACGATGAGGCGGAGCGAACGGTACTTCATTTGACGTTCTAAATCTACCCGTAGCCGTTCTAGGATCAAACATATCGCATTCATTACCAGATAATCGACAAACTTTTAGGTTTATTGACCGCAGGCTCATAGTCCGTGGGTCATTCTGATTTTTGACCATCGATTCCTGTAGAGGACGATGAGTCGGAGCGAACGGTACCTTATTTGACGTTCTAAGTTTACCCGTAGCCGTTCTAGGCTCAAAAATAGCGCATTTATTACCAGATAATCGACAAATTTTTAGGTTTTTTGACCGCAGGCTCATAGTCCGTGGGTCATTCTGATTTGTGACCATCGATTCTTGTAGAGGACGATGAGGGGGAGCGAACAGTACATTATTTGACGTTCTAAATCTACCCGTTGCCGTTCTAGGATCACAAATAGCGCATTTATTACCAGATAATCGACAAATTTTTAGGTTTATTGACCGCAGGCTCATAGTCCGTGGGTCATTCTGATTTTTGACCATCGAATCTTGTAGAGGACGATGAGACGGAGCGAAAGGTACCTTATTTGACGTTCTAAATCTACCCGTAGCCGTTCTAGGCTCACAAATAGCGCATTAATTACCAGATAATCGACCAATTTTGAGGTTTTTTGACCGCAGGCTCATAGTCCGTGGGTCATTCTGATTTTTGACCATCGAATCTTGTAGATGACGATGAGGCGGAGCGAACGGTACCTTATTTGACGTTCTAAGTCTACCCGTAGCCGTTCTAGGCTCACAAATAGCGCATTTATTACCAGATAATCGACAAAATGTTAGGTTTATTGACCGCGGGCTCATAGTCCGTGGGTCATTCTGATTTTGACCATCGAATCTTGTAGAGGACGATGAGATGGAGCGAACGGTACAAATAAGTTTACCCGTAGCCGTTGTAGGATCACAAATAGCGCATTTATTACCAGATAATCGTCAAATGTTTAGGTTTATTGACCGCAGGCTCATAGTCCGTGGGTCATTCTGATTTTTGACCATCGAATCTTGTAGAGGACGATGACGCGGAGCGAACGGTATTTTATTTGACGTTCTAAATCTACCCGTTGCCGTTCTAGGATCACAAATAGCGCATTTATTACCAGATAATCGACAAATTTTTAGGTTTATTGACCGCAGCCTCATAGTCCGTGGGTCATTCTGATTTTTGACCATCGAATCTTGTAGAGGACGATGAGACGGAGCGAACGGTACCTTATTTGACGTTCTAAATCTACCCGTAGCCGTTCTAGGCTCACAAATAGCGCATTAATTACCAGATAATCGACAAATTTTTAGGTTTGTTGACCGCAGGCTCATAGTCCGTGGGTCATTCTGATTTTTGACATCGAATCTTGTAGAGGACGATGAGATGGAGCGAACGGTACCTTATTTGACGTTCTAAGTTTACCCGTAGCCGTTGTACGATCACAAATAGCGCATTTATTACCAGATAATCGACAAAGTTTTAGGTTTATTGACCGCAGGCTCATAGTCCGTGGGTCATTCTGATTTTTGACCATCGAATCTTGTAGAGGACGTTGAGGCGGAGCGAACGGTACCTTATTTGACGTTCGAAGTCTACCCGTAGCCGTTCTAGGATCACAAATAACGCATTTATTACCAGATAATCGACAAATGTTTAGGTTTATTGACCGCAGGCTCATAGTCCGTGGGTCATTCTGATTTTTGACCATCGAGTCTTGTAGAGGACGATGAGACGGAGCGAGAGGTACCTTATTTGACGTTCTAAATTTACCCGTAGCCGTTCTAGGCTCAAAAATAGCGCATTTATTACCAGATAATCGACAAATTTGTAGGTTTATTGACCGCAGGCTCATAGTCCGTGGGTCATTCTGATTTTTGACCATCGAATCTTCTAGGGGACGATGAGGCGGAGCGAACGGTACCTCATTTGACGTTCTAAATCTACCCGTAGCCGTTCTAGGATCAAACATATCGCATTAATTACCAGATAATCGACAAATTTTTAGGTCTATTGACCGCAGGCTCATAGTCCGTGGGTCATTCTAATTTTTAACCATCGAATCTTGTAGAGGCCGGTGAGGCGGAGCGAACGGTACCTTATTTGACGTTTTAAGACTACCCGTAGCCATTCTAGGCTCAAAAATACCGCATTTATTAGCAGATAATCGACAAATTTTTATGTTTATTGACCGCAGGCTCATAGTCCGTGGGTCATTCTGATTTTTGACCATCGAATCTTGTAGAGGACGATGAGACGGAGCGAACGGTACCTTACTTGACGTTCTAAATCAACCCGTAGCCGTTCTAGGCTCAAAAATAGCGCATTAATTACCAGATAATCGACAAATGTTTAGGTTTTTTGACCGCAGGCTCATAGTCCGTGGGTCATATTGATTTTTGACCATCGAATCTTGTAGAGGACGATGATGCGTAGCTAACGGTACCTTATTTGACGTTCTAAGTCTACCCGTAGCCGTTGTAGGCTCAAAAATAGCGCATTTATTACCAGATAATCGACAAATTTTTAGGTTTATTGACCGCAGGCTCATAGTCCGTGGGTCATTCTGATTTTTGACCATCGAATCTTGTAGAGGACGATGAGGCGGAGCGAACGGTACCTTATTTGACGTTCGAAGTCTACCGTAGCCGTTCTAGGATCACAAATATCGCATTTATTACCAGATAATCGACAAATGTTTAGGTTTATTGACCGCAGGCTCATAGTCCGTGGGTCATTCTCATTTTTGACCATCGAGTCTTGTAGACGACGATGAGACGGAGCGAACGGTACCTTATTTGACGTTCGAAGTCTACCCGTAGCCGTTCTAGGATCACAAATAGCGCATTTATTACCAGAGAATCGACAAAATGTTAGGTTTATTGACCGCAGGCTCATAGTCCGTGGGTCATTCTGATTTTTGACCATCGAATCTTGTAGAGGACGACGAGATGGAGCGAACGGTACAAATAAGTTTACCCGTAGCCGTTGTAGGATCACAAATAGCGCATTTATTACCAGATAATCGACAAATGTTTAGGTTTATTGACCGCAGGCTCATAGTCCGTTGGTCATTCTGATTTTTGACCATCGAATCTTGTAGAGGACGATGAGGCGGAGCGAACGGTATTTTATTTGACGTTCTAAATCTACCCGTTGCCGTTCTAGGATCACAAATAGCGCATTTATTACCAGATAATCGACAAATTTTTAGGTTTATTGACCACAGGCTCATAGTCCGTGGGTCATTTTGATTTTTGACCATCGAATCTTGTAGAGGACGATGAGACGGAGCGAACGGTACCTTATTTGACGTTCTAAATCTACCCGTAGCCGTTCTAGGCTCACAAATAGCGCATTAATTACCAGATAATCGACAAATTTTTAGGTTTTTTGACCGCAGGCTCATAGTCCGTGGGTCATTCTGATTTTTGACATCGAATCTTGTAGAGGACGATGAGATGGAGCGAACGGTACCTTATTTGACGTTCTAAGTTTACCCGTAGCCGTTGTAGGATCACAAATAGCGCATTTATTACCAGATAATCGACAAATTTTTAGGTTTATTGACCTCAGGCGCATAGTCCGTGGGTCATTCTGATTTTTGACCATCGAATCTTGTAGAGGACGATGAGCCGGAGCGAACGGTACCTTATTTGACGTTCGAAGTCTACCCGTAGCCGTTCTAAGATCACAAATAGCGCATTTATTACCAGATAATCGACAAATGTTTAGGTTTATTGACCGCAGGCTCATAGTCCGTGGGTCATTCTGATTTTTGACCATCGAATCTTCTAGGGGACGATGAGGCGGAGCGAACGGTACCTCATTTGACGTTCTAAATCTACCCGTACCCGTTCTAGGATCAAACGTATCGCATTCATTACCAGATAATCGACAAATGTTTAGGTTTATTGACCGCAGGCTCATAGTCCGTGGGTCATTCTGATTTTTAACCATCGAATCTTGTAGAGGACGGTGAGGCGGAGCGAACGGTACCTTATTTGACGTTTTAAGACTAACCGTAGCCGTTCTAGGCTCAAAAATAGCGCATTTATTACCAGATAATCGACAAATTTTTATGTTTATTGACCGCAGGCTCATAGTCCGTGGGTCATTCTGATTTTTGACCATCGAATCTTGTAGAGGACGATGAGACGGAGCGAACGGTACCTTATTTGACGTTCTAAATCAACCCGTAGCCGTTCTAGGCTCAAGAATAGCGCATTAATTACCAGATAATCGACAAATTTTTAGGTTTATTGACCGCAGGCTCATAGTCCGTTGGTCATTCTGATTTTTGACCATCGAATCTTGTAGAGGACGATGACGCGGAGCGAACGGTACCTTATTTGACGTTTTAAATCTACCCGTAGCATTTCTAGGCTCAAAAATAGCGCATTTATTACCAGATAATCGACAAAATGTTAGGTTTATTGACCGCAGGCTCATAGTCCGTGGGTCATTCTGATTTTGGACCATCGAATCTTGTAGAGGAAGAAGCGACGGAGCGAACGGTACCTTATTTGACGTTCTAAATCTACCCGTAGCCGTTCTAGGCTCACAAATAGCGCATTAATTACCAGAAAATCGACAAATTTTTAGGTTTTAGGACCGCAGGCTCATAGTCCGTGGGTCATTCTGATTTTTGACCATCGAATCTTGTAGAGGACGATGAGTCGGAGCGAACGGTACCTTATTTGACGTTCTAAATCTACCCGTAGCCGTTCTAGGCTCAAAGATAGCGCATTTATTACCAGATAATCGACAAATTTTTAGGTTTTTGACCGCAGGCTCATAGTCCGTGGGTCATTCTGATTTTTGACATCGAATCTTGTAGAGGACGATGAGATGGAGCGAACGGTACCTTATTTGACGTTCTAAGTCTACCCGTAGCCGTTCTAGGCTCACAAATAGCGCATTTATTACCAGATAATCGTCAAATGTTTAGGGTTATTGACCGCAGGCTCATAGTCCGTGGGTAATTCTGGTTTTTGACCATCGATTCTTGTAGAGGACGATGAGGGGGAGCGAACAGTACATTATTTGACGTTCTAAATCTACCCGTTGCCGTTCTAGGATCACAAATAGCCCATTTATTACCAGATAATCGACAAATTTTTAGGTTTATTGACCGCAGGCTCATAGTCCGTGGGTCATTCTGATTTTTGACCATCGAATCTTGTAGAGGACGATGAGGCGGAGCGAACGGTATTTTATTTGACGTTCTAAATCTACCCGTTGCCGTTCTAGGATCACAAATAACGCATTTATTACCAGATAATCAACAAATTTTTAGGTTTATTGACCGCAGCCTCATAGTCCGTGGGTCATCCTGATTTGTGACCATCGAATCTTCTAGGGGACGATAATGCGGAGCGAACGGTACCTCATTTGACGTTCTAAATCTACCCGTAGCCGTTCTAGGATCAAACATATCGCATTAATTACCAGATAATCGACAAATTTTTAGGTTTATTGACCGCAGGCTCATAGTCCGTGGGTCATTCTAATTTTTAACCATCGAATCTTGTAGAGTCCGGTGAGGCGGAGCGAACGGTACCTTATTTGACGTTTTAAGACTACCTGTAGCCATTCTAGGCTCAAAAATAGCGCATTTATTACCAGATAATCGACAAATGTTTAGGTTTATTGACCGCAGGCTCATAGTCCGTGGGTCATTCTGATTTTTGACATCGAATCTTGTAGAGGACGATGAGGTGGAGCGAACGGTACCTTATTTGACGTTCTAAGTTTACCCGTAGCCGTTGTAGGATCACAAATAGCGCATTTATTACCAGATAATCGACAAATTTTTAGGTTTATTGACCGCAGGCTCATAGTCCGTGGGTCATTCTAATTTTTGACCATCGAATCTTGTAGAGGACGATGAGGCGGAGCGAACGGTACCTTATTTGACGTTCGAAGTCTACCCGTAGCCGTTCTAGGATCACAAATAGCGCATTTATTACCAGATAATCGACAAATGTTTAGGTTTATTGACCGCAGGCTCATAGTCCGTGGGTCATTCTGATTTTTGACCATCGAATCTTGTAGAGGACGATGAGACGGAGCGAACGGTACCTTATTTGACGTTCTAAATCTACCCGTAGCCGTTCTAGGCTCACAAATAGCGCATTACTTACCAGATAATCGACCAATTTTTAGGTTTTTTGACCGCAGGCTCATAGTCCGTGGGTCATTCTGATTTTTGACCATCGAATCTTGTAGACGACGATGAGGCGGAGCGAACGGTACCTTATTTGACGTTCTAAGTATACCCGTAGCGGTTCTAGGCTCACAAATAGCGCATTAATTACCTGATAATCGACCAATTTTTAGGTTTTTTGACCGCAGGCTCATAGTCCGTGGGTCATTCTGATTTTTGACCATCGAATCTTGTAGATGACGATGAGGCGGAGCGAACGGTATTTATTTTACGTTCTAAGTCTACCCGTAGCCGTTCTAGGCTCACAAATAGCGCATTTATTACCAGATAATCGACAAAATGTTAGGTCTATTGACCGAAGGTCATAGTCCGTGGGTCATTCTGATTTTTGACCATCGAATCTTGTAGAGGACGATGAGACGGAGCGAACGGTACCTTATTTGACGTTCTAAGTCTACCCATAGCCGTTCTAGGCTCAAAAATAGCGCATTTATTACCAGATAATCGACAAATTTTTAGGTTTATTGACCGCAGGCTCATAGTCCGTGGGTCATTCTGATTTTCGACCATAGAAACTTGTAGGGGACGATGAGGCGGAGCGAACGGTACCTTATTTGACGTTCGAAGTCTACCCGTAGCCGTTCTAGGCTCACAAATATCGCATTTATTACCAGATAATCGAAAAATGTTTAGATTTATTGACCGCAGGCTCATAGTCCGTGGGTCATTCTCATTTTTGACCATCGAGTCTTATAGAGGACGATGAGACGGAGCGAACGGTACCTTATTTGACGTTCTAATCTACCCGTAGCCGTTCTAGGTTCAAGAATAACGCATTAATTACCAGATAATCGACAAATATTTAGGTTTATTGACCGCAGGCTCATAGTCCGTGGGTCATTCTGATTTTGGACGATCGAATCTTGTAGAGGACGAAGAGACGGAGCGAATCGTACCTTATTTGACGTTCTAAATCTACCCGCAGCCGTTCTAGGCTCACAAATAGCGCATTTATTAGCAGATAATCGACAAATTTTTATGTTTATTGACCGCAGGCTCATAGTCCGTGGGTCATTCTGATTTTTGACCATCGATTCTTGTAGAGGACGATAAGTCGGAGCGAACGGTACCTTATTTAACGTTCTAAGTTTACTCGTAGCCGTTCTAGGCTCAAAAAAATATCGCATTTATTACCAGATAATCGACAAATGTTTAGGTTTATTGACCACAGGCTCATAGTCCGTGGGTCATTCTGATTTTTGACCATCGAATCTTGTAGAGGACGATGAGGCGGAGCGACCGGTACCTTATTTGACGTTCTAAATCAACCCGTAGCCGCTCTGGGCTCACAAATAGCCCATTAATTACCTGATAATCGATTAATTTTTAGGTTTTTTAACCGCAGGCTCATAGTCCGTGGGTCATTCTGATTTTGGACCATCGAATCTTGTAGAGGACGAAGCGACGGAGCGAACGGTACCTTATTTGACGTTCTAAATCTACCCGTAGCCGTTCTAGGCTCACAAATAGCGCATTAATTACCAGATAATCGACAAATTTGTAGGTTTTATGACCGCAGGCTCATAGTCCGTCGGTCATTTTGATTTTTGACCATCGAATCTTGTAGAGGACGATGAGGCGGAGCGAACGGTACGTTATTTGACGTTCTAAGTCTACCCGTAGCCGTTTTAGGCTCAAAAAATAGCGCATTAATTACCAGATAATCGACCAATTTTTAGGTTTTTCGACCGCAGGCTCATAGTCCGTGGGTCATTCTGATTTTTGACCATCGAATCTTGTAGATGACGATGAGGCGGAGCGAACGGTAACTTATTTGACGTTCTAAGTCTACCCGTAGCCGTTCTAGGCTCACAAATAGCGCATTTATTACCAGATAATCGACAAATTTTTAGGTTTATTGACCGCAGGCTCATAGTCCGTGGGTCATTCTGATTTTTGACCATCGAATCTTGTAGATGACGATGAGGCGGAGCGAACGGTAGCTTATTTGACGTTTTAAGTCTACCCGTAGCCGTTCTAGGCTCACAAATAGCGCATTTATTACCAGATAATCGACAAAGTGTTAGGTTTATTGACCGCAGGCTCATAGTCCGTGGGTCATTCTGATTTTTGACCATCGAATCTTGTAGAGGACGATGAGATGGAGAGAACGGTACAATTAAGTTTACCCGTAGCCGTTGTAGGATCACAAATAGCGCATTTATTACCAGATAATCGACAAATGTTTAGGTTTATTGACCGCAGGCTCATAGTCCGTGGGTCATTCTGATTTTTGACCATCGAATCTTGTAGAGGACGATGAGATGGAGCGAACGGTACAAATAAGTTTACCCGTAGCCGTTGCAGGATCACAAATAGCGCATTTATTACCAGATAATCGTCAAATGTTTAGGTTTATTGACCGCAGGATCATAGTCCGTGGGTCATTCTGATTTTTGACCATCGAATCTTGTAGAGGACGATGACGCGGAGCGAACGGTATTTTATTTGACGTTCTAAATCTACCCGTTGCCGTTCTAGGATCACAAATAGCGCATTTATTACCAGATAATCGACAAATTTTTAGGTTTATTGACCGCAGCTTCATAGTCCGTGGGTCATTCTGATTTTTGACCATCGAATCTTGTAGAGGACGATGAGACGGAGCGAACGGTACCTTATTTGACGTTCTAAATCTACCCGTAGCCGTTCTAGGCTCACAAATAGCGCATTAATTACCAGATAATCGACAAATTTTTAGGTTTTTTGACCGCAGGCTCATAGTCCGTGGGTCATTCTGATTTTTGACATCGAATCTTGTAGAGGACGATGAGATGGAGCGAACGGTACCTTATTTGACGTTCTAAGTTTACCCGTAGCCGTTGTACGATCACAAATAGCGCATTTATTACCAGATAATCGACAAAGTTTTAGGTTTATTGACCGCAGGCTCATAGTCCGTGGGTCATTCTGATTTTTGACCATCGAATCTTGTAGAGGACGTTGAGGCGGAGCGAACGGTACCTTATTTGACGTTCGAAGTCTACCCGTAGCCGTTCTAGGATCACAAATAACGCATTTATTACCAGATAATCGACAAATGTTTAGGTTTATTGACCGCAGGCTCATAGTCCGTGGGTCATTCTGATTTTTGACCATCGAGTCTTGTAGAGGACGATAAGACGGAGCGAGAGGTACCTTATTTGACGTTCTAAATTTACCCGTAGCCGTTCTAGGCTCAAAAATAGCGCATTTATTACCAGATAATCGACAAATTTGTAGGTTTATTGACCGCAGGCTCATAGTCCGTGGGTCATTCTGATTTTTGACCATCGAATCTTCTAGGGGACGATGAGGCGGAGCGAACGGTACCTTATTTGACGTTCTAAATCTACCCGTAGCCGTTCTAGGATCAAACATATCGCATTAATTACCAGATAATCGACAAATTTTTAGGTCTATTGACCGCAGGCTCATAGTCCGTGGGTCATTCTAATTTTTAACCATCGAATCTTGTAGAGGCCGGTGAGGCGGAGCGAACGGTACCTTATTTGACGTTTTAAGACTACCCGTAGCCATTCTAGGCTCAAAAATAGCGCATTTATTAGCAGATAATCGACAAATTTTTATGTTTATTGACCGCAGGCTCATAGTCCGTGGGTCATTCTGATTTTTGACCATCGAATCTTGTAGAGGACGATGAGACGGAGCGAACGGTACCTTATTTGACGTTCTAAATCAACCCGTAGCCGTTCTAGGCTCAAAAATAGCGCATTAATTACCAGATAATCGACAAATGTTTAGGTTTTTTGACCGCAGGCTCATAGTCCGTGGGTCATATTGATTTTTGACCATCGAATCTTGTAGAGGACGATGATGCGTAGCTACCGGTACCTTATTTGACGTTCTAAGTCTACCCGTAGCCGTTGTAGGCTCAAAAATAGCGCATTTATTACCAGATAATCGACAAATTTTTAGGTTTATTGACCGCAGGCTCATAGTCCGTGGGTCATTCTGATTTTTGACCATCGAATCTTGTAGAGGACGATGAGGCGGAGCGAACGGTACCTTATTTGACGTTCGAAGTCTACCGTAGCCGTTCTAGGATCACAAATATCGCATTTATTACCAGATAATCGACAAATGTTTAGGTTTATTGACCGCAGGCTCATAGTCCGTGGGTCATTCTCATTTTTGACCATCGAGTCTTGTAGAGGACGATGAGACGGAGCGAACGGTACCTTATTTGACGTTCGAAGTCTACCCGTAGCCGTTCTAGGATCACAAATAGCGCATTTATTACCAGATAATCGACAAAATGTTAGGTTTATTGACCGCAGGCTCATAGTCCGTGGGTCATTCTGATTTTTGACCATCGAATCTTGTAGAGGACGACGAGATGGAGCGAACGGTACAAATAAGTTTACCCGTAGCCGTTGTAGGATCACAAATAGCGCATTTATTACCAGATAATCGACAAATGTTTAGGTTTATTGACCGCAGGCTCATAGTCCGTTGGTCATTCTGATTTTTGACCATCGAGTCTTGTAGAGGACGATGAGACGGAGCGAACGGTACCTTATTTGACGTTCTAAATCTACCCGTAGCCGTTCTAGGCTCACAAATAGCGCATTAATTACCAGATAATCGACAAATTTTTAGGTTTTTTGACCGCAGGCTCATAGTCCGTGAGTCATTCTGATTTTTGACATCGAATCTTGTAGAGGACGATGAGATGGAGCGAACGGTACCTTATTTGACGTTCTAAGTTTACCCGTAGCCGTTGTAGGATCACAAATAGCGCATTTATTACCAGATAATCGACAAATTTTTAGGTTTATTGACCTCAGGCGCATAGTCCGTGGGTCATTCTGATTTTTGACCATCGAATCTTGTAGAGGACGATGAGCCGGAGCGAACGGTACCTTATTTGACGTTCGAAGTCTACCCGTAGCCGTTCTAAGATCACAAATAGCGCATTTATTACCAGATAATCGACAAATGTTTAGGTTTATTGACCGCAGGCTCATAGTCCGTGGGTCATTCTGATTTTTGACCATCGAATCTTCTAGGGGACGATGAGGCGGAGCGAACGGTACCTCATTTGACGTTCTAAATCTACCCGTACCCGTTCTAGGATCAAACGTATCGCATTCATTACCAGATAATCGACAAATGTTTAGGTTTATTGACCGCAGGCTCATAGTCCGTGGGTCATTCTGATTTTTAACCATCGAATCTTGTAGAGGACGGTGAGGCGGAGCGAACGGTACCTTATTTGACGTTTTAAGACTAACCGTAGCCGTTCTAGGCTCAAAAATAGCGCATTTATTACCAGATAATCGACAAATTTTTATGTTTATTGACCGCAGGCTCATAGTCCGTGGGTCATTCTGATTTTTGACCATCGAATCTTGTAGAGGACGATGAGACGGAGCGAACGGTACCTTATTTGACGTTCTAAATCAACCCGTAGCCGTTCTAGGCTCAAAAATAGCGCATTAATTACCAGATAATCGACAAATTTTTAGGTTTATTGACCGCAGGCTCATAGTCCGTTGGTCATTCTGATTTTTGACCATCGAATCTTGTAGAGGACGATGACGCGGAGCGAACGGTACCTTATTTGACGTTTTAAATCTACCCGTAGCATTTCTAGGCTCAAAAATAGCGCATTTATTACCAGATAATCGACAAAATGTTAGGTTTATTGACCGCAGGCTCATAGTCCGTGGGTCATTCTGATTTTGGACCATCGAATCTTGTAGAGGAAGAAGCGACGGAGCGAACGGTACCTTATTTGACGTTGTAAATCTACCCGTAGCCGTTCTAGGCTCACAAATAGCGCATTAATTACCAGAAAATCGACAAATATTTAGGTTTTATGACCGCAGGCTCATAGTCCGTGGGTCATTCTGATTTTTGACCATCGAATCTTGTAGAGGACGATGAGTCGGAGCGAACGGTACCTTATTTGACGTTCTAAATCTACCCGTAGCCGTTCTAGGCTCAAAGATAGCGCATTTATTACCAGATAATCGACAAATTTTTAGGTTTTTGACTGCAGGCTCATAGTCCGTGGGTCATTCTGATTTTTGACATCGAATCTTGTAGAGGACGATGAGATGGAGCGAACGGTACCTTATTTGACGTTCTAAGTCTACCCGTAGCCGTTCTAGGCTCACAAATAGCGCATTTATTACCAGATAATCGTCAAATGTTTAGGGTTATTGACCGCAGGCTCATAGTCCGTGGGTAATTCTGGTTTTTGACCATCGATTCTTGTAGAGGACGATGAGGGGGAGCGAACAGTACATTATTTGACGTTCTAAATCTACCCGTTGCCGTTCTAGGATCACAAATAGCCCATTTATTACCAGATAATCGACAAATTTTTAGGTTTATTGACCGCAGGCTCATAGTCCGTGGGTCATTCTGATTTTTGACCATCGAATCTTGTAGAGGACGATGAGGCGGAGCGAACGGTATTTTATTTGACGTTCTAAATCTACCCGTTGCCGTTCTAGGATCACAAATAACGCATTTATTACCAGATAATCAACAAATTTTTAGGTTTATTGACCGCAGCCTCATAGTCCGTGGGTCATTCTGATTTGTGACCATCGAATCTTCTAGGGGACGATAAGGCGGAGCGAACGGTACCTCATTTGACGTTCTAAATCTACCCGTAGCCGTTCTAGGATCAAACATATCGCATTAATTACCAGATAATCGACAAATTTTTAGGTTTATTGACCGCAGGCTCATAGTCCGTGGGTCATTCTGATTTTTGACCATCGAATCTTGTAGAGGACGATGAGACGGAGCGAACGGCACCTTATTTGACGTTCTAAATTAACCCGTAGCCGTTCTAGGCTCAAAAATAGCGCATTAATTACCAGATAGTCGACAAATTTTTAGGTTTTCTGACCTCAGGCTCATAGTCCGTGGGTCATATTGATTTTTGACCATCGAATCTTGTAGAGGACGATGAGGCGTAGCTAACGGTACCTTATTTGACGTTCGAAGTCTACCCGTAACCGTTCTAGGTTCAAACATATCGCATTCATTACCAGATAATCGACAAAGTTTTAGGTTTATTGACCGCAGGCTCATAGTCCGTGGGTCATTCTGATTTTTGACCATCGAATCTTGTAGAGGACGATGAGGCGGAGAGAACGGTACCTTATTTGACGTTCTAAGTTTACCCGTAGCCATTCTAGGCTCAAAAATAGCGCATTTATTACCAGATAATCGACAAATTTTTAGGTTTTTTGACCGCAGGCTCATAGTCCGTGGGTCATTCTGATTTTTGACATCGAATCTTGTAGAGGACGATGAGGTGGAGCGAACGGTACCTTATTTGACGTTCTAAGTTTACCCGTAGCCGTTGTAGGATCACAAATAGCGCATTTATTACCAGATAATCGACAAATTTTTAGGTTTATTGACCGCAGGCTCATAGTCCGTGGGTCATTCTAATTTTTGACCATCGAATCTTGTAGAGGACGATGAGGCGGAGCGAACGGTACCTTATTTGACGTTCGAAGTCTACCCGTAGCCGTTCTAGGATCACAAATAGCGCATTTATTACCAGATAATCGACCAATTTTTAGGTTTTTTGACCGCAGGCTCATAGTCCGTGGGTCATTCTGATTTTTGACCATCGAATCTTGTAGACGACGATGAGGCGGAGCGAACGGTACCTTATTTGACGTTCTAAGTATACCCGTAGCGGTTCTAGGCTCACAAATAGCGCATTAATTACCTGATAATCGACCAATTTTTAGGTTTTTTGACCGCAGGCTCATAGTCCGTGGGTCATTCTGATTTTTGACCATCGAATCTTGTAGATGACGATGAGGCGGAGCGAACGGTATTTATTTTACGTTCTAAGTCTACCCGTAGCCGTTCTAGGCTCACAAATAGCGCATTTATTACCAGATAATCGACAAAATGTTAGGTCTATTGACCGAAGGTCATAGTCCGTGGGTCATTCTGATTTTTGACCATCGAATCTTGTAGAGGACGATGAGACGGAGCGAACGGTACCTTATTTGACGTTCTAAATAAACCCGTAGCCGTTCTAGGCTCAAAAATAGCGCATTAATTACCAGATAATCGACAAATTTTTAGGTTTTTTGACCGCAGGCTCATAGTCCGTGGGTCATATTGATTTTTGACCATCGAATCTTGTAGAGGACGAGGAGTCGTAGCTAACGGTACCTTATTTGACGTTCTAAGTCTACCCGTAGCCGTTCTAGGCTCAAAAATAGCGCATTTATTACCAGATAATCGACAAATTTTTAGGTTTATTGACCGCAGGCTCATAGTCCGTGGGTCATTCTGATTTTCGACCATCGAAACTTGTAGGGGACGATGAGGCGGAGCGAAAGGTACCTTATTTGACGTTCGAAGTCTACCCGTAGCCATTCTAGGCTCACAAATATCGCATTTATTACCAGATAATCGAAAAATGTTTAGATTTATTGACCGCAGGCTCATAGTCCGTGGGTCATTCTCATTTTTGACCATCGAGTCTTATAGAGGACGATGAGACGGAGCGAACGGTACCTTATTTGACGTTCTAAATCTACCCGTAGCCGTTCTAGGTTCAAGAATAACGCATTAATTACCAGATAATCGACAAATATTTAGGTTTATTGACCGCAGGCTCATAGTCCGTGGGTCATTCTGATTTTGGACGATCGAATCTTGTAGAGGACGAAGAGACGGAGCGAATCGTACCTTATTTGACGTTCTAAATCTACCCGCAGCCGTTCTAGGCTCACAAGTAGCGCATTTATTAGCAGATAATCCACAAATTTTTATGTTTATTGACCGCAGGCTCATAATCCGTGGGTCATTCTGATTTTTGACCATCGATTCTTGTAGAGGACGATAAGTCGGAGCGAACGGTACCTTATTTAACGTTCTAAGTTTACTCGTAGCCGTTCTAGGCTCAAAAAAATATCGCATTTATTACCAGATAATCGACAAATGTTTAGGTTTATTGACCACAGGCTCATAGTCCGTGGGTCATTCTGATTTTTGACCATCGAATCTTGTAGAGGACGATGAGGCGGAGCGACCGGTACCTTATTTGACGTTCTAAATCTACCCGTAGCCGCTCTGGGCTCACAAATAGCCCATTAATTACCTGATAATCGATTAATTTTTAGGTTTTCTAACCGCAGGCTCATAGTCCGTGGGTCATTCTGATTTTGGACCATCGAATCTTGTAGAGGACGAAGCGACGGAGCGAACGGTACCTTATTTGACGTTCTAAATGTACCCGTAGCCGTTCTAGGCTCACAAATAGCGCATTAATTACCAGATAATCGACAAATTTGTAGGTTTTATGACCGCAGGCTCATAGTCCGTGGGTCATTTTGATTTTTGACCATCGAATCTTGTAGAGGACGATGAGGCGGAGCGAACGGTACGTTATTTGACGTTCTAAGTCTACCCGTAGCCGTTTTAGGCTCAAAAAATAGCGCATTAATTACCAGATAATCGACCAATTTTTAGGTTTTTCGACCGCAGGCTCATAGTCCGTGGGTCATTCTGATTTTTGACCATCGAATCTTGTAGATGACGATGAGGCGGAGCGAACGGTAACTTATTTGACGGTCTAAGTCTACCCGTAGCCGTTCTAGGCTCACAAATAGCGCATTTATTACCAGATAATCGACAAATTTTTAGGTTTATTGACCGCAGGCTCATAGTCCGTGGGTCATTCTGATTTTTGACCATCGAATCTTGTAGATGACGATGAGGCGGAGCGAACGGTAGCTTATTTGACGTTTTAAGTCTACCCGTAGCCGTTCTAGGCTCACAAATAGCGCATTTATTACCAGATAATCGACAAAGTGTTAGGTTTATTGACCGCAGGCTCATAGTCCGTGGGTCATTCTGATTTTTGACCATCGAATCTTGTAGAGGACGATGAGATGGAGCGAACGGTACAATTAAGTTTACCCGTAGCCGTTGTAGGATCACAAATAGCGCATTTATTACCAGATAATCGACAAATGTTTAGGTTTATTGACCGCAGGCTCATAGTCCGTGGGTCATTCTGATTTTTGACCATCGAATCTTGTAGAGGACGATGAGGCGGAGCGAACGGTATTATATTTGACGTTCTAAATCTACCCGTTGCCGTTCTAGGATCACAAATAGCGCATTTATTACCAGATAATCGACAAATTTTTAGGTTTTTTGACCGCAGGCTCATAGTCCGTGGGTCATTCTGATTTTTGACATCGAATCTTGTAGAGGACGATGAGATGGAGCGAACGGTACCTTATTTGACGTTCTAAGTTTACCCGTAGCCGTTGTAGGATCACAAATAGCGCATTTATTACCAGATAATCTACAAATTTTTAGGTTTATTGACCGCAGGCTCATAGTCCGTGGGTCATTCTGATTTTTGACCATCGAATCTTGTAGAGGACGATGAGGCGGAGGGAACGGTACCTTATTTGACGTTCGAAGTCTACCCGTAGCCGTTCTAGGATCACAAATAGCGCATTTATTACCAGATAATCGACAAATGTTTAGGTTTATTGACCGCAGGCTCATAGTCCGTGGGTCATTCTGATTTTTGACCATCGAATCTTCTAGGGGACGATGAGGCGGAGCGAACGGTACTTCATTTGACGTTCTAAATCTACCCGTAGCCGTTCTAGGATCAAACATATCGCATTCATTATCAGATAATCGACAAACCTTTAGGTTTATTGACCGCAGGCTCATAGTCCGTGGGTCATTCTGATTTTTGACCATCGATTCTTGTAGAGGACGATGAGTCGGAGCGAACGGTACCTTATTTGACGTTCTAAGTTTACCCGTAGCCGTTCTAGGCTCAAAAATAGCGCATTTATTACCAGATAATCGACAAATTTTTAGGTTTTTTGACCGCAGGCTCATAGTCCGTGGGTCATTCTGATTTTTGACCATCGATTCTTGTAGAGGACGATGAGGGGGAGCGAACAGTACATTATTTGACGTTCTAAATCTACCCGTTGCCGTTCTAGGATCACAAATAGCGCATTTATTACCAGATAATCGACAAATGTTTAGGTTTATTGACCGCAGGCTCATAGTCCGTGGGTCATTCTGATTTTTGACCATCGAATCTTGTAGAGGACGATGAGACGGAGCGAACGGTACCATATTTGACGTTCTAAATCTACCCGTAGCCGTTCTAGGCTCACAAATAGCGCATTAATTACCAGATAATCGACCAATTTTTAGGTTTTTTGACCGCAGGCTCATAGTCCGTGGGTCATTCTGATTTTTGACCATCGAATTTTGTAGATGACGATGAGGCGGAGCGAACGGTACTTCATTTGACGTTCTAAGTCTACCCGTAGCCGTTCTAGGCTCACACATAGCGCATTTATTACCAGATAATCGACAAAATGTTAGGTTTATTGACCGCGGGCTCATAGTCCGTGGGTCATTCTGATTTTTGACCATCGAATCTTGTAGAGGACGATGAGATGGAGCGAACGGTACAAATAAGTTTACCCGTAGCCGTTGTAGGATCACAAATAGCGCATTTATTACCAGATAATCGTCAAATGTTTAGGTTTATTGACCGCAGGCTCATAGTCCGTGGGTCATTCTGATTTTTGACCATCGAATCTTGTAGAGGCCGGTGAGGCGGAGCGAACGGTACCTTATTTGACGTTTTAAGACTACCCGTAGCCATTCTAGGCTCAAAAATAGCGCATTTATTAGCAGATAAACGACAAATTTTTAAGTTTATTGACCGCAGGCTCATAGTCCGTGGGTCATTCTGATTTTTGACCATCGAATCTTGTAGAGGACGATGAGACGGAGCGAACGGTACCTTATTTGACGTTCTAAATCAACCCGTAGCCGTTCTAGGCTCAAAAATAGCGCATTAGTTACCAGATAATCGACAAAGTTTTAGGTTTTTTGACCGCAGGCTCATAGTCCGTGGGTCATATTGATTTTTGACCATCGAATCTTGTAGAGGACGATGATGCGTAGCTAACGGTACCTTATTTGACGTTCTAAGTCTACCCGTAGCCGTTGTAGGCTCAAAAATAGCGCATTTATTACCAGATAATCGACAAATTTTTGGGTTTATTGACCGCAGGCTCATAGTCCGTGGGTCATTCTGATTTTTGACCATCGAATCTTGTAGAGGACGATGAGGCGGAGCGAACGGTACCTTATTTGACGTTCGAAGTCTACCGTAGCCGTTCTAGGATCACAAATATCGCATTTAGTACCAGATAATCGACAAATGTTTAGGTTTATTGACCGCAGGCTCATAGTCCGTGGGTCATTCTCATTTTTGACCATCGAGTCTTGTAGAGGACGATGAGACGGAGCGAACGGTACCTTATTTGACGTTCGAAGTCTACCCGTAGCCGTTCTAGGATCACAAATAGCGCATTTATTACCAGATAATCGACAAAATGTTAGGTTTATTGACCGCAGGCTCATAGTCCGTGGGTCATTCTGATTTTTGACCATCGAATCTTGTAGAGGACGACGAGATGGAGCGAACGGTACAAATAAGTTTACCCGTAGCCGTTGTAGGATCACAAATAGCGGATTTATTACCAGATAATCGACAAATGTTTAGGTTTATTGACCGCAGGCTCATAGTCCGTTGGTCATTCTAATTTTTGACCATCGAATCTTGTAGAGGACGATGAGACGGAGCGAACGGTACCTTATTTGACGTTCTAAATCTACCCGTAGCCGTTCTAGGCTCACAAATAGCGCATTAATTACCAGATAATCGACAAATTTTTAGGTTTTTTGACCCCAGGCTCATAGTCCGTGGGTCATTCTGATTTTTGACATCGAATCTTGTAGAGGACGATGAGATGGAGCGAACGGTACCTTATTTGACGTTCTAAGTTTACCCGTAGCCGTTGTAGGATCACAAATAGCGCATTTATTACCAGATAATCGACAAATTTTTAGGTTTATTGACCTCAGGCGCATAGTCCGTGGGTCATTCTGATTTTTGACCATCGAATCTTGTAGAGGACGATGAGCCGGAGCGAACGGTACCTTATTTGACGTTCGAAGTCTACCCGTAGCCGTTCTAAGATCACAAATAGCGCATTTATTACCAGATAATCGACAAAGGTTTAGGTTTATTGACCGCAGGCTCATAGTCCGTGGGTCATTCTGATTTTTGACCATCGAATCTTCTAGGGGACGATGAGGCGGAGCGAACGGTACCTCATTTGACGTTCTAAATCTACCCGTACCCGTTCTAGGATCAAACGTATCGCATTCATTACCAGATAATCGACAAATTTTTAGGTTTATTGACCGCAGGCTCATAGTCCGTGGGTCATTCTGATTTTTAACCATCGAATCTTGTAGAGGAAGGTGAGGCGGAGCGAACGGTACCTTATTTGACGTTTTAAGACTACCCGTAGCCGTTCTAGGCTCAAAAATAGCCCATTTATTACCAGATAATCGACAAATTTTTATGTTTATTGACCGCAGGCTCATAGTCCGTGGGTCATTCTGATTTTTGACCATCGAATCTTGTAGAGGACGATGAGACGGAGCGAACGGTACCTTATTTGACGTTCTAAATCAACCCGTAGCCGTTCTAGGCTCAAAAATAGCGCATTAATTACCAGATAATCGACAAATTTTTAGGTTTATTGACCGCAGGCTCATAGTCCGTTGGTCATTCTGATTTTTGACCATCGAATCTTGTAGAGGACGATGAGGCGGAGCGAACGGTACCTTATTTGACGTTCTAAGTCTACCCGTAGCCGTTCTAGGCTCAAAAATAGCGCATTTATTACCAGATAATCGACAAAATGTTAGGTTTATTGACCGCAGGCTCATAGTCCGTGGGTCATTCTGATTTTTGACCATCGAATCTTGTAGAGGACGATGAGTCGGAGCGAACGGTAACTTATTTGACGTTCTACGGTTACCCGTAGCCGTTCTAGGCTCAAAAATAACGCATTTATTACCAGATAATCGACAAAGTTTTAGGTTTATTGACCGCAGGCTCATAGTCCGTTGGTCATTCTGATTTTTGACCATCGAATCTTGTAGAGGACGATGACGCGGAGCGAACGGTACTTTATTTTACGTTTTAAATCTACCCGTAGCCGTTCTAGGCTCAAAAATAGCGCATTTATTACCAGATAATCGACAAAATGTTAGGTTTATTGACCGCAGGCTCATAGTCCGTGGGTCATTCTGATTTTGGACCATCGAATCTTGTAGAGGAAGAAGCGACGGAGCGAACGGTACCTTATTTGACGTTCTAAATCTACCCGTAGCCGTTCTAGGCTCACAAATAGCGCATTAATTACCAGAAAATCGACAAATTTTTAGGTTTTAGGACCGCAGGCTCATAGTCCGTGGGTCATTCTGATTTTTGACCATCGAATCTTGTAGAGGACGATGAGTCGGAGCGAACGGTACCTTATTTGACGTTCTAAATCTACCCGTAGCCGTTCTAGGCTCAAAAATAGCGCATTTATTACCAGATAATCGACAAATTTTTAGGTTTTTGACCGCAGGCTCATAGTCCGTGGGTCATTCTGATTTTTGACATCGAATCTTGTAGAGGACGATGAGATGGAGCGAACGGTACCTTATTTGACGTTCTAAGTCTAGCCGTAGCCGTTCTAGGCTCACAAATAGCGCATTTATTACCAGATAATCAACAAAGTTTTAGGTTTATTGACCGCAGCCTCATAGTCCGTGGGTCATTCTGATTTGTGACCATCGAATCTTCTAGGGGACGATAAGGCGGAGCGAACGGTACCTCATTTGACGTTCTAAATCTACCCGTAGCCGTTCTAGGATCAAACATATCGCATTAATTACCAGATAATCGACAAATTTTTAGGTTTATTGACCGCAGGCTCATAGTCCGTGGGTCATTCTAATTTTTAACCATCGAATCTTGTAGAGTCCGGTGAGGCGGAGCGAACGGTACCTTATTTGACGTTTTAAGACTACCTGTAGCCATTCTAGGCTCAAAAATAGCGCATTTATTACCAGATAATCGACAAATGTTTATGTTTATTGACCGCAGCCTCATTGTTCGTGTGTCATTCTGATTTTTGTCCATCGAATCTTGTAGAGGACGATGAGACGGAGCGAACGGTACCTTATTTGACGTTTTAAATTAACCCGTAGCCGTTCTAGGCTCAAAAATAGCGCATTAATTACCAGATAGTCGACAAATTTTTAGGTTTTCTGACCTCAGGCTCATAGTCCGTGGGTCATATTGATTTTTGACCATCGAATCTTGTAGAGGACGATGAGGCGTAGCTAACGGTACCTTATTTGACGTTCGAAGTCTACCCGTAACCGTTCTAGGTTCAAACATATCGCATTCATTACCAGATAATCGACAAAGTTTTAGGTTTATTGACCGCAGGCTCATAGTCCGTGGGTCATTCTGATTTTTGACCATCGAATCTTGTAGAGGACGATGAGGCGGAGAGAACGGTACCTTATTTGACGTTCTAAGTTTACCCCTAGCCATTCTAGGCTCAAAAATAGCGCATTTATTACCAGATAATCGACAAATTTTTAGGTTTTTTGACCGCAGGCTCATAGTCCGTGGGTCATTCTGATTTTTGACATCGAATCTTGTAGAGGACGATGAGATGGAGCGAACGGTACCTTATTTGACGTTCTAAGTTTACCCGTAGCCGTTGTAGGATCACAAATAGCGCATTTATTACCAGATAATCGACAAATTTTTAGGTTTATTGACCGCAGGCTCATAGTCCGTGGGTCATTCTAATTTTTGACCATCGAATCTTGTAGAGGACGATGAGGCGGAGCGAACGGTACCTTATTTGACGTTCGAAGTCTACCCGTAGCCGTTCTAGGATCACAAATAGCGCATTTATTACCAGATAATCGACAAATGTTTAGGTTTATTGACCGCAGGCTCATAGTCCGTGGGTCATTCTGATTTTTGACCATCGAATCTTGTAGAGGACGATGAGACGGAGCGAACGGTACCTTATTTGACGTTCTAAATCTACCCGTAGCCGTTCTAGGCTCACAAATAGCGCATTACTTACCAGATAATCGACCAATTTTTAGGTTTTTTGACCGCAGGCTCATAGTCCGTGGGTCATTCTGATTTTTGACCATCGAATCTTGTAGACGACGATGAGGCGGAGCGAACGGTACCTTATTTGACGTTCTAAGTATACCCGTAGCGGTTCTAGGCTCACAAATAGCGCATTAATTACCTGATAATCGACCAATTTTTAGGTTTTTTGACCGCAGGCTCATAGTCCGTGGGTCATTCTGATTTTTGACCATCGAATCTTGTAGATGACGATGAGGCGGAGCGAACGGTATTTATTTTACGTTCTAAGTCTACCCGTAGCCGTTCTAGGCTCACAAATAGCGCATTTATTACCAGATAATCGACAAAATGTTAGGTCTATTGACCGCAGGCTCATAGTCCGTGGGTCATTCTGATTTTTGACCATCGAATCTTGTAGAGGACGATGAGACGGAGCGAACGGTACCTTATTTGACGTTCTAAATAAACCCGTAGCCGTTCTAGGCTCAAACATAGCGCATTTATTACCAGATAATCGACAAATTTTTAGGTTTATTGACCGCAGGCTCATAGTCCGTGGGTCATTCTGATTTTCGACCATCGAAACTTGTAGGGGACGATGAGGCGGAGCGAACGGTACCTTATTTGAAGTTCGAAGTCTACCCGTAGCCGTTCTAGGCTCACAAATATCGCATTTATTACCAGATAATCGAAAAATGTTTAGATTTATTGACCGCAGGCTCATAGTCCGTGGGTCATTCTCAATTTTGACCATCGAGTCTTATAGAGGACGATGAGACGGAGCGAACGGTACCTTATTTTACGTTCTAAATCTACCCGTAGCCGTTCTAGGTTCAAGAATAACGCATTAATTACCAGATAATCGACAAATATTTAGGTTTATTGACCGCAGGCTCATAGTCCGTGGGTCATTCTAATTTTTAACCATCGATTCTGGTAGAGGCCGGTGAGGCGGAGCGAACGGTACCTTATTTGACGTTTTAAGACTACCTGTAGCCATTCTAGGCTCAAAAATAGCGCATTTATTACCAGATAATCGACAAATTTTTAAGTTTATTGACCGCAGGCTCATAGTCCGTGGGTCATTCTGATTTTTGACCATCGAATCTTGTAGAGGACGATGAGACGGAGCGAACGGTACCTAATTTGACGTTCTAAATAAACCCGTAGCCGTTCTAGGCTCAAAAATAGTGCATTAATTACCAGATAATCGACAAATTTTTAGGTTTTTTGACCGCAGGCTCATAGTCCGTGGGTCATATTGATTTTTGACCATCGAATCTTGTAGAGGACGATGAGTCGTAGCTAACGGTACCTTATTTGACGTTCTAAGTCTACCCGTAGCCGTTCTAGGCTCAAAAATAGCGCATTTATTACCAGATAATCGACAAAGTTTTAGGTTTATTGACCGCAGGCTCATAGTCCGTGGGTCATTCTGATTTTCGACCATCGAAACTTGTAGGGGACGATGAGGCGGAGCGAACGGTACCTTATTTGAAGTTCAAAGTCTACCCGTAGCCGTTCTAGGCTCACAAATATCGCATTTATTACCAGATAATCGAAAAATGTTTAGATTTATTGACCGCAGGCTCATAGTCCGTGGGTCATTCTCATTTTTGACCATCCAGTCTTATAGAGGACGATGAGACGGAGCGAACGGTACCTTATTTGACGTTCTAAATCTACCCGTAGCCGTTCTAGGTTCAAGAATAACGCATTAATTACCAGATAATCGACAAATATTTAGGTTTATTGACCGCAGGCTCATAGTCCGTGTGTCATTCTGATTTTGGACGATCGAATCTTGTAGAGGACGAAGAGACGGAGCGAATCGTACCTTATTTGACGTTCTAAATCTACCCGCAGCCGTTCTAGGCTCACAAATAGCGCATTTATTAGCAGATAATCGACAAATTTTTATGTTTATTGACCGCAGGCTCATAGTCCGTGGGTCATTCTGATTTTTGACCATCGTTTCTTGTAGAGGACGATAAGTCGGAGCGAACGGTACCTTATTTAACGTTCTAAGTTTACTCGTAGCCGTTCTAGGCTCAAAAAAATATCGCATTTATTACCAGATAATCGACAAATGTTTAGGTTTATTGACCACAGGCTCATAGTCCGTGGGTCATTCTGATTTTTGACCATCGAATCTTGTAGAGGACGATGAGGCGGAGCGACCGGTACCTTATTTGACGTTCTAAATCTACCCGTAGCCGCTCTGGGCTCACAAATAGCCCATTAATTACCTGATAATCGATTAATTTTTAGGTTTTTTAACCGCAGGCTCATAGTCCGTGGGTCATTCTGATTTTGGACCATCGAAACTTGTAGAGGACGAAGCGACGGAGCGAACGGTACCTTATTTGACGTTCTAAATCTACCCGTAGCCGTTCTAGGCTCACAAATAGCGCATTAATTACCAGATAATCGACAAATTTGTAGGTTTTATGACCGCATGCTCATAGTCCGTGGGTCATTTTGATTTTTGACCATCGAATCTTGTAGAGGACGATGAGGCGGAGCGAACGGTACGTTATTTGACGTTCTAAGTCTACCCGTAGCCGTTTTAGGCTCAAAAAATAGCGCATTAATTACCAGATAATCGACCAATTTTTAGGTTTTTCGACCGCAGGCTCATAGTCCGTGGGTCATTCTGATTTTTGACCATCGAATCTTGTGGATGACGATGAGGCGGAGCGAACGGTAACTTATTTGACGTTCTAAGTCTACCCGTAGCCGTTCTAGGCTCACAAATAGCGCATTTATTACCAGATAATCGACAAATTTTTAGGTTTATTGACCGCAGGATCATAGTCCGTGGGTCATTCTGATTTTTGACTATCGATTCTTGTAGAGGACGATGAGTCGGAGCGAACGGTACCTTATTTGACGTTCTAAATCTACCCGTAGCCGTTCTAGGCTCACAAATAGCGCATTACTTACCAGATAATCGACCAATTTTTAGGTTTTTTGACCGCAGGCTCATAGTCCGTGGGTAATTCTGATTTTTGACCATCGAATCTTGTAGACGACGATGAGGCGGAGCGAACGGTACCTTATTTGACGTTCTAAGTATACCCGTAGCGGTTCTAGGCTCACAAATAGCGCATTAATTACCTGATAATCGACCAATTTTTAGGTTTATTGACCGCAGGCTCATAGTCCGTTGGTCATTCTCATTTTTGACCATCGAATCTTGTAGATGACGATGAGGCGGAGCGAACGGTATTTATTTTACGTTCTAAGTCTACCCGTAGCCGTTCTAGGCTCACAAATAGCGCATTTATTACCAGATAATCGACAAAATGTTAGGTCTATTGACCGCAGGCTCATAGTCCGTGGGTCATTCTGATTTTTGACCATCGAATCTTGTAGAGGACGATGAGACGGAGCGAACGGTACCTTATTTGACGTTCTAAATAAACCCGTAGCCGTTCTAGGCTCAAAAATAGCGCATTAATTACCAGGTAATCGACAAATTTTTAGGTTTTTTGACCGCAGGCTCATAGTCCGTGGGTCATATTGATTTTTGACCATCGAATCTTGTAGAGGACGATGAGTCGTAGCTAACGGTACCTTATTTGACGTTCTAAGTCTACCCGTAGCCGTTCTAGGCTCAAACATAGCGCATTTATTACCAGATAATCGACAAATTTTTAGGTTTATTTACCGCAGGCTCATAGTCCGTGGGTCATTCTGATTTTCGACCATCGAAACTTGTAGGGGACGATGAGGCGGAGCGAACGGTACCTTATTTGAAGTTCGAAGTCTACCCGTAGCCGTTCTAGGCTCACAAATATCGCATTTATTACCAGATAATCGAAAAATGTTTAGATTTATTGACCGCAGGCTCATAGTCCGTGGGTCATTCTCAATTTTGACCATCGAGTCTTATAGAGGACGATGAGACGGAGCGAACGGTACCTTATTTTACGTTCTAAATCTACCCGTAGCCGTTCTAGGTTCAAGAATAACGCATTAATTACCAGATAATTGACAAATATTTAGGTTTATTGACCGCAGGGTCATAGTCCGTGGGTCATTCTAATTTTTAACCATTGATTCTGGTAGAGGCCGGTGAGGCGGAGCGAACGGTACCTTATTTGACGTTTTAAGACTACCTGTAGCCGTTCTAGGCTCAAAAAAATATCGCATTTATTACCAGATAATCGACAAATGTTTAGGTTTATTGACCACAGGCTCATAGTCCGTGGGTCATTCTGATTTTTGACCATCGAATCTTGTAGAGGACGATGAGGCGGAGCGACCGGTACCTTATTTGACGTTCTAAATCTACCCGTAGCCGCTCTGGGCTCACAAATAGCCCATTAATTACCTGATAATCGATTAATTTTTAGGTTTTTTAACCGCAGGCTCATAGTCCGTGGGTCATTCTGATTTTTGACCATCGAATCTTGTAGAGGACGAAGCGACGGAGCGAACGGTACCTTATTTGACGTTCTAAATGTACCCGTAGCCGTTCTAGGCTCACAAATAGCGCATTAATTACCAGATAATCGACAAATTTGTAGGTTTTATGACCGCAGGCTCATAGTCCGTGGGTCATTTTGATTTTTGACCATCGAATCTTGTAGAGGACGATGAGGCGGAGCGAACGGTACGTTATTTGACGTTCTAAGTCTACCCGTAGCCGTTTTAGGCTCAAAAAATAGCGCATTAATTACCAGATAATCGACCAATTTTTAGGTTTTTCGACCGCAGGCTCATAGTCCGTGGGTCATTCTGATTTTTGACCATCGAATCTTGTAGATGACGATGAGGCGGAGCGAACGGTAACTTATTTGACGGTCTAAGTCTACCCGTAGCCGTTCTAGGCTCACAAATAGCGCATTTATTACCAGATAATCGACAAAGTTTTAGGTTTATTGACCGCAGGCTCATAGTCCGTGGGTCATTCTGATTTTTGACCATCGAATCTTGTAGATGACGATGAGGCGGAGCGAACGGTAGCTTATTTGACGTTTTAAGTCTACCCGTAGCCGTTCTAGGCTCACAAATAGCGCATTTATTACCAGATAATCGACAAAGTGTTAGGTTTATTGACCGCAGGCTCATAGTCCGTGGGTCATTCTGATTTTTGACCATCGAATCTTGTAGAGGACGATGAGATGGAGCGAACGGTACAATTAAGTTTACCCGTAGCCGTTGTAGGATCACAAATAGCGCATTTATTACCAGATAATCGACAAATGTTTAGGTTTATTGACCGCAGGCTCATAGTCCGTGGGTCATTCTGATTTTTGACCATCGAATCTTGTAGAGGACGATGAGGCGGAGCGAACGGTATTATATTTGACGTTCTAAATCTACCCGTTGCCGTTCTAGGATCACAAATAGCGCATTTATTACCAGATAATCGACAAATTTTTAGGTTTTTTGACCGCAGGCTCATAGTCCGTGGGTCATTCTGATTTTTGACATCGAATCTTGTAGAGGACGATGAGATGGAGCGAACGGTACCTTATTTGACGTTCTAAGTTTACCCGTAGCCGTTGTAGGATCACAAATAGCGCATTTATTACCAGATAATCTACAAATTTTTAGGTTTATTGACCGCAGGCTCATAGTCCGTGGGTCATTCTGATTTTTGACCATCGAATCTTGTAGAGGACGATGAGGCGGAGGGAACGGTACCTTATTTGACGTTCGAAGTCTACCCGTAGCCGTTCTAGGATCACAAATAGCGCATTTATTACCAGATAATCGACAAATGTTTAGGTTTATTGACCGCAGGCTCATAGTCCGTGGGTCATTCTGATTTTTGACCATCGAATCTTCTAGGGGACGATGAGGCGGAGCGAACGGTACTTCATTTGACGTTCTAAATCTACCCGTAGCCGTTCTAGGATCAAACATATCGCATTCATTACCAGATAATCGACAAACCTTTAGGTTTATTGACCGCAGGCTCATAGTCCGTGGGTCATTCTGATTTTTGACCATCGATTCTTGTAGAGGACGATGAGTCGGAGCGAACGGTACCTTATTTGACGTTCTAAGTTTACCCGTAGCCGTTCTAGGCTCAAAAATAGCGCATTTATTACCAGATAATCGACAAAGTTTTAGGTTTTTTGACCGCAGGCTCATAGTCCGTGGGTCATTCTGATTTTTGACCATCGATTCTTGTAGAGGACGATGAGGGGGAGCGAACAGTACATTATTTGACGTTCTAAATCTACCCGTTGCAGTTCTAGGATCACAAATAGCGCATTTATTACCAGATAATCGACAAATGTTTAGGTTTATTGACCGCAGGCTCATAGTCCGTGGGTCATTCTGATTTTTGACCATCGAATCTTGTAGAGGACGATGAGACGGAGCGAACGGTACCATATTTGACGTTCTAAATCTACCCGTAGCCGTTCTAGGCTCACAAATAGCGCATTAATTACCAGATAATCGACCAATTTTTAGGTTTTTTGACCGCAGGCTCATAGTCCGTGGGTCATTCTGATTTTTGACCATCGAATTTTGTAGATGACGATGAGGCGGAGCGAACGGTACTTCATTTGACGTTCTAAGTCTACCCGTAGCCGTTCTAGGCTCACAAATAGCGCATTTATTACCAGATAATCGACAAAATGTTAGGTTTATTGACCGCGGGCTCATAGTCCGTGGGTCATTCTGATTTTTGACCATCGAATCTTGTAGAGGACGATGAGATGGAGCGAACGGTACAAATAAGTTTACCCGTAGCCGTTGTAGGATCACAAATAGCGCATTTATTACCAGATAATCGTCAAATGTTTAGGTTTATTGACCGCAGGCTCATAGTCCGTGGGTCATTCTGATTTTTGACCATCGAATCTTGTAGAGGACGATGACGCGGAGCGAACGGTATTTTATTTGACGTTCTAAATCTACCCGTTGCCGTTCTAGGATCACAAATAGCGCATTTATTACCAGATAATCGACAAATTTTTAGGTTTATTGACCGCAGCCTCATAGTCCGTGGGTCATTCTGATTTTTGACCATCGAATCTTGTAGAGGACGATGAGACGGAGCGAACGGTACCTTATTTGACGTTCTAAATTTACCCGTAGCCGTTCTAGGCTCACAAATAGCGCATTAATTACCAGATAATCGACAAATTTTTAGGTTTTTTGACCGCAGGCTCATAGTCCGTGGGTCATTCTGATTTTTGACATCGAATCTTGTAGAGGACGATGAGATGGAGCGAACGGTACCTTATTTGACGTTCTAAGTTTACCCGTAGCCGTTGTACGATCACAAATAGCGCATTTATTACCAGATAATCGACAAAGTTTTAGGTTTATTGACCGCAGGCTCATAGTCCGTGGGTCATTCTGATTTTTGACCATCGAATCTTGTAGAGGACGTTGAGGCGGAGCGAACGGTACCTTATTTGACGTTCGAAGTCTACCCGTAGCCGTTCTAGGATCACAAATAACGCATTTATTACCAGATAATCGACAAATGTTTAGGTTTATTGACCGCAGGCTCATAGTCCGTGGGTCATTCTGATTTTTGACCATCGAATCTTCTAGGGGACGATGAGGCGGAGCGAACGGTACCTCATTTGACGTTCTAAATCTACCCGTAGCCGTTCTAGGATCAAACATATCGCATTAATTACCAGATAATCGACAAATTTTTAGGTGTATTGACCGCAGGCTCACAGTCCGTGGGTCATTCTAATTTTTAACCATCGAATCTTGTAGAGGCCGGTGAGGCGGAGCGAACGGTACCTTATTTGACGTTTTAAGACTACCCGTAGCCATTCTAGGCTCAAAAATAGCGCATTTATTAGCAGATAAACGACAAATTTTTATGTTTATTGACCGCAGGCTCATAGTCCGTGGGTCATTCTGATTTTTGACCATCGAATCTTGTAGAGGACGATGAGACGGAGCGAACGGTACCTTATTTGACGTTCTAAATCAACCCGTAGCCGTTCTAGGCTCAAAAATAGCGCATTAATTACCAGATAATCGACAAAGTTTTAGGTTTTTTGACCGCAGGCTCATAGTCCGTGGGTCATATTGATTTTTGACCATCGAATCTTGTAGAGGACGATGATGCGTAGCTAACGGTACCTTATTTGACGTTCTAAGTCTACCCGTAGCCGTTGTAGGCTCAAAAATAGCGCATTTATTACCAGATAATCGACAAATTTTTGGGTTTATTGACCGCAGGCTCATAGTCCGTGGGTCATTCTGATTTTTGACCATCGAATCTTGTAGAGGACGATGAGGCGGAGCGAACGGTACCTTATTTGACGTTCGAAGTCTACCCGTAGCCGTTCTAGGATCACAAATAGCGCATTTATTACCAGATAATCGACAAAATGTTAGGTTTATTGACCGCAGGCTCATAGTCCGTGGGTCATTCTGATTTTTGACCATCGAATCTTGTAGAGGACGACGAGATGGAGCGAACGGTACAAATAAGTTTACCCGTAGCCGTTGTAGGATCACAAATAGCGGATTTATTACCAGATAATCGACAAATGTTTAGGTTTATTGACCGCAGGCTCATAGTCCGTTGGTCATTCTAATTTTTGACCATCGAATCTTGTAGAGGACGATGAGACGGAGCGAACGGTACCTTATTTGACGTTCTAAATCTACCCGTAGCCGTTCTAGGCTCACAAATAGCGCATTAATTACCAGATAATCGACAAATTTTTAGGTTTTTTGACCCCAGGCTCATAGTCCGTGGGTCATTCTGATTTTTGACATCGAATCTTGTAGAGGACGATGAGATGGAGCGAACGGTACCTTATTTGACGTTCTAAGTTTACCCGTAGCCGTTGTAGGATCACAAATAGCGCATTTATTACCAGATAATCGACAAATTTTTAGGTTTATTGACCTCAGGCGCATAGTCCGTGGGTCATTCTGATTTTTGACCATCGAATCTTGTAGAGGACGATGAGCCGGAGCGAACGGTACCTTATTTGACGTTCGAAGTCTACCCGTAGCCGTTCTAAGATCACAAATAGCGCATTTATTACCAGATAATCGACAAATGTTTAGGTTTATTGACCGCAGGCTCATAGTCCGTGGGTCATTCTGATTTTTGACCATCGAATCTTCTAGGGGACGATGAGGCGGAGCGAACGGTACCTCATTTGACGTTCTAAATCTACCCGTACCCGTTCTAGGATCAAACGTATCGCATTCATTACCAGATAATCGACAAATTTTTAGGTTTATTGACCGCAGGCTCATAGTCCGTGGGTCATTCTGATTTTTAACCATCGAATCTTGTAGAGGAAGGTGAGGCGGAGCGAACGGTACCTTATTTGACGTTTTAAGACTACCCGTAGCCGTTCTAGGCTCAAAAATAGCGCATTTATTACCAGATAATCGACAAATTTTTATGTTTATTGACCGCAGGCTCATAGTCCGTGGGTCATTCTGATTTTTGACCATCGAATCTTGTAGAGGACGATGAGACGGAGCGAACGGTACCTTATTTGACGTTCTAAATCAACCCGTAGCCGTTCTAGGCTCAAAAATAGCGCATTAATTACCAGATAATCGACAAATTTTTAGGTTTATTGACCGCAGGCTCATAGTCCGTGGGTCATTCTGATTTTTGACCATCGAATCTTGTAGACGACGATGAGGCGGAGCGAACGGTACCTTATTTGACGTTCTAAGTATACCCGTAGCGGTTCTAGGCTCACAAATAGCGCATTAATTACCTGATAATCGACCAATTTTTAGGTTTTTTGACCGCAGGCTCATAGTCCGTGGGTCATTCTGATTTTTGACCATCGAATCTTGTAGATGACGATGAGGCGGAGCGAACGGTATTTATTTTAAGTTCTAAGTCTACCCGTAGCCGTTCTAGGCTCACAAATAGCGCATTTATTACCAGATAATCGACAAAATGTTAGGTCTATTGACCGCAGGCTCATAGTCCGTGGGTCATTCTGATTTTTGACCATCGAATCTTGTAGAGGACGATGAGACGGAGCGAACGGTACCTTATTTGACGTTCTAAATAAACCCGTAGCCGTTCTAGGCTCAAACATAGCGCATTTATTACCAGATAATCGACAAATTTTTAGGTTTATTGACCGCAGGCTCATAGTCCGTGGGTCATTCTGATTTTCGACCATCGAAACTTGTAGGGGACGATGAGGCGGAGCGAACGGTACGTTATTTGAAGTTCGAAGTCTACCCGTAGCCGTTCTAGGCTCACAAATATCGCATTTATTACCAGATAATCGAAAAATGTTTAGATTTATTGACCGCAGGCTCATAGTCCGTGGGTCATTCTCAATTTTGACCATCGAGTCTTATAGAGGACGATGAGACGGAGCGAACGGTACCTTATTTTACGTTCTAAATCTACCCGTAGCCGTTCTAGGTTCAAGAATAACGCATTAATTACCAGATAATCGACAAATATTTAGGTTTATTGACCGCAGGCTCATAGTCCGTGGGTCATTCTAATTTTTAACCATCGATTCTGGTAGAGGCCGGTGAGGCGGAGCGAACGGTACCTTATTTGACGTTTTAAGACTACCTGTAGCCATTCTAGGCTCAAAAATAGCGCATTTATTACCAGATAATCGACAAATTTTTAAGTTTATTGACCGCAGGCTCATAGTCCGTGGGTCATTCTGATTTTTGACCATCGAATCTTGTAGAGGACGATGAGACGGAGCGAACGGTACCATATTTGACGTTCTAAATCTACCCGTAGCCGTTCTAGGCTCACAAATAGCGCATTAATTACCAGATAATCGACCAATTTTTAGGTTTTTTGACCGCAGGCTCATAGTCCGTGGGTCATTCTGATTTTTGACCATCGAATTTTGTAGATGACGATGAGGCGGAGCGAACGGTACTTCATTTGACGTTCTAAGTCTACCCGTAGCCGTTCTAGGCTCACAAATAGCGCATTTATTACCAGATAATCGACAAAATGTTAGGTTTATTGACCGCGGGCTCATAGTCCGTGGGTCATTCTGATTTTTGACCATCGAATCTTGTAGAGGACGATGAGATGGAGCGAACGGTACAAATAAGTTTACCCGTAGCCGTTGTAGGATCACAAATAGCGCATTTATTACCAGATAATCGTCAAATGTTTAGGTTTATTGACCGCAGGCTCATAGTCCGTGGGTCATTCTGATTTTTGACCATCGAATCTTGTAGAGGACGATGACGCGGAGCGAACGGTATTTTATTTGACGTTCTAAATCTACCCGTTGCCGTTCTAGGATCACAAATAGCGCATTTATTACCAGATAATCGACAAATTTTTAGGTTTATTGACCGCAGCCTCATAGTCCGTGGGTCATTCTGATTTTTGACCATCGAATCTTGTAGAGGACGATGAGACGGAGCGAACGGTACCTTATTTGACGTTCTAAATTTACCCGTAGCCGTTCTAGGCTCACAAATAGCGCATTAATTACCAGATAATCGACAAATTTTTAGGTTTTTTGACCGCAGGCTCATAGTCCGTGGGTCATTCTGATTTTTGACATCGAATCTTGTAGAGGACGATGAGATGGAGCGAACGGTACCTTATTTGACGTTCTAAGTTTACCCGTAGCCGTTGTACGATCACAAATAGCGCATTTATTACCAGATAATCGACAAAGTTTTAGGTTTATTGACCGCAGGCTCATAGTCCGTGGGTCATTCTGATTTTTGACCATCGAATCTTGTAGAGGACGTTGAGGCGGAGCGAACGGTACCTTATTTGACGTTCGAAGTCTACCCGTAGCCGTTCTAGGATCACAAATAACGCATTTATTACCAGATAATCGACAAATGTTTAGGTTTATTGACCGCAGGCTCATAGTCCGTGGGTCATTCTGATTTTTGACCATCGAATCTTCTAGGGGACGATGAGGCGGAGCGAACGGTACCTCATTTGACGTTCTAAATCTACCCGTAGCCGTTCTAGGATCAAACATATCGCATTAATTACCAGATAATCGACAAATTTTTAGGTGTATTGACCGCAGGCTCACAGTCCGTGGGTCATTCTAATTTTTAACCATCGAATCTTGTAGAGGCCGGTGAGGCGGAGCGAACGGTACCTTATTTGACGTTTTAAGACTACCCGTAGCCATTCTAGGCTCAAAAATAGCGCATTTATTAGCAGATAAACGACAAATTTTTATGTTTATTGACCGCAGGCTCATAGTCCGTGGGTCATTCTGATTTTTGACCATCGAATCTTGTAGAGGACGATGAGACGGAGCGAACGGTACCTTATTTGACGTTCTAAATCAACCCGTAGCCGTTCTAGGCTCACAAATAGCGCATTAATTACCAGATAATCGACAAAGTTTTAGGTTTTTTGACCGCAGGCTCATAGTCCGTGGGTCATATTGATTTTTGACCATCGAATCTTGTAGAGGACGATGATGCGTAGCTAACGGTACCTTATTTGACGTTCTAAGTCTACCCGTAGCCGTTGTAGGCTCAAAAATAGCGCATTTATTACCAGATAATCGACAAATTTTTGGGTTTATTGACCGCAGGCTCATAGTCCGTGGGTCATTCTGATTTTTGACCATCGAATCTTGTAGAGGACGATGAGGCGGAGCGAACGGTACCTTATTTGACGTTCGAAGTCTACCGTAGCCGTTCTAGGATCACAAATATCGCATTTAGTACCAGATAATCGACAAATGTTTAGGTTTATTGACCGCAGGCTCATAGTCCGTGGGTCATTCTCATTTTTGACCATCGAGTCTTGTAGAGGACGATGAGACGGAGCGAACGGTACCTTATTTGACGTTCGAAGTCTACCCGTAGCCGTTCTAGGATCACAAATAGCGCATTTATTACCAGATAATCGACAAAATGTTAGGTTTATTGACCGCAGGCTCATAGTCCGTGGGTCATTCTGATTTTTGACCATCGAATCTTGTAGAGGACGACGAGATGGAGCGAACGGTACAAATAAGTTTACCCGTAGCCGTTGTAGGATCACAAATAGCGGATTTATTACCAGATAATCGACAAATGTTTAGGTTTATTGACCGCAGGCTCATAGTCCGTTGGTCATTCTAATTTTTGACCATCGAATCTTGTAGAGGACGATGAGACGGAGCGAACGGTACCTTATTTGACGTTCTAAATCTACCCGTAGCCGTTCTAGGCTCACAAATAGCGCATTAATTACCAGATAATCGACAAATTTTTAGGTTTTTTGACCCCAGGCTCATAGTCCGTGGGTCATTCTGATTTTTGACATCGAATCTTGTAGAGGACGATGAGATGGAGCGAACGGTACCTTATTTGACGTTCTAAGTTTACCCGTAGCCGTTGTAGGATCACAAATAGCGCATTTATTACCAGATAATCGACAAATTTTTAGGTTTATTGACCTCAGGCGCATAGTCCGTGGGTCATTCTGATTTTTGACCATCGAATCTTGTAGAGGACGATGAGCCGGAGCGAACGGTACCTTATTTGACGTTCGAAGTCTACCCGTAGCCGTTCTAAGATCACAAATAGCGCATTTATTACCAGATAATCGACAAATGTTTAGGTTTATTGACCGCAGGCTCATAGTCCGTGGGTCATTCTGATTTTTGACCATCGAATCTTCTAGGGGACGATGAGGCGGAGCGAACGGTACCTCATTTGACGTTCTAAATCTACCCGTACCCGTTCTAGGATCAAACGTATCGCATTCATTACCAGATAATCGACAAATTTTTAGGTTTATTGACCGCAGGCTCATAGTCCGTGGGTCATTCTGATTTTTAACCATCGAATCTTGTAGAGGAAGGTGAGGCGGAGCGAACGGTACCTTATTTGACGTTTTAAGACTACCCGTAGCCGTTCTAGGCTCAAAAATAGCGCATTTATTACCAGATAATCGACAAATTTTTATGTTTATTGACCGCAGGCTCATAGTCCGTGGGTCATTCTGATTTTTGACCATCGAATCTTGTAGAGGACGATGAGACGGAGCGAACGGTACCTTATTTGACGTTCTAAATCAACCCGTAGCCGTTCTAGGCTCAAAAATAGCGCATTAATTACCAGATAATCGACAAATTTTTAGGTTTATTGACCGCAGGCTCATAGTCCGTGGGTCATTCTGATTTTTGACCATCGAATCTTGTAGACGACGATGGGGCGGAGCGAACGGTACCTTATTTGACGTTCTAAGTATACCCGTAGCGGTTCTAGGCTCACAAATAGCGCATTAATTACCTGATAATCGACCAATTTTTAGGTTTTTTGACCGCAGGCTCATAGTCCGTGGGTCATTCTGATTTTTGACCATCGAATCTTGTAGATGACGATGAGGCGGAGCGAACGGTATTTATTTTACGTTCTAAGTCTACCCGTAGCCGTTCTAGGCTCACAAATAGCGCATTTATTACCAGATAATCGACAAAATGTTAGGTCTATTGACCGCAGGCTCATAGTCCGTGGGTCATTCTGATTTTTGACCATCGAATCTTGTAGAGGACGATGAGACGGAGCGAACGGTACCTTATTTGACGTTCTAAATAAACCCGTAGCCGTTCTAGGCTCAAACATAGCGCATTTATTACCAGATAATCGACAAATTTTTAGGTTTATTGACCGCAGGCTCATAGTCCGTGGGTCATTCTGATTTTCGACCATCGAAACTTGTAGGGGACGATGAGGCGGAGCGAACGGTACCTTATTTGAAGTTCGAAGTCTACCCGTAGCCGTTCTAGGCTCACAAATATCGCATTTATTACCAGATAATCGAAAAATGTTTAGATTTATTGACCGCAGGCTCATAGTCCGTGGGTCATTCTCAATTTTGACCATCGAGTCTTATAGAGGACGATGAGACGGAGCGAACGGTACCTTATTTTACGTTCTAAATCTACCCGTAGCCGTTCTAGGTTCAAGAATAACGCATTAATTACCAGATAATCGACAAATATTTAGGTTTATTGACCGCAGGCTCATAGTCCGTGGGTCATTCTAATTTTTAACCATCGATTCTGGTAGAGGCCGGTGAGGCGGAGCGAACGGTACCTTATTTGACGTTTTAAGACTACCTGTAGCCATTCTAGGCTCAAAAATAGCGCATTTATTACCAGATAATCGACAAATTTTTAAGTTTATTGACCGCAGGCTCATAGTCCGTGGGTCATTCTGATTTTTGACCATCGAATCTTGTAGAGGACGATGAGACGGAGCGAACGGTACCTAATTTGACGTTCTAAATAAACCCGTAGCCGTTCTAGGCTCAAAAATAGTGCATTAATTACCAGATAATCGACAAATTTTTAGGTTTTTTGACCGCAGGCTCATAGTCCGTGGGTCATATTGATTTTTGACCATCGAATCTTGTAGAGGACGATGAGTCGTAGCTAACGGTACCTTATTTGACGTTCTAAGTCTACCCGTAGCCGTTCTAGGCTCAAAAATAGCGCATTTATTACCAGATAATCGACAAATTTTTAGGTTTATTGACCGCAGGCTCATAGTCCGTGGGTCATTCTGATTTTCGACCATCGAAACTTGTAGGGGACGATGAGGCGGAGCGAACGGTACCTTATTTGAAGTTCAAAGTCTACCCGTAGCCGTTCTAGGCTCACAAATATCGCATTTATTACCAGATAATCGAAAAATGTTTAGATTTATTGACCGCAGGCTCATAGTCCGTGGGTCATTCTCATTTTTGACCATCGAGTCTTATAGAGGACGATGAGACGGAGCGAACGGTACCTTATTTGACGTTCTAAATCTACCCGTAGCCGTTCTAGGTTCAAGAATAACGCATTAATTACCAGATAATCGACAAATATTTAGGTTTATTGACCGCAGGCTCATAGTCCGTGTGTCATTCTGATTTTGGACGATCGAATCTTGTAGAGGACGAAGAGACGGAGCGAATCGTACCTTATTTGACGTTCTAAATCTACCCGCAGCCGTTCTAGGCTCACAAATAGCGCATTTATTAGCAGATAATCGACAAATTTTTAGGTTTATTGACCGCAGGCTCATAGTCCGTGGGTCATTCTGATTTTTGACCATCGATTCTTGTAGAGGACGATAAGTCGGAGCGAACGGTACCTTATTTAACGTTCTAAGTTTACTCGTAGCCGTTCTAGGCTCAAAAAAATATCGCATTTATTACCAGATAATCGACAAATGTTTAGGTTTATTGACCACAGGCTCATAGTCCGTGGGTCATTCTGATTTTGGACCATCGAAACTTGTAGAGGACGAAGCGACGGAGCGAACGGTACCTTATTTGACGTTCTAAATCTACCCGTAGCCGTTCTAGGCTCACAAATAGCGCATTAATTACCAGATAATCGACAAATTTGTAGGTTTTATGACCGCATGCTCATAGTCCGTGGGTCATTTTGATTTTTGACCATCGAATCTTGTAGAGGACGATGAGGCGGAGCGAACGGTACGTTATTTGACGTTCTAAGTCTACCCGTAGCCGTTTTAGGCTCAAAAAATAGCGCATTAATTACCAGATAATCGACCAATTTTTAGGTTTTTCGACCGCAGGCTCATAGTCCGTGGGTCATTCTGATTTTTGACCATCGAATCTTGTGGATGACGATGAGGCGGAGCGAACGGTAACTTATTTGACGTTCTAAGTCTACCCGTAGCCGTTCTAGGCTCACAAATAGCGCATTTATTACCAGATAATCGACAAATTTTTAGGTTTATTGACCGCAGGATCATAGTCCGTGGGTCATTCTGATTTTTGACTATCGATTCTTGTAGAGGACGATGAGTCGGAGCGAACGGTACCTTATTTGACGTTCTAAATCTACCCGTAGCTGTTCTAGGCTCACAAATAGCGCATTACTTACCAGATAATCGACCAATTTTTAGGTTTTTTGACCGCAGGCTCATAGTCCGTGGGTAATTCTGATTTTTGACCATCGAATCTTGTAGACGACGATGAGGCGGAGCGAACGGTACCTTATTTGACGTTCTAAGTATACCCGTAGCGGTTCTAGGCTCACAAATAGCGCATTAATTACCTGATAATCGACCAATTTTTAGGTTTATTGACCGCAGGCTCATAGTCCGTTGGTCATTCTCATTTTTGACCATCGAATCTTGTAGATGACGATGAGGCGGAGCGAACGGTATTTATTTTACGTTCTAAGTCTACCCGTAGCCGTTCTAGGCTCACAAATAGCGCATTTATTACCAGATAATCGACAAAATGTTAGGTCTATTGACCGCAGGCTCATAGTCCGTGGGTCATTCTGATTTTTGACCATCGAATCTTGTAGAGGACGATGAGACGGAGCGAACGGTACCTTATTTGACGTTCTAAATAAACCCGTAGCCGTTCTAGGCTCAAAAATAGCGCATTAATTACCAGGTAATCGACAAATTTTTAGGTTTTTTGACCGCAGGCTCATAGTCCGTGGGTCATATTGATTTTTGACCATCGAATCTTGTAGAGGACGATGGGTCGTAGCTAACGGTACCTTATTTGACGTTCTAAGTCTACCCGTAGCCGTTCTAGGCTCAAACATAGCGCATTTATTACCAGATAATCGACAAATTTTTAGGTTTATTTACCGCAGGCTCATAGTCCGTGGGTCATTCTGATTTTCGACCATCGAAACTTGTAGGGGACGATGAGGCGGAGCGAACGGTACCTTATTTGAAGTTCGAAGTCTACCCGTAGCCGTTCTAGGCTCACAAATATCGCATTTATTACCAGATAATCGAAAAATGTTTAGATTTATTGACCGCAGGCTCATAGTCCGTGGGTCATTCTCAATTTTGACCATCGAGTCTTATAGAGGACGATGAGACGGAGCGAACGGTACCTTATTTTACGTTCTAAATCTACCCGTAGCCGTTCTAGGTTCAAGAATAACGCATTAATTACCAGATAATTGACAAATATTTAGGTTTATTGACCGCAGGCTCATAGTCCGTGGGTCATTCTAATTTTTAACCATTGATTCTGGTAGAGGCCGGTGAGGCGGAGCGAACGGTAACTTATTTGACGTTTTAAGACTACCTGTAGCCGTTCTAGGCTCAAAAAAATATCGCATTTATTACCAGATAATCGACAAATGTTTAGGTTTATTGACCACAGGCTCATAGTCCGTGGGTCATTCTGATTTTTGACCATCGAATCTTGTAGAGGACGATGAGGCGGAGCGACCGGTACCTTATTTGACGTTCTAAATCTACCCGTAGCCGCTCTGGGCTCACAAATAGCCCATTAATTACCTGATAATCGATTAATTTTTAGGTTTTTTAACCGCAGGCTCATAGTCCGTGGGTCATTCTGATTTTGGACCATCGAATCTTGTAGAGGACGAAGCGACGGAGCGAACGGTACCTTATTTGACGTTCTAAATGTACCCGTAGCCGTTCTAGGCTCACAAATAGCGCATTAATTACCAGATAATCGACAAATTTGTAGGTTTTATGACCGCAGGCTCATAGTCCGTGGGTCATTTTGATTTTTGACCATCGAATCTTGTAGAGGACGATGAGGCGGAGCGAACGGTACGTTATTTGACGTTCTAAGTCTACCCGTAGCCGTTTTAGGCTCAAAAAATAGCGCATTAATTACCAGATAATCGACCAATTTTTAGGTTTTTCGACCGCAGGCTCATAGTCCGTGGGTCATTCTGATTTTTGACCATCGAATCTTGTAGATGACGATGAGGCGGAGCGAACGGTAACTTATTTGACGGTCTAAGTCTACCCGTAGCCGTTCTAGGCTCACAAATAGCGCATTTATTACCAGATAATCGACAAATTTTTAGGTTTATTGACCGCAGGCTCATAGTCCGTGGGTCATTCTGATTTTTGACCATCGAATCTTGTAGACGACGATGAGGCGGAGCGAACGGTAGCTTATTTGACGTTTTAAGTCTACCCGTAGCCGTTCTAGGCTCACAAATAGCGCATTTATTACCAGATAATCGACAAAGTGTTAGGTTTATTGACCGCAGGCTCATAGTCCGTGGGTCATTCTGATTTTTGACCATCGAATCTTGTAGAGGACGATGAGATGGAGCGAACGGTACAATTAAGTTTACCCGTAGCCGTTGTAGGATCACAAATAGCGCATTTATTACCAGATAATCGACAAATGTTTAGGTTTATTGACCGCAGGCTCATAGTCCGTGGGTCATTCTGATTTTTGACCATCGAATCTTGTAGAGGACGATGAGGCGGAGCGAACGGTATTATATTTGACGTTCTAAATCTACCCGTTGCCGTTCTAGGATCACAAATAGCGCATTTATTACCAGATAATCGACAAATTTTTAGGTTTTTTGACCGCAGGCTCATAGTCCGTGGGTCATTCTGATTTTTGACATCGAATCTTGTAGAGGACGATGAGATGGAGCGAACGGTACCTTATTTGACGTTCTAAGTTTACCCGTAGCCGTTGTAGGATCACAAATAGCGCATTTATTACCAGATAATCTACAAATTTTTAGGTTTATTGACCGCAGGCTCATAGTCCGTGGGTCATTCTGATTTTTGACCATCGAATCTTGTAGAGGACGATGAGGCGGAGGGAACGGTACCTTATTTGACGTTCGAAGTCTACCCGTAGCCGTTCTAGGATCACAAATAGCGCATTTATTACCAGATAATCGACAAATGTTTAGGTTTATTGACCGCAGGCTCATAGTCCGTGGGTCATTCTGATTTTTGACCATCGAATCTTCTAGGGGACGATGAGGCGGAGCGAACGGTACTTCATTTGACGTTCTAAATCTACCCGTAGCCGTTCTAGGATCAAACATATCGCATTCATTACCAGATAATCGACAAACCTTTAGGTTTATTGACCGCAGGCTCATAGTCCGTGGGTCATTCTGATTTTTGACCATCGATTCTTGTAGAGGACGATGAGTCGGAGCGAACGGTACCTTATTTGACGTTCTAAGTTTACCCGTAGCCGTTCTAGGCTCAAAAATAGCGCATTTATTACCAGATAATCGACAAATTTTTAGGTTTTTTGACCGCAGGCTCATAGTCCGTGGGTCATTCTGATTTTTGACCATCGATTCTTGTAGAGGACGATGAGGGGGAGCGAACAGTACATTATTTGACGTTCTAAATCTACCCGTTGCCGTTCTAGGATCACAAATAGCGCATTTATTACCAGATAATCGACAAATGTTTAGGTTTATTGACCGCAGGCTCATAGTCCGTGGGTCATTCTGATTTTTGACCATCGAATCTTGTAGAGGACGATGAGACGGAGCGAACGGTACCATATTTGACGTTCTAAATCTACCCGTAGCCGTTCTAGGCTCACAAATAGCGCATTAATTACCAGATAATCGACCAATTTTTAGGTTTTTTGACCGCAGGCTCATAGTCCGTGGGTCATTCTGATTTTTGACCATCGAATTTTGTAGATGACGATGTGGCGGAGCGAACGGTACTTCATTTGACGTTCTAAGTCTACCCGTAGCCGTTCTAGGCTCACAAATAGCGCATTTATTACCAGATAATCGACAAAATGTTAGGTTTATTGACCGCGGGCTCATAGTCCGTGGGTCATTCTGATTTTTGACCATCGAATCTTGTAGAGGACGATGAGATGGAGCGAACGGTACAAATAAGTTTACCCGTAGCCGTTGTAGGATCACAAATAGCGGATTTATTACCAGATAATCGTCAAATGTTTAGGTTTATTGACCGCAGGCTCATAGTCCGTGGGTCATTCTGATTTTTGACCATCGAATCTTGTAGAGGACGATGACGCGGAGCGAACGGTATTTTATTTGACGTTCTAAATCTACCCGTTGCCGTTCTAGGATCACAAATAGCGCATTTATTACCAGATAATCGACAAATTTTTAGGTTTATTGACCGCAGCCTCATAGTCCGTGGGTCATTCTGATTTTTGACCATCGAATCTTGTAGAGGACGATGAGACGGAGCGAACGGTACCTTATTTGACGTTCTAAATCTACCCGTAGCCGTTCTAGGCTCACAAATAGCGCATTAATTACCAGATAATCGACAAATTTTTAGGTTTTTTGACCGCAGGCCCATAGTCCGTGGGTCATTCTGATTTTTGACATCGAATCTTGTAGAGGACGATGAGATGGAGCGAACGGTACCTTATTTGACGTTCTAAGTTTACCCGTAGCCGTTGTACGATCACAAATAGCGCATTTATTACCAGATAATCGACAAAGTTTTAGGTTTATTGACCGCAGGCTCATAGTCCGTGGGTCATTCTGATTTTTGACCATCGAATCTTGTAGAGGACGTTGAGGCGGAGCGAACGGTACCTTATTTGACGTTCGAAGTCTACCCGTAGCCGTTCTAGGATCACAAATAACGCATTTATTACCAGATAATCGACAAATGTTTAGGTTTATTGACCGCAGGCTCATAGTCCGTGGGTCATTCTGATTTTTGACCATCGAATCTTCTAGGGGACGATGAGGCGGAGCGAACGGTACCTCATTTGACGTTCTAAATCTACCCGTAGCCGTTCTAGGATCAAACATATCGCATTAATTACCAGATAATCGACAAATTTTAAGTGTATTGACCGCAGGCTCACAGTCCGTGGGTCATTCTAATTTTTAACCATCGAATCTTGTAGAGGCCGGTGAGGCGGAGCGAACGGTACCTTATTTGACGTTTTAAGACTACCCGTAGCCATTCTAGGCTCAAAAATAGCGCATTTATTAGCAGATAAACGACAAATTTTTATGTTTATTGACCGCAGGCTCATAGTCCGTGGGTCATTCTGATTTTTGACCATCGAATCTTGTAGAGGACGATGAGACGGAGCGAACGGTACCTTATTTGACGTTCTAAATCAACCCGTAGCCGTTCTAGGCTCAAAAATAGCGCATTAATTACCAGATAATCGACAAAGTTTTAGGTTTTTTGACCGCAGGCTCATAGTCCGTGGGTCATATTGATTTTTGACCATCGAATCTTGTAGAGGACGATGATGCGTAGCTAACGGTACCTTATTTGACGTTCTAAGTCTACCCGTAGCCGTTGTAGGCTCAAAAATAGCGCATTTATTACCAGATAATCGACAAATTTTTGGGTTTATTGACCGCAGGCTCATAGTCCGTGGGTCATTCTGATTTTTGACCATCGAATCTTGTAGAGGACGATGAGGCGGAGCGAACGGTACCTTATTTGACGTTCGAAGTCTACCGTAGCCGTTCTAGGATCACAAATATCGCATTTAGTACCAGATAATCGACAAATGTTTAGGTTTATTGACCGCAGGCTCATAGTCCGTGGGTCATTCTCATTTTTGACCATCGAGTCTTGTAGAGGACGATGAGACGGAGCGAACGGTACCTTATTTGACGTTCGAAGTCTACCCGTAGCCGTTCTAGGATCACAAATAGCGCATTTATTACCAGATAATCGACAAAATGTTAGGTTTATTGACCGCAGGCTCATAGTCCGTGGGTCATTCTGATTTTTGACCATCGAATCTTGTAGAGGACGACGAGATGGAGCGAACGGTACAAATAAGTTTACCCGTAGCCGTTGTAGGATCACAAATAGCGGATTTATTACCAGATAATCGACAAATGTTTAGGTTTATTGACCGCAGGCTCATAGTCCGTTGGTCATTCTAATTTTTGACCATCGAATCTTGTAGAGGACGATGAGACGGAGCGAACGGTACCTTATTTGACGTTCTAAATCTACCCGTAGCCGTTCTAGGCTCACAAATAGCGCATTTATTACCAGATAATCGACAAATTTTTAGGTTTATTGACCGCAGGCTCATAGTCCGTGGGTCATTCTGATTTTTAACCATCGAATCTTGTAGAGGAAGGTGAGGCGGAGCGAACGGTACCTTATTTTGACGTTTTAAGACTACCCGTAGCCGTTCTAGGCTCAAAAATAGCGCATTTATTACCAGATAATCGACAAATTTTTATGTTTATTGACCGCAGGCTCATAGTCCGTGGGTCATTCTGATTTTTGACCATCGAATCTTGTAGAGGACGATGAGACGGAGCGAACGGTACCTTATTTGACGTTCTAAATCAACCCGTAGCCGTTCTAGGCTCAAAAATAGCGCATTAATTACCAGATAATCGACAAATGTTTAGGTTTATTGACCGCAGGCTCATAGTCCGTTGGTCATTCTGATTTTTGACCATCGAATCTTGTAGAGGACGATGAGGCGGAGCGAACGGTACCTTATTTGACGTTCTAAGTCTACCCGTAGCCGTTCTAGGCTCAAAAATAGCGCATTTATTACCAGATAATCGACAAAATGTTAGGTTTATTGACCGCAGGCTCATAGTCCGTGGGTCATTCTGATTTTTGACCATCGAATCTTGTAGAGGACGATGAGTCGGAGCGAACGGTACCTTATTTGACGTTCTACGGTTACCCGTAGCCGTTCTAGGCTCAAAAATAACGCATTTATTACCAGATAATCGACAAAGTTTTAGGTTTATTGACCGCAGGCTCATAGTCCGTTGGTCATTCTGATTTTTGACCATCGAATCTTGTAGAGGACGATGACGCGGAGCGAACGGTACTTTATTTTACGTTTTAAATCTACCCGTAGCCGTTCTAGGCTCAAAAATAGCGCATTTATTACCAGATAATCGACAAAATGTTAGGTTTATTGACCGCAGGCTCATAGTCCGTGGGTCATTCTGATTTTGGACCATCGAATCTTGTAGAGGAAGAAGCGACGGAGCGAACGGTACCTTATTTGACGTTCTAAATCTACCCGTAGCCGTTCTAGGCTCACAAATAGCGCATTAATTACCAGAAAATCGACAAATTTTTAGGTTTTAGGACCGCAGGCTCATAGTCCGTGGGTCATTCTGATTTTTGACCATCGAATCTTGTAGAGGACGATGAGTCGGAGCGAACGGTACCTTATTTGACGTTCTAAATCTACCCGTAGCCGTTCTAGGCTCAAAAATAGCGCATTTATTACCAGATAATCGACAAATTTTTAGGTTTTTGACCGCAGGCTCATAGTCCGTGGGTCATTCTGATTTTTGACATCGAATCTTGTAGAGGACGATGAGATGGAGCGAACGGTACCTTATTTGACGTTCTAAGTCTACCCGTAGCCGTTCTAGGCTCACAAATAGCGCATTTATTACCAGATAATCAACAAAGTTTTAGGTTTATTGACCGCAGCCTCATAGTCCGTGGGTCATTCTGATTTGTGACCATCGAATCTTCTAGGGGACGATAAGGCGGAGCGAACGGTACCTCATTTGACGTTCTAAATCTACCCGTAGCCGTTCTAGGATCAAACATATCGCATTAATTACCAGATAATCGACAAATTTTTAGGTTTATTGACCGCAGGCTCATAGTCCGTGGGTCATTCTAATTTTTAACCATCGAATCTTGTAGAGTCCGGTGAGGCGGAGCGAACGGTACCTTATTTGACGTTTTAAGACTACCTGTAGCCATTCTAGGCTCAAAAATAGCGCATTTATTACCAGATAATCGACAAATGTTTATGTTTATTGACCGCAGCCTCATTGTTCGTGTGTCATTCTGATTTTTGTCCATCGAATCTTGTAGAGGACGATGAGACGGAGCGAACGGTACCTTATTTGACGTTCTAAATTAACCCGTAGCCGTTCTAGGCTCAAAAATAGCGCATTAATTACCAGATAGTCGACAAATTTTTAGGTTTTCTGACCTCAGGCTCATAGTCCGTGGGTCATATTGATTTTTGACCATCGAATCTTGTAGAGGACGATGAGGCGTAGCTAACGGTACCTTATTTGACGTTCGAAGTCTACCCGTAACCGTTCTAGGTTCAAACATATCGCATTCATTACCAGATAATCGACAAAGTTTTAGGTTTATTGACCGCAGGCTCATAGTCCGTGGGTCATTCTGATTTTTGACCATCGAATCTTGTAGAGGACGATGAGGCGGAGAGAACGGTACCTTATTTGACGTTCTAAGATTACCCCTAGCCATTCTAGGCTCAAAAATAGCGCATTTATTACCAGATAATCGACAAATTTTTAGGTTTTTTGACCGCAGGCTCATAGTCCGTGGGTCATTCTGATTTTTGACATCGAATCTTGTAGAGGACGATGAGATGGAGCGAACGGTACCTTATTTGACGTTCTAAGTTTACCCGTAGCCGTTGTAGGATCACAAATAGCGCATTTATTACCAGATAATCTACAAATTTTTAGGTTTATTGACCGCAGGCTCATAGTCCGTGGGTCATTCTGATTTTTGACCAACGAATCTTGTAGAGGACGATGAGGCGGAGGGAACGGTACCTTATTTGACGTTCGAAGTCTACCCGTAGCCGTTCTAGGATCACAAATAGCGCATTTATTACCAGATAATCGACAAATGTTTAGGTTTATTGACCGCAGGCTCATAGTCCGTGGGTCATTCTGATTTTTGACCATCGAATCTTGTAGAGGACGATGAGACGGAGCGAACGGTACCTTATTTGACGTTCTAAATCTACCCGTAGCCGTTCTAGGCTCACAAATAGCGCATTACTTACCAGATAATCGACCAATTTTTAGGTTTTTTGACCGCAGGCTCATAGTCCGTGGGTCATTCTGATTTTTGACCATCGAATCTTGTAGACGACGATGAGGCGGAGCGAACGGTACCTTATTTGACGTTCTAAGTATACCCGTAGCGGTTCTAGGCTCACAAATAGCGCATTAATTACCTGATAATCGACCAATTTTTAGGTTTTTTGACCGCAGGCTCATAGTCCGTGGGTCATTCTGATTTTTGACCATCGAATCTTGTAGATGACGATGAGGCGGAGCGAACGGTATTTATTTTACGTTCTAAGTCTACCCGTAGCCGTTCTAGGCTCACAAATAGCGCATTTATTACCAGATAATCGACAAAATGTTAGGTCTATTGACCGCAGGCTCATAGTCCGTGGGTCATTCTGATTTTCGACCATCGAATCTTGTAGAGGACGATGAGACGGAGCGAACGGTACCTTATTTGACGTTCTAAATAAACCCGTAGCCGTTCTAGGCTCAAACATAGCGCATTTATTACCAGATAATCGACAAATTTTTAGGTTTATTGACCGCAGGCTCATAGTCCGTGGGTCATTCTGATTTTCGACCATCGAAACTTGTAGGGGACGATGAGGCGGAGCGAACGGTACCTTATTTGAAGTTCGAAGTCTACCCGTAGCCGTTCTAGGCTCACAAATATCGCATTTATTACCAGATAATCGAAAAATGTTTAGATTTATTGACCGCAGGCTCATAGTCCGTGGGTCATTCTCAATTTTGACCATCGAGTCTTATAGAGGACGATGAGACGGAGAGAACGGTACCTTATTTTACGTTCTAAATCTACCCGTAGCCGTTCTAGGTTCAAGAATAACGCATTAATTACCAGATAATCGACAAATATTTAGGTTTATTGACCGCAGGCTCATAGTCCGTGGGTCATTCTAATTTTTAACCATCGATTCTGGTAGAGGCCGGTGAGGCGGAGCGAACGGTACCTTATTTGACGTTTTAAGACTACCTGTAGCCATTCTAGGCTCAAAAATAGCGCATTTAGTACCAATTAATCGACAAATTTTTAAGTTTATTGACCGCAGGCTCATAGTCCGTGGGTCATTCTGATTTTTGACCATCGAATCTTGTAGAGGACGATGAGACGGAGCGAACGGTACCTAATTTGACGTTCTAAATAAACCCGTAGCCGTTCTAGGCTCAAAAATAGTGCATTAATTACCAGATAATCGACAAATTTTTAGGTTTTTTGACCGCAGGCTCATAGTCCGTGGGTCATATTGATTTTTGACCATCGAATCTTGTAGAGGACGATGAGTCGTAGCTAACGGTACCTTATTTGACGTTCTAAGTCTACCCGTAGCCGTTCTAGGCTCAAAAATAGCGCATTTATTACCAGATAATCGACAAATTTTTAGGTTTATTGACCGCAGGCTCATAGTCCGTGGGTCATTCTGATTTTCGACCATCGAAACTTGTAGGGGACGATGAGGCGGAGCGAACGGTACCTTATTTGAAGTTCAAAGTCTACCCGTAGCCGTTCTAGGCTCACAAATATCGCATTTATTACCAGATAATCGAAAAATGTTTAGATTTATTGACCGCAGGCTCATAGTCCGTGGGTCATTCTCATTTTTGACCATCGAGTCTTATAGAGGACGATGAGACGGAGCGAACGGTACCTTATTTGACGTTCTAAATCTACCCGTAGCCGTTCTAGGTTCAAGAATAACGCATTAATTACCAGATAATCGACAAATATTTAGGTTTATTGACCGCAGGCTCATAGTCCGTGTGTCATTCTGATTTTGGACGATCGAATCTTGTAGAGGACGAAGAGACGGAGCGAATCGTACCTTATTTGACGTTCTAAATCTACCCGCAGCCGTTCTAGGCTCACAAATAGCGCATTTATTAGCAGATAATCGACAAATTTTTATGTTTATTGACCGCAGGCTCATAGTCCGTGGGTCATTCTGATTTTTGACCATCGATTCTTGTAGAGGACGATAAGTCGGAGCGAACGGTACCTTATTTAACGTTCTAAGTTTACTCGTAGCCGTTCTAGGCTCAAAAAAATATCGCATTTATTACCAGATAATCGACAAATGTTTAGGTTTATTGACCACAGGCTAATAGTCCGTGGGTCATTCTGATTTTTGACCATCGAATCTTGTAGAGGACGATGAGGCGGAGCGACCGGTACCTTATTTGACGTTCTAAATCTACCCGTAGCCGCTCTGGGCTCACAAATAGCCCATTAATTACCTGATAATCGATTAATTTTTAGGTTTTTTAACCGCAGGCTCATAGTCCGTGGGTCATTCTGATTTTGGACCATCGAAACTTGTAGAGGACGAAGCGACGGAGCGAACGGTACCTTATTTGACGTTCTAAATCTACCCGTAGCCGTTCTAGGCTCACAAATAGCGCATTAATTACCAGATAATCGACAAATTTGTAGGTTTTATGACCGCATGCTCATAGTCCGTGGGTCATTTTGATTTTTGACCATCGAATCTTGTAGAGGACGATGAGGCGGAGCGAACGGTACGTTATTTGACGTTCTAAGTCTACCCGTAGCCGTTTTAGGCTCAAAAAATAGCGCATTAATTACCAGATAATCGACCAATTTTTAGGTTTTTCGACCGCAGGCTCATAGTCCGTGGGTCATTCTGATTTTTGACCATCGAATCTTGTAGACGACGATGAGGCGGAGCGAACGGTACCTTATTTGACGTTCTAAGTCTACCCGTAGCGGTTCTAGGCTCACAAATAGCGCATTAATTACCTGATAATCGACCAATTTTTAGGTTTATTGACCGCAGGCTCATAGTCCGTTGGTCATTCTCATTTTTGACCATCGAATCTTGTAGATGACGATGAGGCGGAGCGAACGGTATTTATTTTACGTTCTAAGTCTACCCGTAGCCGTTCTAGGCTCACAAATAGCGCATTTATTACCAGATAATCGACAAAATGTTAGGTCTATTGACCGCAGGCTCATAGTCCGTGGGTCATTCTGATTTTTGACCATCGAATCTTGTAGAGGACGATGAGACGGAGCGAACGGTACCTTATTTGACGTTCTAAATAAACCCGTAGCCGTTCTAGGCTCAAAAATAGCGCATTAATTACCAGGTAATCGACAAATTTTTAGGTTTTTTGACCGCAGGCTCATAGTCCGTGGGTCATATTGATTTTTGACCATCGAATCTTGTAGAGGACGATGAGTCGTAGCTAACGGTACCTTATTTGACGTTCTAAGTCTACCCGTAGCCGTTCTAGGCTCAAACATAGCGCATTTATTACCAGATAATCGACAAATTTTTAGGTTTATTTACCGCAAGCTCATAGTCCGTGGGTCATTCTGATTTTCGACCATCGAAACTTGTAGGGGACGATGAGGCGGAGCGAACGGTACCTTATTTGAAGTTCGAAGTCTACCCGTAGCCGTTCTAGGCTCACAAATATCGCATTTATTACCAGATAATCGAAAAATGTTTAGATGTATTGACCGCAGGATCATAGTCCGTGGGTCATTCTCAATTTTGACCATCGAGTCTTATAGAGGACGATGAGACGGAGCGAACGGTACCTTATTTTACGTTCTAAATCTACCCGTAGCCGTTCTAGGTTCAAGAATAACGCATTAATTACCAGATAATTGACAAATATTTAGGTTTATTGACCGCAGGCTCATAGTCCGTGGGTCATTCTAATTTTTAACCATTGATTCTGGTAGAGGCCGGTGAGGCGGAGCGAACGGTACCTTATTTGACGTTTTAAGACTACCTGTAGCCATTCTAGGCTCAAAAATAGCGCATTTATTACCAGATAATCGACAAATTTTTAAGTTTATTGACCGCAGGCTCATAGTCCGTGGGTCATTCTGATTTTTGACCATCGAATCTTGTAGAGGACGATGAGACGGAGCGAACGGTACCTTATTTGACGTTCTAAATAAACCCGTAGCCGTTCTAGGCTCAAAAATAGCGCATTAATTACCAGATAATCGACAAATTTTTAGGTTTTTTGACCGCAGGCTCATAGTCCGTGGGTCATATTGATTTTTGACCATCGAATCTTGTAGAGGACGATGAGTCGTAGCTAACGGTACCTTATTTGACGTTCTAAGTCTACCCGTAGCCGTTCTAGGCTCAAAAATAGCGCATTTATTACCAGATAATCGACAAATTTTTAGGTTTATTGACCGCAGGCTCATAGTCCGTGGGTCATTCTGATTTTCGACCATCGAAACTTGTAGTGGACGATGAGGCGGAGCGAACGGTACCTTATTTGACGTTCTAAATCTACCCGTAGCCGTTCTAGGCTCACAAATAGCGCATTACTTACCAGATAATCGACCAATTTTTAGGTTTTTTGACCGCAGGCTCATAGTCCGTGGGTCATTCTGATTTTTGACCATCGAATCTTGTAGACGACGATGAGGCGGAGCGAACGGTACCTTATTTGACTTTCTAAGTATACCCGTAGCGGTTCTAGGCTCACAAATAGCGCATTAATTACCTGATAATCGACCAATTTTTAGGTTTATTGACCGCAGGCTCATAGTCCGTTGATCATTCTGATTTTTGACCATCGAATCTTGTAGATGACGATGAGGCGGAGCGAACGGTATTTATTTTACGTTCTAAGTCTACCCGTAGCCGTTCTAGGCTCACAAATAGCGCATTTATTACTAGATAATCGACAAAATGTTAGGTCTATTGACCGCAGGCTCATAGTCCGTGGGTCATTCTGATTTTTGACCATCGAATCTTGTAGAGGACGATGAGACGGAGCGAACGGTACCTTATTTGACGTTCTAAATAAACCCGTAGCCGTTCTAGGCTCAAAAATAGCGCATTAATTACCAGATAATCGACAAATATTTAGGTTTTTTGACCGTAGGCTCATAGTCCGTGGGTCATATTGATTTTTGACCATCGAATCTTGTAGAGGACGATGAGTCGTAGCTAACGGTACCTTATTTGACGTTCTAAGTCTACCCGTAGCCGTTCTAGGCTCAAAAATAGCGCATTTATTACCAGATAATCGACAAATTTTTAGGTTTATTGACCGCAGGCTCATAGTCCGTGGGTCATTCTGATTTTCGACCATCGAAACTTGTAGGGGACGATGAGGCGGAGCGAACGGTACCTTATTTGAAGTTCGAAGTCTACCCGTAGCCGTTCTAGGCTCACAAATATCGCATTTATTACCAGATAATCGAAAAATGTTTAGATTTATTGACCGCAGGCTCATAGTCCGTGGGTCATTCTCAATTTTGACCATCGAGTCTTATAGAGGACGATGAGACGGAGCGAACGGTACCTTATTTTACGTTCTAAATCTACCCGTAGCCGTTCTAGGTTCAAGAATAACGCATTAATTACCAGTTAATCGACAAATATTTAGGTTTATTGACCGCAGGCTCATAGTCCGTGGGTCATTCTAATTTTTAACCATCGATTCTGGTAGAGGCCGGTGAGGCGGAGCGAACGGTACCTTATTTGACGTTTTAAGACTACCTGTAGCCATTCTAGGCTCAAAAATAGCGCATTTATTACCAGATAATCGACAAATTTTTAAGTTTATTGACCGCAGGCTCATAGTCCGTGGGTCATTCTGATTTTTGACCATCGAATCTTGTAGAGGACGATGAGACGGAGCGAACGGTACCTTATTTGACGTTCTAAATAAACCCGTAGCCGTTCTAGGCTCAAAAATAGCGCATTAATTACCAGATAATCGACAAATTTTTAGGTTTTTTGACCGCAGGCTCATAGTCCGTGGGTCATATTGATTTTTGACCATCGAATCTTGTAGAGGACGATGAGTCGTAGCTAACGGTACCTTATTTGACGTTCTAAGTCTACCCGTAGCCGTTCTAGGCTCAAAAATAGCGCATTTATTACCAGATAATCGACAAATTTTTAGGTTTTTTGACCGCAGGCTCATAGTTCGTGGGTCATTCTAATTTTCGACCATCGAAACTTGTAGGGGACGATGAGGCGGAGCGAACGGTACCTTATTTGACGTTCGAAGTCTACCCGTAGCCGTTCTAGGCTCACAAATATCGCATTTATTACCAGATAATCGAAAAATGTTTAGATTTATTGACCGCAGGCTCATAGTCCGTGGGTCATTCTCATTTTTGACCATCGAGTCTTATAGAGGACGATGAGACGGAGCGAACGGTACCTTATTTGACGTTCTAAATCTACCCGTAGCCGTTCTAGGTTCAAGAATAACGCATTAATTACCAGATAATCGACAAATATTTAGGTTTATTGACCGCAGGCTCATAGTCCGTGGGTCATTCTGATTTTGGACGATCGAATCTTGTAGAGGACGAAGAGACGGAGCGAATCGTACCTTATTTGACGTTCTAAATCTACCCGCAGCCGTTCTAGGCTCACAAATAGCGCATTTATTAGCAGATAATCGACAAATTTTTATGTTTATTGACCGCAGGCTCATAGTCCGTGGGTCATTCTGATTTTTGACCATCGATTCTTGTAGAGGACGATACGTCGGAGCGAACGGTACCTTATTTAACGTTCTAAGTTTACTCGTAGCCGTTCTAGGCTCAAAAAAATATCGCATTTATTACCAGATAATCGACAAATGTTTAGGTTTATTGACCACAGGCTCATAGTCCGTGGGTCATTCTGATTTTTGACCATCGAATCTTGTAGAGGACGATGAGGCGGAGCGACCGGTACCTTATTTGACGTTCTAAATCTACCCGTAGCCGCTCTGGGCTCACAAATAGCCCATTAATTACCAGATAATCGACAAATTTTTAGGTTTTTTGACCGCAGGCTCATAGTCCGTGGGTCATATTGATTTTTGACCATCGAATCTTGTAGAGGACGATGAGTCTTAGCTAACGGTACCTTATTTGACGTTCTAAGTCTACCCGTAGCCGTTCTAGGCTCAAAAATAGCGCATTTATTACCAGATAATCGACAAATTTTTAGGTTTATTGACCGCAGGCTCATAGTCCGTGGGTCATTCTGATTTTCGACCATCGAAACTTGTAGTGGACGATGAGGCGGAGCGAACGGTACCTTATTTGACGTTCGAAGTCTACCCGTAGCCGTTCTAGGCTCACAAATAGCGCATTTGTTACCAGATAATCGACAAATTTTTAGGTTTATTGACCGCAGGATCATAGTCCGTGGGTCATTCTGATTTTTGACTATCGATTCTTGTAGAGGACGATGAGTCGGAGCGAACGGTACCTTATTTGACGTTCTAAATCTACCCGTAGCCGTTCTAGGCTCACAAATAGCGCATTACTTACCAGATAATCGACCAATTTTTAGGTTTTTTGACCGCAGGCTCATAGTCCGTGGGTCATTCTGATTTTTGACCATCGAATCTTGTAGACGACGATGAGGCGGAGCGAACGGTACCTTATTTGACGTTCTAAGTATACCCGTAGCGGTTCTAGGCTCACAAATAGCGCATTAATTACCTGATAATCGACCAATTTTTAGGTTTATTGACCGCAGGCTCATAGTCCGTTGGTCATTCTGATTTTTGACCATCGAATCTTGTAGATGACGATGAGGCGGAGCGAACGGTATTTATTTTACGTTCTAAGTCTACCCGTAGCCGTTCTAGGCTCACAAATAGCGCATTTATTACTAGATAATCGACAAAATGTTAGGTCTATTGACCGCAGGCTCATAGTCCGTGGGTCATTCTGATTTTTGACCATCGAATCTTGTAGAGGACGATGAGACGGAGCGAACGGTACCTTATTTGACGTTCTAAATAAACCCGTAGCCGTTCTAGGCTCAAAAATAGCGCATTAATTACCAGATAATCGACAAATTTTTAGGTTTTTTGACCGTAGGATCATAGTCCGTGGGTCATATTGATTTTTGACCATCGAATCTTGTAGAGGACGATGAGTCGTAGCTAACGGTACCTTATTTGACGTTCTAAGTCTACCCGTAGCCGTTCTAGGCTCAAAAATAGCGCATTTATTACCAGATAATCGACAAATGTTTAGGTTTATTGACCGCAGGCTCATAGTCCGTGGGTCATTCTGATTTTCGACCATCGAAACTTGTAGGGGACGATGAGGCGGCGCGAAGGGTACCTTATTTGAAGTTCGAAGTCTACCCGTAGCCGTTCTAGGCTCACAAATATCGCATTTATTACCAGATAATCGAAAAATGCTTAGATTTATTGACCGCAGGCTCATAGTCCGTGGGTCATTCTCAATTTTGACCATCGAGTCTTATAGAGGACGATGAGACGGAGCGAACGGTACCTTATTTTACGTTCTAAATCTACCCGTAGCCGTTCTAGGTTCAAGAATAACGCATTAATTACCAGTTAATCGACAAATATTTAGGTTTATTGACCGCAGGCTCATAGTCCGTGGGTCATTCTAATTTTTAACCATCGATTCTGGTAGAGGCCGGTGAGGCGGAGCGAACGGTACCTTATTTGACGTTTTAAGACTACCTGTAGCCATTCTAGGCTCAAAAATAGCGCATTTATTACTAGATAATCGACAAATTTTTAAGTTTATTGACCGCAGGCTCATAGTCCGTGGGTCATTCTGATTTTTGACCATCGAATCTTGTAGAGGACGATGAGACGGAGCGAACGGTACCTTATTTGACGTTCTAAATAAACCCGTAGCCGTTCTAGGCTCAAAAATAGCGCATTAATTATGAGATAATCGACAAATTTTTATGTTTTTTGACCGCAGGCTCATAGTCCGTGGGTCATATTGATTTTTGACCATCGAATCTTGTAGAGGACGATGAGTCGTAGCTAACGGTACCTTATTTGACGTTCTAAGTCTACCCGTAGCCGTTCTAGGCTCAAAAATAGCGCATTTATTACCAGATAATCGACAAATTTTTAGGTTTATTGACCGCAGGCTCATAGTTCGTGGGTCATTCTAATTTTCGACCATCGAAACTTGTAGGGGACGATGAGGCGGAGCGAACGGTACCTTATTTGACGTTCGAAGTCTACCCGTAGCCGTTCTAGGCTCACAAATATCGCATTTATTACCAGATAATCGAAAAATGTTTAGATTTATTGACCGCAGGCTCATAGTCCGTGGGTCATTCTCATTTTTGACCATCGAGTCTTATAGAGGACGATGAGACGGAGCGAACGGTACCTTATTTGACGTTCTAAATCTACCCGTAGCCGTTCTAGGTTCAAGAATAACGCATTAATTACCAGATAATCGACAAATATTTAGGTTTATTGACCGCAGGCTCATAGTCCGTGGGTCATTCTGATTTTGAACGATCGAATCTTGTAGAGGACGAAGAGACGGAGCGAATCGTACCTTATTTGACGTTCTAAATCTACCCGCAGCCGTTCTAGGCTCACAAATAGCGCATTTATTAGCAGATAATCGACAAATTTTTATGTTTATTGACCGCAGGCTCATAGTCCGTGGGTCATTCTGATTTTTGACCATCGATTCTTGTAGAGGACGATAAGTCGGAGCGAACGGTACCTTATTTAACGTTCTAAGTTTACTCGTAGCCGTTCTAGGCTCAAAAAAATATCGCATTTATTACCAGATAATCGACAAATGTTTAGGTTTATTGACCACAGGCTCATAGTCCGTGGGTCATTCTGATTTTTGACCATCGAATCTTGTAGAGGACGATGAGGCGGAGCGACCGGTACCTTATTTGACGTTCTAAATCTACCCGTAGCCGCTCTGGGCTCACAAATAGCCCATTAATTACCTGATAATCGATTAATTTTTAGGTTTTTTAACCGCAGGCTCATAGTCCGTGGGTCATTCTGATTTTGGACCATCGAATCTTGTAGAGGGCGAAGCGACGGAGCGAACGGTACCTTATTTGACGTTCTAAATCTACCCGTAGCCGTTCTAGGCTCACAAATAGCGCATTAATTACCAGATAATCGACAAATTTGTAGGTTTTATGACCGCAGGCTCATAGTCCGTGGGTCATTTTGATTTTTGACCATCGAATCTTGTAGAGGTCGATGAGGCGGAGCGAACGGTAACTTATTTGACGTTCTAAGTCTACCCGTAGCCGTTCTAGGCTCACAAATAGCGCATTTATTACCAGATAATCGACAAATTTTTAGGTTTATTGACCGCAGGATCATAGTCCGTGGGTCATTCTGATTTTTGACTATCGATTCTTGTAGAGGACGATGAGTCGGAGCGAACGGTACCTTATTTGACGTTCTAAATCTACCGTAGCCGTTCTAGGCTCACAAATAGCGCATTACTTACCAGATAATCGACCAATTTTTAGGTTTTTTGACCGCAGGCTCATAGTCCGTGGGTCATTCTGATTTTTGACCATCGAATCTTGTAGACGACGATGAGGCGGAGCGAACGGTACCTTATTTGACGTTCTAAGTATACCCGTAGCGGTTCTAGGCTCACAAATAGCGCATTAATTACCTGATAATCGACCAATTTTTAGGTTTTTTGACCGCAGGCTCATAGTCCGTGGGTCATTCTGATTTTTGACCATCGAATCTTGTAGATGACGATGAGGCGGAGCGTACGGTATTTATTTTACGTTCTAAGTCTACCCGTATCCGTTCTAGGCTCACAAATAGCGCATTTATTACCAGATAATCGACAAAATGTTAGGTCTATTGACCGCAGGCTCATAGTCCGTGGGTCATTCTGATTTTTGACCATCGAATCTTGTAGAGGACGATGAGACGGAGCGAACGGTACCTTATTTGACGTTCTAAATAAACCCGTAGCCGTTCTAGGCTCAAAAATAGCGCATTAATTACCAGATAATCGACAAATTTTTAGGTTTTTTGACCGCAGGCTCATAGTCCGTGGGTCATATTGATTTTTGACCATCGAATCTTGTAGAGGACGATGAGTCTTAGCTAACGGTACCTTATTTGACGTTCTAAGTCTACCCGTAGCCGTTCTAGGCTCAAAAATAGCGCATTTATTACCAGATAATCGACAAATTTTTAGGTTTATTGACCGCAGGCTCATAGTCCGTGGGTCATTCTGATTTTCGACCATCGAAACTTGTAGGGGACGATGAGGCGGAGCGAACGGTACCTTATTTGAAGTTCGAAGTCTACCCGTAGCCGTTCTAGGCTCACAAATATCGCATTTATTACCAGATAATCGAAAAATGTTTAGATTTATTGACCGCAGACTCATAGTCCGTGGGTCATTCTCAATTTTGACCATCGAGTCTTATAGAGGACGATGAGACGGAGCGAACGGTACCTTATTTTACGTTCTAAATCTACCCGTAGCCGTTCTAGGTTCAAGAATAACGCATTAATTACCAGATAATCGACAAATATTTAGGATTATTGACCGCAGGCTCATAGTCCGTGGGTCATTCTAATTTTTAACCATCGATTCTGGTAGAGGCCGGTGAGGCGGAGCGAACGGTACCTTATTTGACGTTTTAAGAATACCTGTAGCCATTCTAGGCTCAAAAATAGCGCATTTATTACCAGATAATCGACAAATTTTTAAGTTTATTGACCGCAGGCTCATAGTCCGTGGGTCATTCTGATTTTTGACCATCGAATCTTGTAGAGGACGATGAGACGGAGCGAACGGTACCTTATTTGACGTTCTAAATAAACCCGTAGCCGTTCTAGGCTCAAAAATAGCGCATTAATTACCAGATAATCGACAAATTTTTAGGTTTTTTGACCGCAGGCTCATAGTCCGTGGGTCATATTGATTTTTGACCATCGAATCTTGTAGAGGACGATGAGTCGTAGCTAACGGTACCTTATTTGACGTTCTAAGTCTACCCGTAGCCGTTCTAGGCTCAAAAATAGCGCATTTATTACCAGATAATCGACAAATTTTTAGGTTTATTGACCGCAGGCTCATAGTCCGTGGGTCATTCTGATTTTCGACCATCGAAACTTGTAGGGGACGATGAGGCGGAGCGAACGGTACCTTATTTGACGTTCGAAGTCTACCCGTAGCCGTTCTAGGCTCACAAATATCGCATTTATTACCAGATAATCGAAAAATGTTTAGATTTATTGACCGCAGGCTCATAGTCCGTGGGTCATTCTCATTTTTGACCATCGAGTCTTATAGAGGACGATGAGACGGAGCGAACGGTACCTTATTTGACGTTCTAAATCTACCCGTAGCCGTTCTAGGTTCAAGAATAACGCATTAATTACCAGATAATCGACAAATATTTAGGTTTATTGACCGCAGGCTCATAGTCCGTGGGTCATTCTGATTTTGGACGATCGAATCTTGTAGAGGACGAAGAGACGGAGCGAATCGTACCTTATTTGACGTTCTAAATCTACCCGCAGCCGTTCTAGGCTCACAAATAGCGCATTTATTAGCAGATAATCGACAAATTTTTATGTTTATTGACCGCAGGCTCATAGTCCGTGGGTCATTCTGATTTTTGACCATCGATTCTTGTAGAGGACGATAAGTCGGAGCGAACGGTACCTTATTTAACGTTCTAAGTTTACTCGTAGCCGTTCTAGGCTCAAAAAAATATCGCATTTATTTCCAGATAATCGACAAATGTTTAGGTTTATTGACCACAGGCTCATAGTCCGTGGGTCATTCTGATATTTGACCATCGAATCTTGTAGAGGACGATGAGGCGGAGCGACCGGTACCTTATTTGACGTTCTAAATCTACCCGTAGACGCTCTGGGCTCACAAATAGCCCATTAATTACCTGATAATCGATTAATTTTTAGGTTTTTTAACCGCAGGCTCATAGTCCGTGGGTCATTCTGATTTTGGACCATCGAATCTTGTAGAGGACGAAGCGACGGAGCGAACGGTACCTTATTTGACGTTCTAAATCTACCCGTAGCCGTTCTAGGCTCACAAATAGCGCATTAATTACCAGATAATCGACAAATTTGTAGGTTTTATGACCGCAGGCTCATAGTCCGTGGGTCATTTTGATTTTTGACCATCGAATCTTGTAGAGGACGATGAGGCGGAGCGAACGGTACGTTATTTGACGTTCTAAGTCTACCCGTAGCCGTTTTAGGCTCAAAAAATAGCGCATTAATTACCAGATAATCGACCAATTTCTAGGTTTTTCGACCGCAGGCTCATAGTCCGTGGGTCATTCTGATTTTTGACCATCGAATCTTGTGGACGACGATGAGGCGGAGCGAACGGTAACTTATTTGACGTTCTAAGTCTACCCGTAGCCGTTCTAGGCTCACAAATAGCGCATTTATTACCAGATAATCGACAAATTTTTAGGTTTATTGACCGCAGGATCATAGTCCGTGGGTCATTCTGATTTTTGACTATCGATTCTTGTAGAGGACGATGAGTCGGAGCGAACGGTACCTTATTTGACGTTCTAAATCTACCCGTAGCCGTTCTAGGCTCACAAATAGCGCATTACTTACCAGATAATCGACCAATTTTTAGGTTTTTTGACCGCAGGCTCATAGTCCGTGGGTCATTCTGATTTTTGACCATCGAATCTTGTAGACGACGATAAGGCGGAGCGAACGGTACCTTATTTGACGTTCTAAGTATACCCGTAGCGGTTCTAGGCTCACAAATAGCGCATTAATTACCTGATAATCGACCAATTTTTAGGTTTATTGACCGCAGGCTCATAGTCCGTTGGTCATTCTCATTTTTGACCATCGAATCTTGTAGATGACGATGAGGCGGAGCGAACGGTATTTATTTTACGTTCTAAGTCTACCCGTAGCCGTTCTAGGCTCACAAATAGCGCATTTATTACCAGATAATCGACAAAATGTTAGGTCTATTGACCGCAGGCTCATAGTCCGTGGGTCATTCTGATTTTTGACCATCGAATCTTGTAGAGGACGATGAGACGGAGCGAACGGTACCTTATTTGACGTTCTAAATAAACCCGTAGCCGTTCTAGGCTCAAAAATAGCGCATTAATTACCAGGTAATCGACAAATGTTTAGGTTTTTTGACCGCAGGCTCATAGTCCGTGGGTCATATTGATTTTTGACCATCGAATCTTGTAGAGGACGATGAGTCGTAGCTAACGGTACCTTATTTGACGTTCTAAGTCTACCCGTAGCCGTTCTAGGCTCAAAAATAGCGCATTTATTACCAGATAATCGACAAATTTTTAGGTTTATTGACCGCAGGCTCATAGTCCGTGGGTCATTCTGATTTTTGACCATCGAATCTTGTAGAGGACGATGAGACGGAGCGAACGGTACCTTATTTGACGTTCTAAATAAACCCGTAGCCGTTCTAGGCTCAAAAATAGCGCATTAATTACCAGATAATCGACAAATTTTTAGGTTTATTTACCGCAGGCTCATAGTCCGTGGGTCATTCTGATTTTCGACCATCGAAACTTGTAGGGGACGATGAGGCGGAGCGAACGGTACCTTATTTGAAGTTCGAAGTCTACCCGTAGCCGTTCTAGGTTCAAGAATAACGCATTAATTACCAGATAATCGACAAATATTTAGGTTTATTGACCGCAGGCTCATAGTCCGTGGGTCATTCTGATTTTGGACGATCGAATCTTGTAGAGGACGAAGAGACGGAGCGAATCGTACCTTATTTGACGTTCTAAATCTACCCGCAGCCGTTCTAGGCTCACAAATAGCGCATTTATTAGCAGATAATCGACAAATTTTTATGTTTATTGACCGCAGGCTCATAGTCCGTGGGTCATTCTGATTTTTGACCATCGATTCTTGTAGAGGACGATAAGTCGGAGCGAACGGTACCTTATTTAACGTTCTAAGTTTACTCGTAGCCGTTCTAGGCTCAAAAAAATATCGCATTTATTACCAGATAATCGACAAATGTTTAGGTTTATTGACCACAGGCTCATAGTCCGTGGGTCATTCTGATTTTTGACCATCGAATCTTGTAGAGGACGATGAGGCGGAGCGACCGGTACCTTATTTGACGTTCTAAATCTACCCGTAGCCGCTCTGGGCTCACAAATAGCCCATTAATTACCAGATAATCGACAAATTTTTAGGTTTTTTGACCGCAGGCTCATAGTCCGTGGGTCATTCTGATTTTCGACCATCGAAACTTGTAGTGGACGATGAGGCGGAGCGAACGGTACCTTATTTGACGTTCGAAGTCTACCCGTAGCCGTTCTAGGCTCACAAATAGCGCATTTGTTACCAGATAATCGACAAATTTTTAGGTTTATTGACCGCAGGATCATAGTCCGTGGGTCATTCTGATTTTTGACTATCGATTCTTGTAGAGGACGATGAGTCGGAGCGAACGGTACCTTATTTGACGTTCTAAATCTACCCGTAGCCGTTCTAGGCTCACAAATAGCGCATTACTTACCAGATAATCGACCAATTTTTAGGTTTTTTGACCGCAGGCTCATAGTCCGTGGGTCATTCTGATTTTTGACCATCGAATCTTGTAGACGACGATGAGGCGGAGCGAACGGTACCTTATTTGACGTTCTAAGTATACCCGTAGCGGTTCTAGGCTCACAAATAGCGCATTAATTACCTGATAATCGACCAATTTTTAGGTTTATTGACCGCAGGCTCATAGTCCGTTGGTCATTCTGATTTTTGACCATCGAATCTTGTAGATGACGATGAGGCGGAGCGAACGGTATTTATTTTACGTTCTAAGTCTACCCGTAGCCGTTCTAGGCTCACAAATAGCGCATTTATTACTAGATAATCGACAAAATGTTAGGTCTATTGACCGCAGGCTCATAGTCCGTGGGTCATTCTGATTTTTGACCATCGAATCTTGTAGAGGACGATGAGACGGAGCGAACGGTACCTTATTTGACGTTCTAAATAAACCCGTAGCCGTTCTAGGCTCAAAAATAGCGCATTAATTACCAGATAATCGACAAATTTTTAGGTTTTTTGACCGTAGGCTCATAGTCCGTGGGTCATATTGATTTTTGACCATCGAATCTTGTAGAGGACGATGAGTCGTAGCTAACGGTACCTTATTTGACGTTCTAAGTCTACCCGTAGCCGTTCTAGGCTCAAAAATAGCGCATTTATTACCAGATAATCGACAAATGTTTAGGTTTATTGACCGCAGGCTCATAGTCCGTGGGTCATTCTGATTTTCGACCATCGAAACTTGTAGGGGACGATGAGGCGGAGCGAACGGTACCTTATTTGAAGTTCGAAGTCTACCCGTAGCCGTTCTAGGCTCACAAATATCGCATTTATTACCAGATAATCGAAAAATGTTTAGATTTATTGACCGCAGGCTCATAGTCCGTGGGTCATTCTCAATTTTGACCATCGAGTCTTATAGAGGACGATGAGACGGAGCGAACGGTACCTTATTTTACGTTCTAAATCTACCCGTAGCCGTTCTAGGTTCAAGAATAACGCATTAATTACCAGTTAATCGACAAATATTTAGGTTTATTGACCGCAGGCTCATAGTCCGTGGGTCATTCTAATTTTTAACCATCGATTCTGGTAGAGGCCGGTGAGGCGGAGCGAACGGTACCTTATTTGACGTTTTAAGACTACCTGTAACCATTCTAGGCTCAAAAATAGCGCATTTATTACCAGATAATCGACAAATTTTTAAGTTTATTGACCGCAGGCTCATAGTCCGTGGGTCATTCTGATTTTTGACCATCGAATCTTGTAGAGGACGATGAGACGGAGCGAACGGTACCTTATTTGACGTTCTAAATAAACCCGTAGCCGTTCTAGGCTCAAAAATAGCGCATTAATTACCAGATAATCGACAAATTTTTAGGTTTTTTGACCGCAGGCTCATAGTCCGTGGGTCATATTGATTTTTGACCATCGAATCTTGTAGAGAACGATGAGTCGTAGCTAACGGTACCTTATTTGACGTTCTAAGTCTACCCGTAGCCGTTCTAGGCTCAAAAATAGCGCATTTATTACCAGATAATCGACAAATTTTTAGGTTTATTGACCGCAGGCTCATAGTTCGTGGGTCATTCTAATTTTCGACCATCGAAACTTGTAGGGGACGATGAGGCGGAGCGACCGGTACCTTATTTGACGTTCTAAATCTACCCGTAGACGCTCTGGGCTCACAAATAGCCCATTAATTACCTGATAATCGATTAATTTTTAGGTTTTTTAACCGCAGGCTCATAGTCCGTGGGTCATTCTGATTTTGGACCATCGAATCTTGTAGAGGACGAAGCGACGGAGCGAACGGTACCTTATTTGACGTTCTAAATCTACCCGTAGCCGTTCTAGGCTCACAAATAGCGCATTAATTACCAGCTAATCGACAAATTTGTAGGTTTTATGACCGCAGGCTCATAGTCCGTGGGTCATTTTGATTTTTGACCATCGAATCTTGTAGAGGACGATGAGGCGGAGCGAACGGTACGTTATTTGACGTTCTAAGTCTACCCGTAGCCGTTTTAGGCTCAAAAAATAGCGCATTAATTACCAGATAATCGACCAATTTTTAGGTTTTTCGACCGCAGGCTCATAGTCCGTGGGTCATTCTGATTTTTGACCATCGAATCTTGTGGATGACGATGAGGCGGAGCGAACGGTAACTTATTTGACGTTCTAAGTCTACCCGTAGCCGTTCTAGGCTCACAAATAGCGCATTTATTACCAGATAATCGACAAATTTTTAGGTTTATTGACCGCAGGATCATAGTCCGTGGGTCATTCTGATTTTTGACTATCGATTCTTGTAGAGGACGATGAGTCGGAGCGAACGGTACCTTATTTGACGTTCTAAATCTACCCGTAGCCGTTCTAGGCTCACAAATAGCGCATTACTTACCAGATAATCGACCAATTTTTAGGTTTTTTGACCGCAGGCTCATAGTCCGTGGGTCATTCTGATTTTTGACCATCGAATCTTGTAGACGACGATGAGGCGGAGCGAACGGTACCTTATTTGACGTTCTAAGTATACCCGTAGCGGTTCTAGGCTCACAAATAGCGCATTAATTACCTGATAATCGACCAATTTTTAGGTTTATTGACCGCAGGCTCATAGTCCGTTGGTCATTCTCATTTTTGACCATCGAATCTTGTAGATGACGATGAGGCGGAGCGAACGGTATTTATTTTACGTTCTAAGTCTACCCGTAGCCGTTCTAGGCTCACAAATAGCGCATTTATTACCAGATAATCGACAAAATGTTAGGTCTATTGACCGCAGGCTCATAGTCCGTGGGTCATTCTGATTTTTGACCATCGAATCTTGTAGAGGACGATGAGACGGAGCGAACGGTACCTTATTTGACGTTCTAAATAAACCCGTAGCCGTTCTAGGCTCACAAATAGCGCATTAATTACCAGGTAATCGACAAATTTTTAGGTTTTTTGACCGCAGGCTCATAGTCCGTGGGTCATATTGATTTTTGACCATCGAATCTTGTAGAGGACGATGAGTCGTAGCTAACGGTACCTTATTTGACGTTCTAAGTCTACCCGTAGCCGTTCTAGGCTCAAAAATAGCGCATTTATTACCAGATAATCGACAAATTTTTAGGTTTATTGACCGCAGGCTCATAGTCCGTGGGTCATTCTGATTTTTGACCATCGAATCTTGTAGAGGACGATGAGACGGAGCGAACGGTACCTTATTTGACGTTCTAAATAAACCCGTAGCCGTTCTAGGCTCAAAAATAGCGCATTAATTACCAGATAATCGACAAATTTTTAGGTTTATTTACCGCAGGCTCATAGTCCGTGGGTCATTCTGATTTTTGACCATCGAAACTTGTAGGGGATGATGAGGCGGAGCGAACGGTACCTTATTTGAAGTTCGAAGTCTACCCGTAGCCGTTCTAGGCTCACAAATATCGCATTTATTACCAGATAATCGAAAAATGTTTAGATTTATTGACCGCAGGCTCATAGTCCGTGGGTCATTCTCAATTTTGACCATCGAGTCTTATAGAGGACGATGAGACGGAGCGAACGGTACCTTATTTTACGTTCTAAATCTACCCGTAGCCGTTCTAGGTTCAAGAATAACGCATTAATTACCAGATAATTGACAAATATTTAGGTTTATTGACCGCAGGCTCATAGTCCGTGGGTCATTCTAATTTTTAACCATTGATTCTGGTAGAGGCCGGTGAGGCGGAGCAAACGGTACCTTATTTGACGTTTTAAGACTACCTGTAGCCATTCTAGGCTCAAAAATAGCGCATTTATTACCAGATAATCGACAAATTTTTAAGTTTATTGACCGCAGGCTCATAGTCCGTGGGTCATTCTGATTTTTGACCATCGAATCTTGTAGAGGACGATGAGACGGAGCGAACGGTACCTTATTTGACGTTCTAAATAAACCCGTAGCCGTTCTAGGCTCAAAAATAGCGCATTAATTACCAGATAATCGACAAATTTTTAGGTTTTTTGACCGCAGGCTCATAGTCCGTGGGTCATATTGATTTTTGACCATCGAATCTTGTAGAGGACGATGAGTCGTAGCTAACGGTACCTTATTTGACGTTCTAAGTCTACCCGTAGCCGTTCTAGGCTCAAAAATAGCGCATTTATTACCAGATAATCGACAAATTTTTAGGTTTATTGACCGCAGGCTCATAGTCCGTGGGTCATTCTGATTTTCGACCATCGAAACTTGTAGTGGACGATGAGGCGGAGCGAACGGTACCTTATTTGACGTTCGAAGTCTACCCGTAGCCGTTCTAGGCTCACAAATAGCGCATTTGTTACCAGATAATCGACAAATTTTTAGGTTTATTGACCGCAGGATCATAGTCCGTGGGTCATTCTGATTTTTGACTATCGATTCTTGTAGAGGACGATGAGTCGGAGCGAACGGTACCTTATTTGACGTTCTAAATCTACCCGTAGCCGTTCTAGGCTCACAAATAGCGCATTACTTACCAGATAATCGACCAATTTTTAGGTTTTTTGACCGCAGGCTCATAGTCCGTGGGTCATTCTGATTTTTGACCATCGAATCTTGTAGACGACGATGAGGCGGAGCGAACGGTACCTTATTTGACGTTCTAAGTATACCCGTAGCGGTTCTAGGCTCACAAATAGCGCATTAATTACCTGATAATCGACCAATTTGTAGGTTTATTGACCGCAGGCTCATAGTCCGTTGGTCATTCTGATTTTTGACCATCGAATCTTGTAGATGACGATGAGGCGGAGCGAACGGTATTTAGTTTACGTTCTAAGTCTACCCGTAGCCGTTCTAGGCTCACAAATAGCGCATTTATTACTAGATAATCGACAAAATGTTAGGTCTATTGACCGCAGGCTCATAGTCCGTGGGTCATTCTGATTTTTGACCATCGAATCTTGTAGAGGACGATGAGACGGAGCGAACGGTACCTTATTTGACGTTCTAAATAAACCCGTAGCCGTTCTAGGCTCAAAAATAGCGCATTAATTACCAGATAATCGACAAATTTTTAGGTTTTTTGACCGTAGGCTCATAGTCCGTGGGTCATATTGATTTTTGACCATCGAATCTTGTAGAGGACGATGAGTCGTAGCTAACGGTACCTTATTTGACGTTCTAAGTCTACCCGTAGCCGTTCTAGGCTCAAAAATAGCGCATTTATTACCAGATAATCGACAAATTTTTAGGTTTATTGACCGCAGGCTCATAGTCCGTGGGTCATTCTGATTTTCGACCATCGAAACTTGTAGGGGACGATGAGGCGGAGCGAACGGTACCTTATTTGAAGTTCGAAGTCTACCCGTAGCCGTTCTAGGCTCACAAATATCGCATTTATTACCAGATAATCGAAAAATGTTTAGATTTATTGACCGCAGGCTCATAGTCCGTGGGTCATTCTCAATTTTGACCATCGAGTCTTATAGAGGACGATGAGACGGAGCGAACGGTACCTTATTTTACGTTCTAAATCTACCCGTAGCCGTTCTAGGTTCAAGAATAACGCAATAATTACCAGTTAATCGACAAATATTTAGGTTTATTGACCGCAGGCTCATAGTCCGTGGGTCATTCTAATTTTTAACCATCGATTCTGGTAGAGGCCGGTGAGGCGGAGCGAACGGTACCTTATTTGACGTTTTAAGACTACCTGTAGCCATTCTAGGCTCAAAAATAGCGCATTTATTACCAGATAATCGACAAATTTTTAAGTTTATTGACCGCAGGCTCATAGTCCGTGGGTCATTCTGATTTTTGACCATCGAATCTTGTAGAGGACGATGAGACGGAGCGAACGGTACCTTATTTGACGTTCTAAATAAACCCGTAGCCGTTCTAGGCTCAAAAATAGCGCATTAATTACCAGATAATCGACAAATTTTTAGGTTTTTTGACCGCAGGCTCATAGTCCGTGGGTCATATTGATTTTTGACCATCGAATCTTGTAGAGGACGATGAGTCGTAGCTAACGGTACCTTATTTGACGTTCTAAGTCTACCCGTAGCCGTTCTAGGCTCAAAAATAGCGCATTTATTACCAGATAATCGACAAATTTTTAGGTTTATTGACCGCAGGCTCATAGTCCGTGGGTCATTCTGATTTTCGACCATCGAAACTTGTAGTGGACGATGAGGCGGAGCGAACGGTACCTTATTTGACGTTCGAAGTCTACCCGTAGCCGTTCTAGGCTCACAAATAGCGCATTTGTTACCAGATAATCGACAAATTTTTAGGTTTATTGACCGCAGGATCATAGTCCGTGGGTCATTCTGATTTTTGACTATCGATTCTTGTAGAGGACGATGAGTCGGAGCGAACGGTACCTTATTTGACGTTCTAAATCTACCCGTAGCCGTTCTAGGCTCACAAATAGCGCATTACTTACCAGATAATCGACCAATTTTTAGGTTTTTTGACCGCAGGCTCATAGTCCCAGGGTCATTCTGATTTTTGACCATCGAATCTTGTAGACGACGATGAGGCGGAGCGAACGGTACCTTATTTGACGTTCTAAGTATACCCGTAGCGGTTCTAGGCTCACAAATAGCGCATTAATTACCTGATAATCGACCAATTTTTAGGTTTATTGACCGCAGGCTCATAGTCCGTTGGTCATTCTGATTTTTGACCATCGAATCTTGTAGATGACGATGAGGCGGAGCGAACGGTATTTATTTTACGTTCTAAGTCTACCCGTAGCCGTTCTAGGCTCACAAATAGCGCATTTATTACTAGATAATCGACAAAATGTTAGGTCTATTGACCGCAGGCTCATAGTCCGTGGGTCATTCTGATTTTTGACCATCGAATCTTGTAGAGGACGATGAGACGGAGCGAACGGTACCTTATTTGACGTTCTAAATAAACCCGTAGCCGTTCTAGGCTCAAAAATAGCGCATTAATTACCAGATAATCGACAAATTTTTAGGTTTTTTGACCGTAGGCTCATAGTCCGTGGGTCATATTGATTTTTGACCATCGAATCTTGTAGAGGACGATGAGTCGTAGCTAACGGTACCTTATTTGACGTTCTAAGTCTACCCGTAGCCGTTCTAGGCTCAAAAATAGCGCATTTATTACCAGATAATCGACAAATTTTTAGGTTTATTGACCGCAGGCTCATAGTCCGTGGGTCATTCTGATTTTCGACCATCGAAACTTGTAGGGGACGATGAGGCGGAGCGAACGGTACCTTATTTGAAGTTCGAAGTCTACCCGTAGCCGTTCTAGGCTCACAAATATCGCATTTATTACCAGATAATCGAAAAATGTTTAGATTTATTGACCGCAGGCTCATAGTCCGTGGGTCATTCTCAATTTTGACCATCGAGTCTTATAGAGGACGATGAGACGGAGCGAACGGTACCTTATTTTACGTTCTAAATCTACCCGTAGCCGTTCTAGGTTCAAGAATAACGCATTAATTACCAGTTAATCGACAAATATTTAGGTTTATTGACCGCAGGCTCATAGTCCGTGGGTCATTCTAATTTTTAACCATCGATTCTGGTAGAGGCCGGTGAGGCGGAGCGAACGGTACCTTATTTGACGTTTTAAGACTACCTGTAGCCATTCTAGGCTCAAAAATAGCGCATTTATTACCAGATAATCGACAAATTTTTAAGTTTATTGACCGCAGGCTCATAGTCCGTGGGTCATTCTGATTTTTGACCATCGAATCTTGTAGAGGACGATGAGACGGAGCGAACGGTACCTTATTTGACGTTCTAAATAAACCCGTAGCCGTTCTAGGCTCAAAAATAGCGCATTAATTACCAGATAATTGACAAATTTTTAGGTTTTTTGACCGCAGGCTCATAGTCCGTGGGTCATATTGATTTTTGACCATCGAATCTTGTAGAGGACGATGAGTCGTAGCTAACGGTATTTTATTTGACGTTCTAAGTCTACCCGTAGCCGTTCTAGGCTCAAAAATAACGCATTTATTACCAGATAATCGACAAATTTTTAGGTTTATTGACCGCAGGCTCATAGTTCGTGGGTCATTCTAATTTTCGACCATCGAAACTTGTAGGGGACGATGAGGCGGAGCGAACGGTACCTTATTTGACGTTCGAAGTCTACACGTAGCCGTTCTAGGCTCACAAATATCGCATTTATTACCAGATAATCGAAAAATGTTTAGATTTATTGACCGCAGGCTCATAGTCCGTGGGTCATTCTCATTTTTGACCATCGAGTCTTATAGAGGACGATGAGACGGAGCGAACGGTACCTTATTTGACGTTCTAAATCTACCCGTAGCCGTTCTAGGTTCAAGAATAACGCATTAATTACCAGATAATCGACAAATATTTAGGTTTATTGACCGCAGGCTCATAGTCCGTGGGTCATTCTGATTTTGGACGATCGAATCTTGTAGAGGACGAAGAGACGGAGCGAATCGTACCTTATTTGACGTTCTAAATCTACCCGCAGCCGTTATAGGCTCACAAATAGCGCATTTATTAGCAGATAATCGACAAATTTTTATGTTTATTGACCGCAGGCTCATAGTCCGTGGGTCATTCTGATTTTTGACCATCGATTCTTGTAGAGGACGATAAGTCGGAGCGAACGGTACCTTATTTAACGTTCTAAGTTTACTCGTAGCCGTTCTAGGCTCAAAAAAATATCGCATTTATTACCAGATAATCGACAAATGTTTAGGTTTATTGACCACAGGCTCATAGTCCGTGGGTCATTCTGATTTTTGACCATCGAATCTTGTAGAGGACGATGAGGCGGAGCGACCGGTACCTTATTTGACGTTCTAAATCTACCCGTAGCCGCTCTGGGCTCACAAATAGCCCATTAATTACCAGATAATCGACAAATATTTAGGTTTTTTGACCGCAGGCTCATAGTCCGTGGGTCATATTGATTTTTGACCATCGAATCTTGTAGAGGACGATGAGTCGTAGCTAACGGTACCTTATTTGACGTTCTAAGTCTACCCGTAGCCGTTCTAGGCTCAAAAATAGCGCATTTATTACCAGATAATCGACAAATTTTTAGGTTTATTGACCGCAGGCTCATAGTCCGTGGGTCATTCTGATTTTCGACCATCGAAACTTGTAGTGGACGATGAGGCGGAGCGAACGGTACCTTATTTGACGTTCGAAGTCTACCCGTAGCCGTTCTAGGCTCACAAATAGCGCATTTGTTACCAGATAATCGACAAATTTTTAGGTTTATTGACCGCAGGATCATAGTCCGTGGGTCATTCTGATTTTTGACTATCGATTCTTGTAGAGGACGATGAGTCGGAGCGAACGGTACCTTATTTGACGTTCTAAATCTACCCGTAGCCGTTCTAGGCTCACAAATAGCGCATTACTTACCAGATAATCGACCAATTTTTAGGTTTTTTGACCGCAGGCTCATAGTCCGTGGGTCATTCTGATTTTTGACCATCGAATCTTGTTGACGACTATGAGGCGGTGCGAACGGTACCTTATTTGACGTTCTAAGTATACCCGTAGCGGTTCTAGGCTCACAAATAGCGCATTAATTACCTGATAATCGATCAATTTTTAGGTTTATTGACCGCAGGCTCATAGTCCGTTGGTCATTCTGATTTTTGACCATCGAATCTTGTAGATGACGATGAGGCGGAGCGAACGGTATTTATTTTACGTTCTAAGTCTACCCGTAGCCGTTCTAGGCTCACAAATAGCGCATTTATTACTAGATAATCGACAAAATGTTAGGTCTATTGACCGCAGGCTCATAGTCCGTGGGTCATTCTGATTTTTGACCATCGAATCTTGTAGAGGACGATGAGACGGAGCGAACGGTACCTTATTTGACGTTCTAAATAAACCCGTAGCCGTTCTAGGCTCAAAAATAGCGCATTAATTACCAGATAATCGACAAATTTTTAGGTTTTTTGACCGTAGGCTCATAGTCCGTGGGTCATATTGATTTTTGACCATCGAATCTTGTAGAGGACGATGAGTCGTAGCTAACGGTACCTTATTTGACGTTCTAAGTCTACCCGTAGCCGTTCTAGGCTCAAAAATAGCGCATTTATTACCAGATAATCGACAAATGTTTAGGTTTATTGACCGCAGGCTCATAGTCCGTGGGTCATTCTGATTTTCGACCATCGAAACTTGTAGGGGACGATGAGGCGGAGCGAACGGTACCTTATTTGAAGTTCGAAGTCTACCCGTAGCCGTTCTAGGCTCACAAATATCGCATTTATTACCAGATAATCGAAAAATGTTTAGATTTATTGACCGCAGGCTCATAGTCCGTGGGTCATTCTCAATTTTGACCATCGAGTCTTATAGAGGACGATGAGACGGAGCGAACGGTACCTTATATTACGTTCTAAATCTACCCGTAGCCGTTCTAGGTTCAAGAATAACGCATTAATTACCAGTTAATCGACAAATATTTAGGTTTATTGACCGCAGGCTCATAGTCCGTGGGTCATTCTAATTTTTAACCATCGATTCTGGTAGAGGCCGGTGAGGCGGAGCGAACGGTACCTTATTTGACGTTTTAAGACTACCTGTAGCCATTCTAGGCTCAAAAATAGCGCATTTATTACCAGATAATCGACAAAATTTTAAGTTTATTGACCGCAGGCTCATAGTCCGTGGGTCATTCTGATTTTTGACCATCGAATCTTGTAGAGGACGATGAGACGGAGCGAACGGTACCTTATTTGACGTTCTAAATAAACCCGTAGCCGTTCTAGGCTCAAAAATAGCGCATTAATTACCAGATAATCGACAAATTTTTAGGTTTTTTGACCGCAGGCTCATAGTCCGTGGGTCATATTGATTTTTGACCATCGAATCTTGTAGAGGACGATGAGTCGTAGCTAACGGTACCTTATTTGACGTTCTAAGTCTACCCGTAGCCGTTCTAGGCTCAAAAATAGCGCATTTATTACCAGATAATCGACAAATTTTTAAGTTTATTGACCGCAGGCTCATAGTTCGTGGGTCATTCTAATTTTCGACCATCGAAACTTGTAGGGGACGATGAGGCGGAGCGAACGGTACCTTATTTGACGTTCGAAGTCTACCCGTAGTTGTTCTAGGCTCACAAATATCGCATTTATTACCAGATAATCGAAAAATGTTTAGATTTATTGACCGCAGGCTCATAGTCCGTGGGTCATTCTCATTTTTGACCATCGAGTCTTATAGAGGACGATGAGACGGAGCGAACGGTACCTTATTTGACGTTCTAAATCTACCCGTAGCCGTTCTAGGTTCAAGAATAACGCATTAATTACCAGATAATCGACAAATATTTAGGTTTATTGACCGCAGGCTCATAGTCCGTGGGTCATTCTGATTTTGGACGATCGAATCTTGTAGAGGACGAAGAGACGGAGCGAATCGTACCTTATTTGACGTTCTAAATCTACCCGCAGCCGTTCTAGGCTCACAAATAGCGCATTTATTAGCAGATAATCGACAAATTTTTATGTTTATTGACCGCAGGCTCATAGTCCGTGGGTCATTCTGATTTTTGACCATCGATTCTTGTAGAGGACGATAAGTCGGAGCGAACGGTACCTTATTTAACGTTCTAAGTTTACTCGTAGCCGTTCTAGGCTCAAAAAAATATCGCATTTATTACCAGATAATCGACAAATGTTTAGGTTTATTGACCACAGGCTCATAGTCCGTGGGTCATTCTGATTTTTGACCATCGAATCTTGTAGAGGACGATGAGGCGGAGCGACCGGTACCTTATTTGACGTTCTAAATCTACCCGTAGCCGCTCTGGGCTCACAAATAGCCCATTAATTACCTGATAATCGATTAATTTTTAGGTTTTTTAACCGCAGGCTCATAGTCCGTGGGTCATTCTGATTTTGGACCATCGAATCTTGTAGAGGGCGAAGCGACGGAGCGAACGGTACCTTATTTGACGTTCTAAATCTACCCGTAGCCGTTCTAGGCTCACAAATAGCGCATTAATTACCAGATAATCGACAAATTTTTAGGTTTTTTGACCGCAGGCTCATAGTCCGTGGGTCATATTGATTTTTGACCATCGAATCTTGTAGAGGACGATGAGTCGTAGCTAACGGTACCTTATTTGACGTTCTAAGTCTACCCGTAGCCGTTCTAGGCTCAAAAATAGCGCATTTATTACCAGATAATCGACAAATTTTTAGGTTTATTGACCGCAGGCTCATAGTCCGTGGGTCATTCTGATTTTCGACCATCGAAACTTGTAGTGGACGATGAGGCGGAGAGAACGGTACCTTATTTGACGTTCGAAGTCTACCCGTAGCCGTTCTAGGCTCACAAATAGCGCATTTGTTACCAGATAATCGACAAATTTTTAGGTTTATTGACCGCAGGATCATAGTCCGTGGGTCATTCTGATTTTTGACTATCGATTCTTGTAGAGGACGATGAGTCGGAGCGAACGGTACCTTATTTGACGTTCTAAATCTACCCGTAGCCGTTCTAGGCTCACAAATAGCGCATTACTTACCAGATAATCGACCAATTTTTAGGTTTTTTGACCGCAGGCTCATAGTCCGTGGGTCATTCTGATTTTTGACCATCGAATCTTGTAGACGACGATGAGGCGGAGCGAACGGTACCTTATTTGACGTTCTAAGTATACCCGTAGCGGTTCTAGGCTCACAAATAGCGCATTAATTACCTGATAATCGACCAATTTGTAGGTTTATTGACCGCAGGCTCATAGTCCGTTGGTCATTCTGATTTTTGACCATCGAATTTTGTAGATGACGATGAGGCGGAGCGAACGGTATTTAGTTTACGTTCTAAGTCTACCCGTAGCCGTTCTAGGCTCACAAATAGCGCATTTATTACTAGATAATCGACAAAATGTTAGGTCTATTGACCGCAGGCTCATAGTCCGTGGGTCATTCTGATTTTTGACCATCGAATCTTGTAGAGGACGATGAGACGGAGCGAACGGTACCTTATTTGACGTTCTAAATAAACCCGTAGCCGTTCTAGGCTCAAAAATAGCGCATTAATTACCAGATAATCGACAAATTTTTAGGTTTTTTGACCGTAGGCTCATAGTCCGTGGGTCATATTGATTTTTGACCATCGAATCTTGTAGAGGACGATGAGTCGTAGCTAACGGTACCTTATTTGACGTTCTAAGTCTACCCGTAGCCGTTCTAGGCTCAAAAATAGCGCATTTATTACCAGATAATCGACAAATTTTTAGGTTTATTGACCGCAGGCTCATAGTCCGTGGGTCATTCTGATTTTCGACCATCGAAACTTGTAGGGGACGATGAGGCGGAGCGAACGGTACCTTATTTGAAGTTCGAAGTCTACCCGTAGCCGTTCTAGGCTCACAAATATCGCATTTATTACCAGATAATCGAAAAATGTTTAGATTTATTGACCGCAGGCTCATAGTCCGTGGGTCATTCTCAATTTTGACCATCGAGTCTTATAGAGGACGATGAGACGGAGCGAACGGTACCTTATTTTACGTTCTAAATCTACCCGTAGCCGTTCTAGGTTCAAGAATAACGCAATAATTACCAGTTAATCGACAAATATTTAGGTTTATTGACCGCAGGCTCATAGTCCGTGGGTCATTCTAATTTTTAACCATCGATTCTGGTAGAGGCCGGTGAGGCGGAGCGAACGGTACCTTATTTGACGTTTTAAGACTACCTGTAGCCATTCTAGGCTCAAAAATAGCGCATTTATTACCAGATAATCGACAAATTTTTAAGTTTATTGACCGCAGGCTCATAGTCCGTGGGTCATTCTGATTTTTGACCATCGAATCTTGTAGAGGACGATGAGACGGAGCGAACGGTACCTTATTTGACGTTCTAAATAAACCCGTAGCCGTTCTAGGCTCAAAAATAGCGCATTAATTACCAGATAATCGACAAATTTTTAGGTTTTTTGACCGCAGGCTCATAGTCCGTGGGTCATATTGATTTTTGACCATCGAATCTTGTAGAGGACGATGAGTCGTAGCTAACGGTACCTTATTTGACGTTCTAAGTCTACCCGTAGCCGTTCTAGGCTCAAAAATAGCGCATTTATTACCAGATAATCGACAAATTTTTAGGTTTATTGACCGCAGGCTCATAGTCCGTGGGTCATTCTGATTTTCGACCATCGAAACTTGTAGTGGACGATGAGGCGGAGCGAACGGTACCTTATTTGACGTTCGAAGTCTACCCGTAGCCGTTCTAGGCTCACAAATAGCGCATTTGTTACCAGATAATCGACAAATTTTTAGGTTTATTGACCGCAGGATCATAGTCCGTGGGTCATTCTGATTTTTGACTATCGATTCTTGTAGAGGACGATGAGTCGGAGCGAACGGTACCTTATTTGACGTTCTAAGTATACCCGTAGCGGTTCTAGGCTCACAAATAGCGCATTAATTACCTGATAATCGACCAATTTTTAGGTTTATTGACCGCAGGCTCATAGTCCGTGGGTCATTCTGATTTTTGACCATCGAATCTTGTAGAGGACGATGAGACGGAGCGAACGGTACCTAATTTGACGTTCTAAATAAACCCGTAGCCGTTCTAGGCTCAAAAATAGTGCATTAATTACCAGATAATCGACAAATTTTTAGGTTTTTTGACCGCAGGCTCATAGTCCGTGGGTCATATTGATTTTTGACCATCGAATCTTGTAGAGGACGATGAGTCGTAGCTAACGGTACCTTATTTGACGTTCTAAGTCTACCCGTAGCCGTTCTAGGCTCAAAAATAGCGCATTTATTACCAGATAATCGACAAAGTTTTAGGTTTATTGACCGCAGGCTCATAGTCCGTGGGTCATTCTGATTTTCGACCATCGAAACTTGTAGGGGACGATGAGGCGGAGCGAACGGTACCTTATTTGAAGTTCAAAGTCTACCCGTAGCCGTTCTAGGCTCACAAATATCGCATTTATTACCAGATAATCGAAAAATGTTTAGATTTATTGACCGCAGGCTCATAGTCCGTGGGTCATTCTCATTTTTGACCATCGAGTCTTATAGAGGACGATGAGACGGAGCGAACGGTACCTTATTTGACGTTCTAAATCTACCCGTAGCCGTTCTAGGTTCAAGAATAACGCATTAATTACCAGATAATCGACAAATATTTAGGTTTATTGACCGCAGGCTCATAGTCCGTGTGTCATTCTGATTTTGGACGATCGAATCTTGTAGAGGACGAAGAGACGGAGCGAATCGTACCTTATTTGACGTTCTAAATCTACCCGCAGCCGTTCTAGGCTCACAAATAGCGCATTTATTAGCAGATAATCGACAAATTTTTATGTTTATTGACCGCAGGCTCATAGTCCGTGGGTCATTCTGATTTTTGACCATCGATTCTTGTAGAGGACGATAAGTCGGAGCGAACGGTACCTTATTTAACGTTCTAAGTTTACTCGTAGCCGTTCTAGGCTCAAAAAAATATCGCATTTATTACCAGATAATCGACAAATGTTTAGGTTTATTGACCACAGGCTCATAGTCCGTGGGTCATTCTGATTTTTGACCATCGAATCTTGTAGAGGACGATGAGGCGGAGCGACCGGTACCTTATTTGACGTTCTAAATCTACCCGTAGCCGCTCTGGGCTCACAAATAGCCCATTAATTACCTGATAATCGATTAATTTTTAGGTTTTTTAACCGCAGGCTCATAGTCCGTGGGTCATTCTGATTTTGGACCATCGAAACTTGTAGAGGACGAAGCGACGGAGCGAACGGTACCTTATTTGACGTTCTAAATCTACCCGTAGCCGTTCTAGGCTCACAAATAGCGCATTAATTACCAGATAATCGACAAATTTGTAGGTTTTATGACCGCATGCTCATAGTCCGTGGGTCATTTTGATTTTTGACCATCGAATCTTGTAGAGGACGATGAGGCGGAGCGAACGGTACGTTATTTGACGTTCTAAGTCTACCCGTAGCCGTTTTAGGCTCAAAAAATAGCGCATTAATTACCAGATAATCGACCAATTTTTAGGTTTTTCGACCGCAGGCTCATAGTCCGTGGGTCATTCTGATTTTTGACCATCGAATCTTGTGGATGACGATGAGGCGGAGCGAACGGTAACTTATTTGACGTTCTAAGTCTACCCGTAGCCGTTCTAGGCTCACAAATAGCGCATTTATTACCAGATAATCGACAAATTTTTAGGTTTATTGACCGCAGGATCATAGTCCGTGGGTCATTCTGATTTTTGACTATCGATTCTTGTAGAGGACGATGAGTCGGAGCGAACGGTACCTTATTTGACGTTCTAAATCTACCCGTAGCCGTTCTAGGCTCACAAATAGCGCATTACTTACCAGATAATCGACCAATTTTTAGGTTTTTTGACCGCAGGCTCATAGTCCGTGGGTAATTCTGATTTTTGACCATCGAATCTTGTAGACGACGATGAGGCGGAGCGAACGGTACCTTATTTGACGTTCTAAGTATACCCGTAGCGGTTCTAGGCTCACAAATAGCGCATTAATTACCTGATAATCGACCAATTTTTAGGTTTATTGACCGCAGGCTCATAGTCCGTTGGTCATTCTCATTTTTGACCATCGAATCTTGTAGATGACGATGAGGCGGAGCGAACGGTATTTATTTTACGTTCTAAGTCTACCCGTAGCCGTTCTAGGCTCACAAATAGCGCATTTATTACCAGATAATCGACAAAATGTTAGGTCTATTGACCGCAGGCTCATAGTCCGTGGGTCATTCTGATTTTTGACCATCGAATCTTGTAGAGGACGATGAGACGGAGCGAACGGTACCTTATTTGACGTTCTAAATAAACCCGTAGCCGTTCTAGGCTCAAAAATAGCGCATTAATTACCAGGTAATCGACAAATTTTTAGGTTTTTTGACCGCAGGCTCATAGTCCGTGGGTCATATTGATTTTTGACCATCGAATCTTGTAGAGGACGATGAGTCGTAGCTAACGGTACCTTATTTGACGTTCTAAGTCTACCCGTAGCCGTTCTAGGCTCAAACATAGCGCATTTATTACCAGATAATCGACAAATTTTTAGGTTTATTGACCGCAGGCTCATAGTCCGTGGGTCATTCTGATTTTCGACCATCGAAACTTGTAGGGGACGATGAGGCGGAGCGAACGGTACCTTATTTGAAGTTCGAAGTCTACCCGTAGCCGTTCTAGGCTCACAAATATCGCATTTATTACCAGATAATCGAAAAATGTTTAGATTTATTGACCGCAGGCTCATAGTCCGTGGGTCATTCTCAATTTTGACCATCGAGTCTTATAGAGGACGATGAGACGGAGCGAACGGTACCTTATTTTACGTTCTAAATCTACCCGTAGCCGTTCTAGGTTCAAGAATAACGCATTAATTACCAGATAATTGACAAATATTTAGGTTTATTGACCGCAGGGTCATAGTCCGTGGGTCATTCTAATTTTTAACCATTGATTCTGGTAGAGGCCGGTGAGGCGGAGCGAACGGTACCTTATTTGACGTTTTAAGACTACCTGTAGCCGTTCTAGGCTCAAAAAAATATCGCATTTATTACCAGATAATCGACAAATGTTTAGGTTTATTGACCACAGGCTCATAGTCCGTGGGTCATTCTGATTTTTGACCATCGAATCTTGTAGAGGACGATGAGGCGGAGCGACCGGTACCTTATTTGACGTTCTAAATCTACCCGTAGCCGCTCTGGGCTCACAAATAGCCCATTAATTACCTGATAATCGATTAATTTTTAGGTTTTTTAACCGCAGGCTCATAGTCCGTGGGTCATTCTGATTTTGGACCATCGAATCTTGTAGAGGACGAAGCGACGGAGCGAACGGTACCTTATTTGACGTTCTAAATGTACCCGTAGCCGTTCTAGGCTCACAAATAGCGCATTAATTACCAGATAATCGACAAATTTGTAGGTTTTATGACCGCAGGCTCATAGTCCGTGGGTCATTTTGATTTTTGACCATCGAATCTTGTAGAGGACGATGAGGCGGAGCGAACGGTACGTTATTTGACGTTCTAAGTCTACCCGTAGCCGTTTTAGGCTCAAAAAATAGCGCATTAATTACCAGATAATCGACCAATTTTTAGGTTTTTCGACCGCAGGCTCATAGTCCGTGGGTCATTCTGATTTTTGACCATCGAATCTTGTAGATGACGATGAGGCGGAGCGAACGGTAACTTATTTGACGGTCTAAGTCTACCCGTAGCCGTTCTAGGCTCACAAATAGCGCATTTATTACCAGATAATCGACAAAGTTTTAGGTTTATTGACCGCAGGCTCATAGTCCGTGGGTCATTCTGATTTTTGACCATCGAATCTTGTAGATGACGATGAGGCGGAGCGAACGGTAGCTTATTTGACGTTTTAAGTCTACCCGTAGCCGTTCTAGGCTCACAAATAGCGCATTTATTACCAGATAATCGACAAAGTGTTAGGTTTATTGACCGCAGGCTCATAGTCCGTGGGTCATTCTGATTTTTGACCATCGAATCTTGTAGAGGACGATGAGATGGAGCGAACGGTACAATTAAGTTTACCCGTAGCCGTTGTAGGATCACAAATAGCGCATTTATTACCAGATAATCGACAAATGTTTAGGTTTATTGACCGCAGGCTCATAGTCCGTTGGTCATTCTGATTTTTGACCATCGAATCTTGTAGAGGACGATGAGGCGGAGCGAACGGTATTATATTTGACGTTCTAAATCTACCCGTTGCCGTTCTAGGATCACAAATAGCGCATTTATTACCAGATAATCGACAAATTTTTAGGTTTTTTGACCGCAGGCTCATAGTCCGTGGGTCATTCTGATTTTTGACATCGAATCTTGTAGAGGACGATGAGATGGAGCGAACGGTACCTTATTTGACGTTCTAAGTTTACCCGTAGCCGTTGTAGGATCACAAATAGCGCATTTATTACCAGATAATCTACAAATTTTTAGGTTTATTGACCGCAGGCTCATAGTCCGTGGGTCATTCTGATTTTTGACCATCGAATCTTGTAGAGGACGATGAGGCGGAGGGAACGGTACCTTATTTGACGTTCGAAGTCTACCCGTAGCCGTTCTAGGATCACAAATAGCGCATTTATTACCAGATAATCGACAAATGTTTAGGTTTATTGACCGCAGGCTCATAGTCCGTGGGTCATTCTGATTTTTGACCATCGAATCTTCTAGGGGACGATGAGGCGGAGCGAACGGTACTTCATTTGACGTTCTAAATCTACCCGTAGCCGTTCTAGGATCAAACATATCGCATTCATTACCAGATAATCGACAAACCTTTAGGTTTATTGACCGCAGGCTCATAGTCCGTGGGTCATTCTGATTTTTGACCATCGATTCTTGTAGAGGACGATGAGTCGGAGCGAACGGTACCTTATTTGACGTTCTAAGTTTACCCGTAGCCGTTCTAGGCTCAAAAATAGCGCATTTATTACCAGATAATCGACAAAGTTTTAGGTTTTTTGACCGCAGGCTCATAGTCCGTGGGTCATTCTGATTTTTGACCATCGATTCTTGTAGAGGACGATGAGGGGGAGCGAACAGTACATTATTTGACGTTCTAAATCTACCCGTTGCAGTTCTAGGATCACAAATAGCGCATTTATTACCAGATAATCGACAAATGTTTAGGTTTATTGACCGCAGGCTCATAGTCCGTGGGTCATTCTGATTTTTGACCATCGAATCTTGTAGAGGACGATGAGACGGAGCGAACGGTACCATATTTGACGTTCTAAATCTACCCGTAGCCGTTCTAGGCTCACAAATAGCGCATTAATTACCAGATAATCGACCAATTTTTAGGTTTTTTGACCGCAGGCTCATAGTCCGTGGGTCATTCTGATTTTTGACCATCGAATTTTGTAGATGACGATGAGGCGGAGCGAACGGTACTTCATTTGACGTTCTAAGTCTACCCGTAGCCGTTCTAGGCTCACAAATAGCGCATTTATTACCAGATAATCGACAAAATGTTAGGTTTATTGACCGCGGGCTCATAGTCCGTGGGTCATTCTGATTTTTGACCATCGAATCTTGTAGAGGACGATGAGATGGAGCGAACGGTACAAATAAGTTTACCCGTAGCCGTTGTAGGATCACAAATAGCGCATTTATTACCAGATAATCGTCAAATGTTTAGGTTTATTGACCGCAGGCTCATAGTCCGTGGGTCATTCTGATTTTTGACCATCGAATCTTGTAGAGGACGATGACGCGGAGCGAACGGTATTTTATTTGACGTTCTAAATCTACCCGTTGCCGTTCTAGGATCACAAATAGCGCATTTATTACCAGATAATCGACAAATTTTTAGGTTTATTGACCGCAGCCTCATAGTCCGTGGGTCATTCTGATTTTTGACCATCGAATCTTGTAGAGGACGATGAGACGGAGCGAACGGTACCTTATTTGACGTTCTAAATTTACCCGTAGCCGTTCTAGGCTCACAAATAGCGCATTAATTACCAGATAATCGACAAATTTTTAGGTTTTTTGACCGCAGGCTCATAGTCCGTGGGTCATTCTGATTTTTGACATCGAATCTTGTAGAGGACGATGAGATGGAGCGAACGGTACCTTATTTGACGTTCTAAGTTTACCCGTAGCCGTTGTAGGATCACAAATAGCGCATTTATTACCAGATAATCGACAAATTTTTAGGTTTATTGACCTCAGGCGCATAGTCCGTGGGTCATTCTGATTTTTGACCATCGAATCTTGTAGAGGACGATGAGCCGGAGCGAACGGTACCTTATTTGACGTTCGAAGTCTACCCGTAGCCGTTCTAAGATCACAAATAGCGCATTTATTACCAGATAATCGACAAATGTTTAGGTTTATTGACCGCAGGCTCATAGTCCGTGGGTCATTCTGATTTTTGACCATCGAATCTTCTAGGGGACGATGAGGCGGAGCGAACGGTACCTCATTTGACGTTCTAAATCTACCCGTACCCGTTCTAGGATCAAACGTATCGCATTCATTACCAGATAATCGACAAATTTTTAGGTTTATTGACCGCAGGCTCATAGTCCGTGGGTCATTCTGATTTTTAACCATCGAATCTTGTAGAGGAAGGTGAGGCGGAGCGAACGGTACCTTATTTGACGTTTTAAGACTACCCGTAGCCGTTCTAGGCTCAAAAATAGCGCATTTATTACCAGATAATCGACAAATTTTTATGTTTATTGACCGCAGGCTCATAGTCCGTGGGTCATTCTGATTTTTGACCATCGAATCTTGTAGAGGACGATGAGACGGAGCGAACGGTACCTTATTTGACGTTCTAAATCAACCCGTAGCCGTTCTAGGCTCAAAAATAGCGCATTAATTACCAGATAATCGACAAATTTTTAGGTTTATTGACCGCAGGCTCATAGTCCGTGGGTCATTCTGATTTTTGACCATCGAATCTTGTAGACGACGATGAGGCGGAGCGAACGGTACCTTATTTGACGTTCTAAGTATACCCGTAGCGGTTCTAGGCTCACAAATAGCGCATTAATTACCTGATAATCGACCAATTTTTAGGTTTTTTGACCGCAGGCTCATAGTCCGTGGGTCATTCTGATTTTTGACCATCGAATCTTGTAGATGACGATGAGGCGGAGCGAACGGTATTTATTTTACGTTCTAAGTCTACCCGTAGCCGTTCTAGGCTCACAAATAGCGCATTTATTACCAGATAATCGACAAAATGTTAGGTCTATTGACCGCAGGCTCATAGTCCGTGGGTCATTCTGATTTTTGACCATCGAATCTTGTAGAGGACGATGAGACGGAGCGAACGGTACCTTATTTGACGTTCTAAATAAACCCGTAGCCGTTCTAGGCTCAAACATAGCGCATTTATTACCAGATAATCGACAAATTTTTAGGTTTATTGACCGCAGGCTCATAGTCCGTGGGTCATTCTGATTTTCGACCATCGAAACTTGTAGGGGACGATGAGGCGGAGCGAACGGTACCTTATTTGAAGTTCGAAGTCTACCCGTAGCCGTTCTAGGCTCACAAATATCGCATTTATTACCAGATAATCGAAAAATGTTTAGATTTATTGACCGCAGGCTCATAGTCCGTGGGTCATTCTCAATTTTGACCATCGAGTCTTATAGAGGACGATGAGACGGAGCGAACGGTACCTTATTTTACGTTCTAAATCTACCCGTAGCCGTTCTAGGTTCAAGAATAACGCATTAATTACCAGATAATCGACAAATATTTAGGTTTATTGACCGCAGGCTCATAGTCCGTGGGTCATTCTAATTTTTAACCATCGATTCTGGTAGAGGCCGGTGAGGCGGAGCGAACGGTACCTTATTTGACGTTTTAAGACTACCTGTAGCCATTCTAGGCTCAAAAATAGCGCATTTATTACCAGATAATCGACAAATTTTTAAGTTTATTGACCGCAGGCTCATAGTCCGTGGGTCATTCTGATTTTTGACCATCGAATCTTGTAGAGGACGATGAGACGGAGCGAACGGTACCATATTTGACGTTCTAAATCTACCCGTAGCCGTTCTAGGCTCACAAATAGCGCATTAATTACCAGATAATCGACCAATTTTTAGGTTTTTTGACCGCAGGCTCATAGTCCGTGGGTCATTCTGATTTTTGACCATCGAATTTTGTAGATGACGATGAGGCGGAGCGAACGGTACTTCATTTGACGTTCTAAGTTTACCCGTAGCCGTTCTAGGCTCACAAATAGCGCATTTATTACCAGATAATCGACAAAATGTTAGGTTTATTGACCGCGGGCTCATAGTCCGTGGGTCATTCTGATTTTTGACCATCGAATCTTGTAGAGGACGATGAGATGGAGCGAACGGTACAAATAAGTTTACCCGTAGCCGTTGTAGGATCACAAATAGCGCATTTATTACCAGATAATCGTCAAATGTTTAGGTTTATTGACCGCAGGCTCATAGTCCGTGGGTCATTCTGATTTTTGACCATCGAATCTTGTAGAGGACGATGACGCGGAGCGAACGGTATTTTATTTGACGTTCTAAATCTACCCGTTGCCGTTCTAGGATCACAAATAGCGCATTTATTACCAGATAATCGACAAATTTTTAGGTTTATTGACCGCAGCCTCATAGTCCGTGGGTCATTCTGATTTTTGACCATCGAATCTTGTAGAGGACGATGAGACGGAGCGAACGGTACCTTATTTGACGTTCTAAATTTACCCGTAGCCGTTCTAGGCTCACAAATAGCGCATTAATTACCAGATAATCGACAAATTTTTAGGTTTTTTGACCGCAGGCTCATAGTCCGTGGGTCATTCTGATTTTTGACATCGAATCTTGTAGAGGACGATGAGATGGAGCGAACGGTACCTTATTTGACGTTCTAAGTTTACCCGTAGCCGTTGTACGATCACAAATAGCGCATTTATTACCAGATAATCGACAAAGTTTTAGGTTTATTGACCGCAGGCTCATAGTCCGTGGGTCATTCTGATTTTTGACCATCGAATCTTGTAGAGGACGTTGAGGCGGAGCGAACGGTACCTTATTTGACGTTCGAAGTCTACCCGTAGCCGTTCTAGGATCACAAATAACGCATTTATTACCAGATAATCGACAAATGTTTAGGTTTATTGACCGCAGGCTCATAGTCCGTGGGTCATTCTGATTTTTGACCATCGAATCTTCTAGGGGACGATGAGGCGGAGCGAACGGTACCTCATTTGACGTTCTAAATCTACCCGTAGCCGTTCTAGGATCAAACATATCGCATTAATTACCAGATAATCGACAAATTTTTAGGTGTATTGACCGCAGGCTCACAGTCCGTGGGTCATTCTAATTTTTAACCATCGAATCTTGTAGAGGCCGGTGAGGCGGAGCGAACGGTACCTTATTTGACGTTTTAAGACTACCCGTAGCCATTCTAGGCTCAAAAATAGCGCATTTATTAGCAGATAAACGACAAATTTTTATGTTTATTGACCGCAGGCTCATAGTCCGTGGGTCATTCTAATTTTTGACCATCGAATCTTGTAGAGGACGATGAGACGGAGCGAACGGTACCTTATTTGACGTTCTAAATCAACCCGTAGCCGTTCTAGGCTCAAAAATAGCGCATTAATTACCAGATAATCGACAAAGTTTTAGGTTTTTTGACCGCAGGCTCATAGTCCGTGGGTCATATTGATTTTTGACCATCGAATCTTGTAGAGGACGATGATGCGTAGCTAACGGTACCTTATTTGACGTTCTAAGTCTACCCGTAGCCGTTGTAGGCTCAAAAATAGCGCATTTATTACCAGATAATCGACAAATTTTTGGGTTTATTGACCGCAGGCTCATAGTCCGTGGGTCATTCTGATTTTTGACCATCGAATCTTGTAGAGGACGATGAGGCGGAGCGAACGGTACCTTATTTGACGTTCGAAGTCTACCGTAGCCGTTCTAGGATCACAAATATCGCATTTAGTACCAGATAATCGACAAATGTTTAGGTTTATTGACCGCAGGCTCATAGTCCGTGGGTCATTCTCATTTTTGACCATCGAGTCTTGTAGAGGACGATGAGACGGAGCGAACGGTACCTTATTTGACGTTCGAAGTCTACCCGTAGCCGTTCTAGGATCACAAATAGCGCATTTATTACCAGATAATCGACAAAATGTTAGGTTTATTGACCGCAGGCTCATAGTCCGTGGGTCATTCTGATTTTTGACCATCGAATCTTGTAGAGGACGACGAGATGGAGCGAACGGTACAAATAAGTTTACCCGTAGCCGTTGTAGGATCACAAATAGCGGATTTATTACCAGATAATCGACAAATGTTTAGGTTTATTGACCGCAGGCTCATAGTCCGTTGGTCATTCTAATTTTTGACCATCGAATCTTGTAGAGGACGATGAGACGGAGCGAACGGTACCTTATTTGACGTTCTAAATTTACCCGTAGCCGTTCTAGGCTCACAAATAGCGCATTAATTACCAGATAATCGACAAATTTTTAGGTTTTTTGACCCCAGGCTCATAGTCCGTGGGTCATTCTGATTTTTGACATCGAATCTTGTAGAGGACGATGAGATGGAGCGAACGGTACCTTATTTGACGTTCTAAGTTTACCCGTAGCCGTTGTAGGATCACAAATAGCGCATTTATTACCAGATAATCGACAAATTTTTAGGTTTATTGACCTCAGGCGCATAGTCCGTGGGTCATTCTGATTTTTGACCATCGAATCTTGTAGAGGACGATGAGCCGGAGCGAACGGTACCTTATTTGACGTTCGAAGTCTACCCGTAGCCGTTCTAAGATCACAAATAGCGCATTTATTACCAGATAATCGACAAATGTTTAGGTTTATTGACCGCAGGCTCATAGTCCGTGGGTCATTCTGATTTTTGACCATCGAATCTTCTAGGGGACGATGAGGCGGAGCGAACGGTACCTCATTTGACGTTCTAAATCTACCCGTACCCGTTCTAGGATCAAACGTATCGCATTCATTACCAGATAATCGACAAATTTTTAGGTTTATTGACCGCAGGCTCATAGTCCGTGGGTCATTCTGATTTTTAACCATCGAATCTTGTAGAGGAAGGTGAGGCGGAGCGAACGGTACCTTATTTGACGTTTTAAGACTACCCGTAGCCGTTCTAGGCTCAAAAATAGCGCATTTATTACCAGATAATCGACAAATTTTTATGTTTATTGACCGCAGGCTCATAGTCCGTGGGTCATTCTGATTTTTGACCATCGAATCTTGTAGAGGACGATGAGACGGAGCGAACGGTACCTTATTTGACGTTCTAAATCAACCCGTAGCCGTTCTAGGCTCAAAAATAGCGCATTAATTACCAGATAATCGACAAATTTTTAGGTTTATTGACCGCAGGCTCATAGTCCGTGGGTCATTCTGATTTTTGACCATCGAATCTTGTAGACGACGATGAGGCGGAGCGAACGGTACCTTATTTGACGTTCTAAGTATACCCGTAGCGGTTCTAGGCTCACAAATAGCGCATTAATTACCTGATAATCGACCAATTTTTAGGTTTTTTGACCGCAGGCTCATAGTCCGTGGGTCATTCTGATTTTTGACCATCGAATCTTGTAGATGACGATGAGGCGGAGCGAACGGTATTTATTTTACGTTCTAAGTCTACCCGTAGCCGTTCTAGGCTCACAAATAGCGCATTTATTACCAGATAATCGACAAAATGTTAGGTCTATTGACCGCAGGCTCATAGTCCGTGGGTCATTCTGATTTTTGACCATCGAATCTTGTAGAGGACGATGAGACGGAGCGAACGGTACCTTATTTGACGTTCTAAATAAACCCGTAGCCGTTCTAGGCTCAAACATAGCGCATTTATTACCAGATAATCGACAAATTTTTAGGTTTATTGACCGCAGGCTCATAGTCCGTGGGTCATTCTGATTTTCGACCATCGAAACTTGTAGGGGACGATGAGGCGGAGCGAACGGTACCTTATTTGAAGTTCGAAGTCTACCCGTAGCCGTTCTAGGCTCACAAATATCGCATTTATTACCAGATAATCGAAAAATGTTTAGATTTATTGACCGCAGGCTCATAGTCCGTGGGTCATTCTCAATTTTGACCATCGAGTCTTATAGAGGACGATGAGACGGAGCGAACGGTACCTTATTTTACGTTCTAAATCTACCCGTAGCCGTTCTAGGTTCAAGAATAACGCATTAATTACCAGATAATCGACAAATATTTAGGTTTATTGACCGCAGGCTCATAGTCCGTGGGTCATTCTAATTTTTAACCATCGATTCTGGTAGAGGCCGGTGAGGCGGAGCGAACGGTACCTTATTTGACGTTTTAAGACTACCTGTAGCCATTCTAGGCTCAAAAATAGCGCATTTATTACCAGATAATCGACAAATTTTTAAGTTTATTGACCGCAGGCTCATAGTCCGTGGGTCATTCTGATTTTTGACCATCGAATCTTGTAGAGGACGATGAGACGGAGCGAACGGTACCTAATTTGACGTTCTAAATAAACCCGTAGCCGTTCTAGGCTCAAAAATAGTGCATTAATTACCAGATAATCGACAAATTTTTAGGTTTTTTGACCGCAGGCTCATAGTCCGTGGGTCATATTGATTTTTGACCATCGAATCTTGTAGAGGACGATGAGTCGTAGCTAACGGTACCTTATTTGACGTTCTAAGTCTACCCGTAGCCGTTCTAGGCTCAAAAATAGCGCATTTATTACCAGATAATCGACAAATTTTTAGGTTTATTGACCGCAGGCTCATAGTCCGTGGGTCATTCTGATTTTCGACCATCGAAACTTGTAGGGGACGATGAGGCGGAGCGAACGGTACCTTATTTGAAGTTCAAAGTCTACCCGTAGCCGTTCTAGGCTCACAAATATCGCATTTATTACCAGATAATCGAAAAATGTTTAGATTTATTGACCGCAGGCTCATAGTCCGTGGGTCATTCTCATTTTTGACCATCGAGTCTTATAGAGGACGATGAGACGGAGCGAACGGTACCTTATTTGACGTTCTAAATCTACCCGTAGCCGTTCTAGGTTCAAGAATAACGCATTAATTACCAGATAATCGACAAATATTTAGGTTTATTGACCGCAGGCTCATAGTCCGTGTGTCATTCTGATTTTGGACGATCGAATCTTGTAGAGGACGAAGAGACGGAGCGAATCGTACCTTATTTGACGTTCTAAATCTACCCGCAGCCGTTCTAGGCTCACAAATAGCGCATTTATTAGCAGATAATCGACAAATTTTTAGGTTTATTGACCGCAGGCTCATAGTCCGTGGGTCATTCTGATTTTTGACCATCGATTCTTGTAGAGGACGATAAGTCGGAGCGAACGGTACCTTATTTAACGTTCTAAGTTTACTCGTAGCCGTTCTAGGCTCAAAAAAATATCGCATTTATTACCAGATAATCGACAAATGTTTAGGTTTATTGACCACAGGCTCATAGTCCGTGGGTCATTCTGATTTTGGACCATCGAAACTTGTAGAGGACGAAGCGACGGAGCGAACGGTACCTTATTTGACGTTCTAAATCTACCCGTAGCCGTTCTAGGCTCACAAATAGCGCATTAATTACCAGATAATCGACAAATTTGTAGGTTTTATGACCGCATGCTCATAGTCCGTGGGTCATTTTGATTTTTGACCATCGAATCTTGTAGAGGACGATGAGGCGGAGCGAACGGTACGTTATTTGACGTTCTAAGTCTACCCGTAGCCGTTTTAGGCTCAAAAAATAGCGCATTAATTACCAGATAATCGACCAATTTTTAGGTTTTTCGACCGCAGGCTCATAGTCCGTGGGTCATTCTGATTTTTGACCATCGAATCTTGTGGATGACGATGAGGCGGAGCGAACGGTAACTTATTTGACGTTCTAAGTCTACCCGTAGCCGTTCTAGGCTCACAAATAGCGCATTTATTACCAGATAATCGACAAATTTTTAGGTTTATTGACCGCAGGATCATAGTCCGTGGGTCATTCTGATTTTTGACTATCGATTCTTGTAGAGGACGATGAGTCGGAGCGAACGGTACCTTATTTGACGTTCTAAATCTACCCGTAGCTGTTCTAGGCTCACAAATAGCGCATTACTTACCAGATAATCGACCAATTTTTAGGTTTTTTGACCGCAGGCTCATAGTCCGTGGGTAATTCTGATTTTTGACCATCGAATCTTGTAGACGACGATGAGGCGGAGCGAACGGTACCTTATTTGACGTTCTAAGTATACCCGTAGCGGTTCTAGGCTCACAAATAGCGCATTAATTACCTGATAATCGACCAATTTTTAGGTTTATTGACCGCAGGCTCATAGTCCGTTGGTCATTCTCATTTTTGACCATCGAATCTTGTAGATGACGATGAGGCGGAGCGAACGGTATTTATTTTACGTTCTAAGTCTACCCGTAGCCGTTCTAGGCTCACAAATAGCGCATTTATTACCAGATAATCGACAAAATGTTAGGTCTATTGACCGCAGGCTCATAGTCCGTGGGTCATTCTGATTTTTGACCATCGAATCTTGTAGAGGACGATGAGACGGAGCGAACGGTACCTTATTTGACGTTCTAAATCAACCCGTAGCCGTTCTAGGCTCAAAAATAGCGCATTAATTACCAGATAATCGACAAAGTTTTAGGTTTTTTGACCGCAGGCTCATAGTCCGTGGGTCATATTGATTTTTGACCATCGAATCTTGTAGAGGACGATGATGCGTAGCTAACGGTACCTTATTTGACGTTCTAAGTCTACCCGTAGCCGTTGTAGGCTCAAAAATAGCGCATTTATTACCAGATAATCGACAAATTTTTGGGTTTATTGACCGCAGGCTCATAGTCCGTGGGTCATTCTGATTTTTGACCATCGAATCTTGTAGAGGACGATGAGGCGGAGCGAACGGTACCTTATTTGACGTTCGAAGTCTACCGTAGCCGTTCTAGGATCACAAATATCGCATTTAGTACCAGATAATCGACAAATGTTTAGGTTTATTGACCGCAGGCTCATAGTCCGTGGGTCATTCTCATTTTTGACCATCGAGTCTTGTAGAGGACGATGAGACGGAGCGAACGGTACCTTATTTGACGTTCGAAGTCTACCCGTAGCCGTTCTAGGATCACAAATAGCGCATTTATTACCAGATAATCGACAAAATGTTAGGTTTATTGACCGCAGGCTCATAGTCCGTGGGTCATTCTGATTTTTGACCATCGAATCTTGTAGAGGACGACGAGATGGAGCGAACGGTACAAATAAGTTTACCCGTAGCCGTTGTAGGATCACAAATAGCGGATTTATTACCAGATAATCGACAAATGTTTAGGTTTATTGACCGCAGGCTCATAGTCCGTTGGTCATTCTAATTTTTGACCATCGAATCTTGTAGAGGACGATGAGACGGAGCGAACGGTACCTTATTTGACGTTCTAAATCTACCCGTAGCCGTTCTAGGCTCACAAATAGCGCATTAATTACCAGATAATCGACAAATTTTTAGGTTTTTTGACCCCAGGCTCATAGTCCGTGGGTCATTCTGATTTTTGACATCGAATCTTGTAGAGGACGATGAGATGGAGCGAACGGTACCTTATTTGACGTTCTAAGTTTACCCGTAGCCGTTGTAGGATCACAAATAGCGCATTTATTACCAGATAATCGACAAATTTTTAGGTTTATTGACCTCAGGCGCATAGTCCGTGGGTCATTCTGATTTTTGACCATCGAATCTTGTAGAGGACGATGAGCCGGAGCGAACGGTAACTTATTTGACGTTCGAAGTCTACCCGTAGCCGTTCTAAGATCACAAATAGCGCATTTATTACCAGATAATCGACAAATGTTTAGGTTTATTGACCGCAGGCTCATAGTCCGTGGGTCATTCTGATTTTTGACCATCGAATCTTCTAGGGGACGATGAGGCGGAGCGAACGGTACCTCATTTGACGTTCTAAATCTACCCGTACCCGTTCTAGGATCAAACGTATCGCATTCATTACCAGATAATCGACAAATTTTTAGGTTTATTGACCGCAGGCTCATAGTCCGTGGGTCATTCTGATTTTTAACCATCGAATCTTGTAGAGGAAGGTGAGGCGGAGCGAACGGTACCTTATTTGACGTTTTAAGACTACCCGTAGCCGTTCTAGGCTCAAAAATAGCGCATTTATTACCAGATAATCGACAAATTTTTATGTTTATTGACCGCAGGCTCATAGTCCGTGGGTCATTCTGATTTTTGACCATCGAATCTTGTAGAGGACGATGAGACGGAGCGAACGGTACCTTATTTGACGTTCTAAATCAACCCGTAGCCGTTCTAGGCTCAAAAATAGCGCATTAATTACCAGATAATCGACAAATGTTTAGGTTTATTGACCGCAGGCTCATAGTCCGTTGGTCATTCTGATTTTTGACCATCGAATCTTGTAGAGGACGATGAGGCGGAGCGAACGGTACCTTATTTGACGTTCTAAGTCTACCCGTAGCCGTTCTAGGCTCAAAAATAGCGCATTTATTACCAGATAATCGACAAAATGTTAGGTTTATTGACCGCAGGCTCATAGTCCGTGGGTCATTCTGATTTTTGACCATCGAATCTTGTAGAGGACGATGAGTCGGAGCGAACGGTACCTTATTTGACGTTCTACGGTTACCCGTAGCCGTTCTAGGCTCAAAAATAACGCATTTATTACCAGATAATCGACAAATTTTTAGGTTTTAGGACCGCAGGCTCATAGTCCGTGGGTCATTCTGATTTTTGACCATCGAATCTTGTAGAGGACGATGAGTCGGAGCGAACGGTACCTTATTTGACGTTCTAAATCTACCCGTAGCCGTTCTAGGCTCAAAAATAGCGCATTTATTACCAGATAATCGACAAATTTTTAGGTTTTTGACCGCAGGCTCATAGTCCGTGGGTCATTCTGATTTTTGACATCGAATCTTGTAGAGGACGATGAGATGGAGCGAACGGTACCTTATTTGACGTTCTAAGTCTACCCGTAGCCGTTCTAGGCTCACAAATAGCGCATTTATTACCAGATAATCAACAAAGTTTTAGGTTTATTGACCGCAGCCTCATAGTCCGTGGGTCATTCTGATTTGTGACCATCGAATCTTCTAGGGGACGATAAGGCGGAGCGAACGGTACCTCATTTGACGTTCTAAATCTACCCGTAGCCGTTCTAGGATCAAACATATCGCATTAATTACCAGATAATCGACAAATTTTTAGGTTTATTGACCGCAGGCTCATAGTCCGTGGGTCATTCTAATTTTTAACCATCGAATCTTGTAGAGTCCGGTGAGGCGGAGCGAACGGTACCTTATTTGACGTTTTAAGACTACCTGTAGCCATTCTAGGCTCAAAAATAGCGCATTTATTACCAGATAATCGACAAATGTTTATGTTTATTGACCGCAGCCTCATTGTTCGTGTGTCATTCTGATTTTTGTCCATCGAATCTTGTAGAGGACGATGAGACGGAGCGAACGGTACCTTATTTGACGTTCTAAATTAACCCGTAGCCGTTCTAGGCTCAAAAATAGCGCATTAATTACCAGATAGTCGACAAATTTTTAGGTTTTCTGACCTCAGGCTCATAGTCCGTGGGTCATATTGATTTTTGACCATCGAATCTTGTAGAGGACGATGAGGCGTAGCTAACGGTACCTTATTTGACGTTCGAAGTCTACCCGTAACCGTTCTAGGTTCAAACATATCGCATTCATTACCAGATAATCGACAAAGTTTTAGGTTTATTGACCGCAGGCTCATAGTCCGTGGGTCATTCTGATTTTTGACCATCGAATCTTGTAGAGGACGATGAGGCGGAGAGAACGGTACCTTATTTGACGTTCTAAGATTACCCCTAGCCATTCTAGGCTCAAAAATAGCGCATTTATTACCAGATAATCGACAAATTTTTAGGTTTTTTGACCGCAGGCTCATAGTCCGTGGGTCATTCTGATTTTTGACATCGAATCTTGTAGAGGACGATGAGATGGAGCGAACGGTACCTTATTTGACGTTCTAAGTTTACCCGTAGCCGTTGTAGGATCACAAATAGCGCATTTATTACCAGATAATCTACAAATTTTTAGGTTTATTGACCGCAGGCTCATAGTCCGTGGGTCATTCTGATTTTTGACCAACGAATCTTGTAGAGGACGATGAGGCGGAGGGAACGGTACCTTATTTGACGTTCGAAGTCTACCCGTAGCCGTTCTAGGATCACAAATAGCGCATTTATTACCAGATAATCGACAAATGTTTAGGTTTATTGACCGCAGGCTCATAGTCCGTGGGTCATTCTGATTTTTGACCATCGAATCTTGTAGAGGACGATGAGACGGAGCGAACGGTACCTTATTTGACGTTATAAATCTACCCGTTGCCGTTCTAGGCTCACAAATAGCGCATTACTTACCAGATAATCGACCAATTTTTAGGTTTTTTGACCGCAGGCTCATAGTCCGTGGGTCATTCTGATTTTTGACCATCGAATCTTGTAGACGACGATGAGGCGGAGCGAACGGTACCTTATTTGACGTTCTAAGTATACCCGTAGCGGTTCTAGGCTCACAAATAGCGCATTAATTACCTGATAATCGACCAATTTTTAGGTTTTTTGACCGCAGGCTCATAGTCCGTGGGTCATTCTCAATTTTGACCATCGAGTCTTATAGAGGACGATGAGACGGAGCGAACGGTACCTTATTTTACGTTCTAAATCTACCCGTAGCCGTTCTAGGTTCAAGAATAACGCATTAATTACCAGATAATCGACAAATATTTAGGTTTATTGACCGCAGGCTCATAGTCCGTGGGTCATTCTAATTTTTAACCATCGATTCTGGTAGAGGCCGGTGAGGCGGAGCGAACGGTACCTTATTTGACGTTTTAAGACTACCTGTAGCCATTCTAGGCTCAAAAATAGCGCATTTATTACCAGATAATCGACAAATTTTTAAGTTTATTGACCGCAGGCTCATAGTCCGTGGGTCATTCTGATTTTTGACCATCGAATCTTGTAGAGGACGATGAGACGGAGCGAACGGTACCTAATTTGACGTTCTAAATAAACCCGTAGCCGTTCTAGGCTCAAAAATAGTGCATTAATTACCAGATAATCGACAAATTTTTAGGTTTTTTGACCGCAGGCTCATAGTCCGTGGGTCATATTGATTTTTGACCATCGAATCTTGTAGAGGACGATGAGTCGTAGCTAACGGTACCTTATTTGACGTTCTAAGTCTACCCGTAGCCGTTCTAGGCTCAAAAATAGCGCATTTATTACCAGATAATCGACAAATTTTTAGGTTTATTGACCGCAGGCTCATAGTCCGTGGGTCATTCTGATTTTCGACCATCGAAACTTGTAGGGGACGATGAGGCGGAGCGAACGGTACCTTATTTGAAGTTCAAAGTCTACCCGTAGCCGTTCTAGGCTCACAAATATCGCATTTATTACCAGATAATCGAAAAATGTTTAGATTTATTGACCGCAGGCTCATAGTCCGTGGGTCATTCTCATTTTTGACCATCGAGTCTTATAGAGGACGATGAGACGGAGCGAACGGTACCTTATTTGACGTTCTAAATCTACCCGTAGCCGTTCTAGGTTCAAGAATAACGCATTAATTACCAGATAATCGACAAATATTTAGGTTTATTGACCGCAGGCTCATAGTCCGTGTGTCATTCTGATTTTGGACGATCGAATCTTGTAGAGGACGAAGAGACGGAGCGAATCGTACCTTATTTGACGTTCTAAATCTACCCGCAGCCGTTCTAGGCTCACAAATAGCGCATTTATTAGCAGATAATCGACAAATTTTTAGGTTTATTGACCGCAGGCTCATAGTCCGTGGGTCATTCTGATTTTTGACCATCGATTCTTGTAGAGGACGATAAGTCGGAGCGAACGGTACCTTATTTAACGTTCTAAGTTTACTCGTAGCCGTTCTAGGCTCAAAAAAATATCGCATTTATTACCAGATAATCGACAAATGTTTAGGTTTATTGACCACAGGCTCATAGTCCGTGGGTCATTCTGATTTTGGACCATCGAAACTTGTAGAGGACGAAGCGACGGAGCGAACGGTACCTTATTTGACGTTCTAAATCTACCCGTAGCCGTTCTAGGCTCACAAATAGCGCATTAATTACCAGATAATCGACAAATTTGTAGGTTTTATGACCGCATGCTCATAGTCCGTGGGTCATTTTGATTTTTGACCATCGAATCTTGTAGAGGACGATGAGGCGGAGCGAACGGTACGTTATTTGACGTTCTAAGTCTACCCGTAGCCGTTTTAGGCTCAAAAAATAGCGCATTAATTACCAGATAATCGACCAATTTTTAGGTTTTTCGACCGCAGGCTCATAGTCCGTGGGTCATTCTGATTTTTGACCATCGAATCTTGTGGATGACGATGAGGCGGAGCGAACGGTAACTTATTTGACGTTCTAAGTCTACCCGTAGCCGTTCTAGGCTCACAAATAGCGCATTTATTACCAGATAATCGACAAATTTTTAGGTTTATTGACCGCAGGATCATAGTCCGTGGGTCATTCTGATTTTTGACTATCGATTCTTGTAGAGGACGATGAGTCGGAGCGAACGGTACCTTATTTGACGTTCTAAATCTACCCGTAGCTGTTCTAGGCTCACAAATAGCGCATTACTTACCAGATAATCGACCAATTTTTAGGTTTTTTGACCGCAGGCTCATAGTCCGTGGGTAATTCTGATTTTTGACCATCGAATCTTGTAGACGACGATGAGGCGGAGCGAACGGTACCTTATTTGACGTTCTAAGTATACCCGTAGCGGTTCTAGGCTCACAAATAGCGCATTAATTACCTGATAATCGACCAATTTTTAGGTTTATTGACCGCAGGCTCATAGTCCGTTGGTCATTCTCATTTTTGACCATCGAATCTTGTAGATGACGATGAGGCGGAGCGAACGGTATTTATTTTACGTTCTAAGTCTACCCGTAGCCGTTCTAGGCTCACAAATAGCGCATTTATTACCAGATAATCGACAAAATGTTAGGTCTATTGACCGCAGGCTCATAGTCCGTGGGTCATTCTGATTTTTGACCATCGAATCTTGTAGAGGACGATGAGACGGAGCGAACGGTACCTTATTTGACGTTCTAAATAAACCCGTAGCCGTTCTAGGCTCAAAAATAGCGCATTAATTACCAGGTAATCGACAAATTTTTAGGTTTTTTGACCGCAGGCTCATAGTCCGTGGGTCATATTGATTTTTGACCATCGAATCTTGTAGAGGACGATGGGTCGTAGCTAACGGTACCTTATTTGACGTTCTAAGTCTACCCGTAGCCGTTCTAGGCTCAAACATAGCGCATTTATTACCAGATAATCGACAAATTTTTAGGTTTATTTACCGCAGGCTCATAGTCCGTGGGTCATTCTGATTTTCGACCATCGAAACTTGTAGGGGACGATGAGGCGGAGCGAACGGTACCTTATTTGAAGTTCGAAGTCTACCCGTAGCCGTTCTAGGCTCACAAATATCGCATTTATTACCAGATAATCGAAAAATGTTTAGATTTATTGACCGCAGGCTCATAGTCCGTGGGTCATTCTCAATTTTGACCATCGAGTCTTATAGAGGACGATGAGACGGAGCGAACGGTACCTTATTTTACGTTCTAAATCTACCCGTAGCCGTTCTAGGTTCAAGAATAACGCATTAATTACCAGATAATTGACAAATATTTAGGTTTATTGACCGCAGGCTCATAGTCCGTGGGTCATTCTAATTTTTAACCATTGATTCTGGTAGAGGCCGGTGAGGCGGAGCGAACGGTACCTTATTTGACGTTTTAAGACTACCTGTAGCCGTTCTAGGCTCAAAAAAATATCGCATTTATTACCAGATAATCGACAAATGTTTAGGTTTATTGACCACAGGCTCATAGTCCGTGGGTCATTCTGATTTTTGACCATCGAATCTTGTAGAGGACGATGAGGCGGAGCGACCGGTACCTTATTTGACGTTCTAAATCTACCCGTAGCCGCTCTGGGCTCACAAATAGCCCATTAATTACCTGATAATCGATTAATTTTTAGGTTTTTTAACCGCAGGCTCATAGTCCGTGGGTCATTCTGATTTTGGACCATCGAATCTTGTAGAGGACGAAGCGACGGAGCGAACGGTACCTTATTTGACGTTCTAAATGTACCCGTAGCCGTTCTAGGCTCACAAATAGCGCATTAATTACCAGATAATCGACAAATTTGTAGGTTTTATGACCGCAGGCTCATAGTCCGTGGGTCATTTTGATTTTTGACCATCGAATCTTGTAGAGGACGATGAGGCGGAGCGAACGGTACGTTATTTGACGTTCTAAGTCTACCCGTAGCCGTTTTAGGCTCAAAAAATAGCGCATTAATTACCAGATAATCGACCAATTTTTAGGTTTTTCGACCGCAGGCTCATAGTCCGTGGGTCATTCTGATTTTTGACCATCGAATCTTGTAGATGACGATGAGGCGGAGCGAACGGTAACTTATTTGACGGTCTAAGTCTACCCGTAGCCGTTCTAGGCTCACAAATAGCGCATTTATTACCAGATAATCGACAAATTTTTAGGTTTATTGACCGCAGGTTCATAGTCCGTGGGTCATTCTGATTTTTGACCATCGAATCTTGTAGATGACGATGAGGCGGAGCGAACGGTAGCTTATTTGACGTTTTAAGTCTACCCGTAGCCGTTCTAGGCTCACAAATAGCGCATTTATTACCAGATAATCGACAAAGTGTTAGGTTTATTGACCGCAGGCTCATAGTCCGTGGGTCATTCTGATTTTTGACCATCGAATCTTGTAGAGGACGATGAGATGGAGCGAACGGTACAATTAAGTTTACCCGTAGCCGTTGTAGGATCACAAATAGCGCATTTATTACCAGATAATCGACAAATGTTTAGGTTTATTGACCGCAGGCTCATAGTCCGTGGGTCATTCTGATTTTTGACCATCGAATCTTGTAGAGGACGATGAGGCGGAGCGAACGGTATTATATTTGACGTTCTAAATCTACCCGTTGCCGTTCTAGGATCACAAATAGCGCATTTATTACCAGATAATCGACAAATTTTTAGGTTTTTTGACCGCAGGCTCATAGTCCGTGGGTCATTCTGATTTTTGACATCGAATCTTGTAGAGGACGATGAGATGGAGCGAACGGTACCTTATTTGACGTTCTAAGTTTACCCGTAGCCGTTGTAGGATCACAAATAGCGCATTTATTACCAGATAATCTACAAATTTTTAGGTTTATTGACCGCAGGCTCATAGTCCGTGGGTCATTCTGATTTTTGACCATCGAATCTTGTAGAGGACGATGAGGCGGAGGGAACGGTACCTTATTTGACGTTCGAAGTCTACCCGTAGCCGTTCTAGGATCACAAATAGCGCATTTATTACCAGATAATCGACAAATGTTTAGGTTTATTGACCGCAGGCTCATAGTCCGTGGGTCATTCTGATTTTTGACCATCGAATCTTCTAGGGGACGATGAGGCGGAGCGAACGGTACTTCATTTGACGTTCTAAATCTACCCGTAGCCGTTCTAGGATCAAACATATCGCATTCATTACCAGATAATCGACAAACCTTTAGGTTTATTGACCGCAGGCTCATAGTCCGTGGGTCATTCTGATTTTTGACCATCGATTCTTGTAGAGGACGATGAGTCGGAGCGAACGGTACCTTATTTGACGTTCTAAGTTTACCCGTAGCCGTTCTAGGCTCAAAAATAGCGCATTTATTACCAGATAATCGACAAATTTTTAGGTTTTTTGACCGCAGGCTCATAGTCCGTGGGTCATTCTGATTTTTGACCATCGATTCTTGTAGAGGACGATGAGGGGGAGCGAACAGTACATTATTTGACGTTCTAAATCTACCCGTTGCCGTTCTAGGATCACAAATAGCGCATTTATTACCAGATAATCGACAAATGTTTAGGTTTATTGACCGCAGGCTCATAGTCCGTGGGTCATTCTGATTTTTGACCATCGAATCTTGTAGAGGACGATGAGACGGAGCGAACGGTACCATATTTGACGTTCTAAATCTACCCGTAGCCGTTCTAGGCTCACAAATAGCGCATTAATTACCAGATAATCGACCAATTTTTAGGTTTTTTGACCGCAGGCTCATAGTCCGTGGGTCATTCTGATTTTTGACCATCGAATTTTGTAGATGACGATGTGGCGGAGCGAACGGTACTTCATTTGACGTTCTAAGTCTACCCGTAGCCGTTCTAGGCTCACAAATAGCGCATTTATTACCAGATAATCGACAAAATGTTAGGTTTATTGACCGCGGGCTCATAGTCCGTGGGTCATTCTGATTTTTGACCATCGAATCTTGTAGAGGACGATGAGATGGAGCGAACGGTACAAATAAGTTTACCCGTAGCCGTTGTAGGATCACAAATAGCGGATTTATTACCAGATAATCGTCAAATGTTTAGGTTTATTGACCGCAGGCTCATAGTCCGTGGGTCATTCTGATTTTTGACCATCGAATCTTGTAGAGGACGATGACGCGGAGCGAACGGTATTTTATTTGACGTTCTAAATCTACCCGTTGCCGTTCTAGGATCACAAATAGCGCATTTATTACCAGATAATCGACAAATTTTTAGGTTTATTGACCGCAGCCTCATAGTCCGTGGGTCATTCTGATTTTTGACCATCGAATCTTGTAGAGGACGATGAGACGGAGCGAACGGTACCTTATTTGACGTTCTAAATCTACCCGTAGCCGTTCTAGGCTCACAAATAGCGCATTAATTACCAGATAATCGACAAATTTTTAGGTTTTTTGACCGCAGGCTCATAGTCCGTGGGTCATTCTGATTTTTGACATCGAATCTTGTAGAGGACGATGAGATGGAGCGAACGGTACCTTATTTGACGTTCTAAGTTTACCCGTAGCCGTTGTACGATCACAAATAGCGCATTTATTACCAGATAATCGACAAAGTTTTAGGTTTATTGACCGCAGGCTCATAGTCCGTGGGTCATTCTGATTTTTGACCATCGAATCTTGTAGAGGACGTTGAGGCGGAGCGAACGGTACCTTATTTGACGTTCGAAGTCTACCCGTAGCCGTTCTAGGATCACAAATAACGCATTTATTACCAGATAATCGACAAATGTTTAGGTTTATTGACCGCAGGCTCATAGTCCGTGGGTCATTCTGATTTTTGACCATCGAATCTTCTAGGGGACGATGAGGCGGAGCGAACGGTACCTCATTTGACGTTCTAAATCTACCCGTAGCCGTTCTAGGATCAAACATATCGCATTAATTACCAGATAATCGACAAATTTTAAGTATATTGACCGCAGGCTCACAGTCCGTGGGTCATTCTAATTTTTAACCATCGAATCTTGTAGAGGCCGGTGAGGCGGAGCGAACGGTACCTTATTTGACGTTTTAAGACTACCCGTAGCCATTCTAGGCTCAAAAATAGCGCATTTATTAGCAGATAAACGACAAATTTTTATGTTTATTGACCGCAGGCTCATAGTCCGTGGGTCATTCTGATTTTTGACCATCGAATCTTGTAGAGGACGATGAGACGGAGCGAACGGTACCTTATTTGACGTTCTAAATCAACCCGTAGCCGTTCTAGGCTCAAAAATAGCGCATTAATTACCAGATAATCGACAAAGTTTTAGGTTTTTTGACCGCAGGCTCATAGTCCGTGGGTCATATTGATTTTTGACCATCGAATCTTGTAGAGGACGATGATGCGTAGCTAACGGTACCTTATTTGACGTTCTAAGTTTACCCGTAGCCGTTGTAGGCTCAAAAATAGCGCATTTATTACCAGATAATCGACAAATTTTTGGGTTTATTGACCGCAGGCTCATAGTCCGTGGGTCATTCTGATTTTTGACCATCGAATCTTGTAGAGGACGATGAGGCGGAGCGAACGGTACCTTATTTGACGTTCGAAGTCTACCGTAGCCGTTCTAGGATCACAAATATCGCATTTAGTACCAGATAATCGACAAATGTTTAGGTTTATTGACCGCAGGCTCATAGTCCGTGGGTCATTCTCATTTTTGACCATCGAGTCTTGTAGAGGACGATGAGACGGAGCGAACGGTACCTTATTTGACGTTCGAAGTCTACCCGTAGCCGTTCTAGGATCACAAATAGCGCATTTATTACCAGATAATCGACAAAATGTTAGGTTTATTGACCGCAGGCTCATAGTCCGTGGGTCATTCTGATTTTTGACCATCGAATCTTGTAGAGGACGACGAGATGGAGCGAACGGTACAAATAAGTTTACCCGTAGCCGTTGTAGGATCACAAATAGCGGATTTATTACCAGATAATCGACAAATGTTTAGGTTTATTGACCGCAGGCTCATAGTCCGTTGGTCATTCTAATTTTTGACCATCGAATCTTGTAGAGGACGATGAGACGGAGCGAACGGTACCTTATTTGACGTTCTAAATCTACCCGTAGCCGTTCTAGGCTCACAAATAGCGCATTAATTACCAGATAATCGACAAATTTTTAGGTTTTTTGACCCCAGGCTCATAGTCCGTGGGTCATTCTGATTTTTGACATCGAATCTTGTAGAGGACGATGAGATGGAGCGAACGGTACCTTATTTGACGTTCTAAGTTTACCCGTAGCCGTTGTAGGATCACAAATAGCGCATTTATTACCAGATAATCGACAAATTTTTAGGTTTATTGACCTCAGGCGCATAGTCCGTGGGTCATTCTGATTTTTGACCATCGAATCTTGTAGAGGACGATGAGCCGGAGCGAACGGTAACTTATTTGACGTTCGAAGTCTACCCGTAGCCGTTCTAAGATCACAAATAGCGCATTTATTACCAGATAATCGACAAATGTTTAGGTTTATTGACCGCAGGCTCATAGTCCGTGGGTCATTCTGATTTTTGACCATCGAATCTTCTAGGGGACGATGAGGCGGAGCGAACGGTACCTCATTTGACGTTCTAAATCTACCCGTACCCGTTCTAGGATCAAACGTATCGCATTCATTACCAGATAATCGACAAATTTTTAGGTTTATTGACCGCAGGCTCATAGTCCGTGGGTCATTCTGATTTTTAACCATCGAATCTTGTAGAGGAAGGTGAGGCGGAGCGAACGGTACCTTATTTGACGTTTTAAGACTACCCGTAGCCGTTCTAGGCTCAAAAATAGCGCATTTATTACCAGATAATCGACAAATTTTTATGTTTATTGACCGCAGGCTCATAGTCCGTGGGTCATTCTGATTTTTGACCATCGAATCTTGTAGAGGACGATGAGACGGAGCGAACGGTACCTTATTTGACGTTCTAAATCAACCCGTAGCCGTTCTAGGCTCAAAAATAGCGCATTAATTACCAGATAATCGACAAATGTTTAGGTTTATTGACCGCAGGCTCATAGTCCGTTGGTCATTCTGATTTTTGACCATCGAATCTTGTAGAGGACGATGAGGCGGAGCGAACGGTACCTTATTTGACGTTCTAAGTCTACCCGTAGCCGTTCTAGGCTCAAAAATAGCGCATTTATTACCAGATAATCGACAAAATGTTAGGTTTATTGACCGCAGGCTCATAGTCCGTGGGTCATTCTGATTTTTGACCATCGAATCTTGTAGAGGACGATGAGTCGGAGCGAACGGTACCTTATTTGACGTTCTACGGTTACCCGTAGCCGTTCTAGGCTCAAAAATAACGCATTTATTACCAGATAATCGACAAATGTTTAGGTTTTAGGACCGCAGGCTCATAGTCCGTGGGTCATTCTGATTTTTGACCATCGAATCTTGTAGAGGACGATGAGTCGGAGCGAACGGTACCTTATTTGACGTTCTAAATCTACCCGTAGCCGTTCTAGGCTCAAAAATAGCGCATTTATTACCAGATAATCGACAAATTTTTAGGTTTTTGACCGCAGGCTCATAGTCCGTGGGTCATTCTGATTTTTGACATCGAATCTTGTAGAGGACGATGAGATGGAGCGAACGGTACCTTATTTGACGTTCTAAGTCTACCCGTAGCCGTTCTAGGCTCACAAATAGCGCATTTATTACCAGATAATCAACAAAGTTTTAGGTTTATTGACCGCAGCCTCATAGTCCGTGGGTCATTCTGATTTGTGACCATCGAATCTTCTAGGGGACGATAAGGCGGAGCGAACGGTACCTCATTTGACGTTCTAAATCTACCCGTAGCCGTTCTAGGATCAAACATATCGCATTAATTACCAGATAATCGACAAATTTTTAGGTTTATTGACCGCAGGCTCATAGTCCGTGGGTCATTCTAATTTTTAACCATCGAATCTTGTAGAGTCCGGTGAGGCGGAGCGAACGGTACCTTATTTGACGTTTTAAGACTACCTGTAGCCATTCTAGGCTCAAAAATAGCGCATTTATTACCAGATAATCGACAAATGTTTATGTTTATTGACCGCAGCCTCATTGTTCGTGTGTCATTCTGATTTTTGTCCATCGAATCTTGTAGAGGACGATGAGACGGAGCGAACGGTACCTTATTTGACGTTCTAAATTAACCCGTAGCCGTTCTAGGCTCAAAAATAGCGCATTAATTACCAGATAGTCGACAAATTTTTAGGTTTTCTGACCTCAGGCTCATAGTCCGTGGGTCATATTGATTTTTGACCATCGAATCTTGTAGAGGACGATGAGGCGTAGCTAACGGTACCTTATTTGACGTTCGAAGTCTACCCGTAACCGTTCTAGGTTCAAACATATCGCATTCATTACCAGATAATCGACAAAGTTTTAGGTTTATTGACCGCAGGCTCATAGTCCGTGGGTCATTCTGATTTTTGACCATCGAATCTTGTAGAGGACGATGAGGCGGAGAGAACGGTACCTTATTTGACGTTCTAAGATTACCCCTAGCCATTCTAGGCTCAAAAATAGCGCATTTATTACCAGATAATCGACAAATTTTTAGGTTTTTTGACCGCAGGCTCATAGTCCGTGGGTCATTCTGATTTTTGACATCGAATCTTGTAGAGGACGATGAGATGGAGCGAACGGTACCTTATTTGACGTTCTAAGTTTACCCGTAGCCGTTGTAGGATCACAAATAGCGCATTTATTACCAGATAATCTACAAATTTTTAGGTTTATTGACCGCAGGCTCATAGTCCGTGGGTCATTCTGATTTTTGACCAACGAATCTTGTAGAGGACGATGAGGCGGAGGGAACGGTACCTTATTTGACGTTCGAAGTCTACCCGTAGCCGTTCTAGGATCACAAATAGCGCATTTATTACCAGATAATCGACAAATGTTTAGGTTTATTGACCGCAGGCTCATAGTCCGTGGGTCATTCTGATTTTTGACCATCGAATCTTGTAGAGGACGATGAGACGGAGCGAACGGTACCTTATTTGACGTTATAAATCTACCCGTTGCCGTTCTAGGCTCACAAATAGCGCATTACTTACCAGATAATCGACCAATTTTTAGGTTTTTTGACCGCAGGCTCATAGTCCGTGGGTCATTCTGATTTTTGACCATCGAATCTTGTAGACGACGATGAGGCGGAGCGAACGGTACCTTATTTGACGTTCTAAGTATACCCGTAGCGGTTCTAGGCTCACAAATAGCGCATTAATTACCTGATAATCGACCAATTTTTAGGTTTTTTGACCGCAGGCTCATAGTCCGTGGGTCATTCTGATTTTTGACCATCGAATCTTGTAGATGACGATGAGGCGGAGCGAACGGTATTTATTTTACGTTCTAAGTCTACCCGTAGCCGTTCTAGGCTCACAAATAGCGCATTTATTACCAGATAATCGACAAAATGTTAGGTCTATTGACCGCAGGCTCATAGTCCGTGGGTCATTCTGATTTTCGACCATCGAATCTTGTAGAGGACGATGAGACGGAGCGAACGGTACCTTATTTGACGTTCTAAATAAACCCGTAGCCGTTCTAGGCTCAAACATAGCGCATTTATTACCAGATAATCGACAAATTTTTAGGTTTATTGACCGCAGGCTCATAGTCCGTGGGTAATTCTGATTTTCGACCATCGAAACTTGTAGGGGACGATGAGGCGGAGCGAACGGTACCTTATTTGAAGTTCGAAGTCTACCCGTAGCCGTTCTAGGCTCACAAATATCGCATTTATTACCAGATAATCGAAAAATGTTTAGATTTATTGACCGCAGGCTCATAGTCCGTGGGTCATTCTCAATTTTGACCATCGAGTCTTATAGAGGACGATGAGACGGAGAGAACGGTACCTTATTTTACGTTCTAAATCTACCCGTAGCCGTTTTAGGTTCAAGAATAACGCATTAATTACCAGATAATCGACAAATATTTAGGTTTATTGACCGCAGGCTCATAGTCCGTGGGTCATTCTAATTTTTAACCATCGATTCTGGTAGAGGCCGGTGAGGCGGAGCGAACGGTACCTTATTTGACGTTTTAAGACTACCTGTAGCCATTCTAGGCTCAAAAATAGCGCATTTAGTACCAATTAATCGACAAATTTTTAAGTTTATTGACCGCAGGCTCATAGTCCGTGGGTCATTCTGATTTTTGACCATCGAATCTTGTAGAGGACGATGAGACGGAGCGAACGGTACCTAATTTGACGTTCTAAATAAACCCGTAGCCGTTCTAGGCTCAAAAATAGTGCATTAATTACCAGATAATCGACAAATTTTTAGGTTTTTTGACCGCAGGCTCATAGTCCGTGGGTCATATTGATTTTTGACCATCGAATCTTGTAGAGGACGATGAGTCGTAGCTAACGGTACCTTATTTGACGTTCTAAGTCTACCCGTAGCCGTTCTAGGCTCAAAAATAGCGCATTTATTACCAGATAATCGACAAATTTTTAGGTTTATTGACCGCAGGCTCATAGTCCGTGGGTCATTCTGATTTTCGACCATCGAAACTTGTAGGGGACGATGAGGCGGAGCGAACGGTACCTTATTTGAAGTTCAAAGTCTACCCGTAGCCGTTCTAGGCTCACAAATATCGCATTTATTACCAGATAATCGAAAAATGTTTAGATTTATTGACCGCAGGCTCATAGTCCGTGGGTCATTCTCATTTTTGACCATCGAGTCTTATAGAGGACGATGAGACGGAGCGAACGGTACCTTATTTGACGTTCTAAATCTACCCGTAGCCGTTCTAGGTTAAAGAATAACGCATTAATTACCAGATAATCGACAAATATTTAGGTTTATTGACCGCAGGCTCATAGTCCGTGTGTCATTCTGATTTTGGACGATCGAATCTTGTAGAGGACGAAGAGACGGAGCGAATCGTACCTTATTTGACGTTCTAAATCTACCCGCAGCCGTTCTAGGCTCACAAATAGCGCATTTATTAGCAGATAATCGACAAATTTTTATGTTTATTGACCGCAGGCTCATAGTCCGTGGGTCATTCTGATTTTTGACCATCGATTCTTGTAGAGGACGATAAGTCGGAGCGAACGGTACCTTATTTAACGTTCTAAGTTTACTCGTAGCCGTTCTAGGCTCAAAAAAATATCGCATTTATTACCAGATAATCGACAAATGTTTAGGTTTATTGACCACAGGCTAATAGTCCGTGGGTCATTCTGATTTTTGACCATCGAATCTTGTAGAGGACGATGAGGCGGAGCGACCGGTACCTTATTTGACATTCTAAATCTACCCGTAGCCGCTCTGGGCTCACAAATAGCCCATTAATTACCTGATAATCGATTAATTTTTAGGTTTTTTAACCGCAGGCTCATAGTCCGTGGGTCATTCTGATTTTGGACCATCGAAACTTGTAGAGGACGAAGCGACGGAGCGAACGGTACCTTATTTGACGTTCTAAATCTACCCGTAGCCGTTCTAGGCTCACAAATAGCGCATTAATTACCAGATAATCGACAAATTTGTAGGTTTTATGACCGCATGCTCATAGTCCGTGGGTCATTTTGATTTTTGACCATCGAATCTTGTAGAGGACGATGAGGCGGAGCGAACGGTACGTTATTTGACGTTCTAAGTCTACCCGTAGCCGTTTTAGGCTCAAAAAATAGCGCATTAATTACCAGATAATCGACCAATTTTTAGGTTTTTCGACCGCAGGCTCATAGTCCGTGGGTCATTCTGATTTTTGACCATCGAATCTTGTAGACGACGATGAGGCGGAGCGAACGGTACCTTATTTGACGTTCTAAGTCTACCCGTAGCGGTTCTAGGCTCACAAATAGCGCATTAATTACCTGATAATCGACCAATTTTTAGGTTTATTGACCGCAGGCTCATAGTCCGTTGGTCATTCTCATTTTTGACCATCGAATCTTGTAGATGACGATGAGGCGGAGCGAACGGTATTTATTTTACGTTCTAAGTCTACCCGTAGCCGTTCTAGGCTCACAAATAGCGCATTTATTACCAGATAATCGACAAAATGTTAGGTCTATTGACCGCAGGCTCATAGTCCGTGGGTCATTCTGATTTTTGACCATCGAATCTTGTAGAGGACGATGAGACGGAGCGAACGGTACCTTATTTGACGTTCTAAATAAACCCGTAGCCGTTCTAGGCTCAAAAATAGCGCATTAATTACCAGGTAATCGACAAATTTTTAGGTTTTTTGACCGCAGGCTCATAGTCCGTGGGTCATATTGATTTTTGACCATCGAATCTTGTAGAGGACGATGAGTCGTAGCTAACGGTACCTTATTTGACGTTCTAAGTCTACCCGTAGCCGTTCTAGGCTCAAACATAGCGCATTTATTACCAGATAATCGACAAATTTTTAGGTTTATTTACCGCAAGCTCATAGTCCGTGGGTCATTCTGATTTTCGACCATCGAAACTTGTAGGGGACGATGAGGCGGAGCGAACGGTACCTTATTTGAAGTTCGAAGTCTACCCGTAGCCGTTCTAGGCTCACAAATATCGCATTTATTACCAGATAATCGAAAAATGTTTAGATGTATTGACCGCAGGATCATAGTCCGTGGGTCATTCTCAATTTTGACCATCGAGTCTTATAGAGGACGATGAGACGGAGCGAACGGTACCTTATTTTACGTTCTAAATCTACCCGTAGCCGTTCTAGGTTCAAGAATAACGCATTAATTACCAGATAATTGACAAATATTTAGGTTTATTGACCGCAGGCTCATAGTCCGTGGGTCATTCTAATTTTTAACCATTGATTCTGGTAGAGGCCGGTGAGGCGGAGCGAACGGTACCTTATTTGACGTTTTAAGACTACCTGTAGCCATTCTAGGCTCAAAAATAGCGCATTTATTACCAGATAATCGACAAATTTTTAAGTTTATTGACCGCAGGCTCATAGTCCGTGGGTCATTCTGATTTTTGACCATCGAATCTTGTAGAGGACGATGAGACGGAGCGAACGGTACCTTATTTGACGTTCTAAATAAACCCGTAGCCGTTCTAGGCTCAAAAATAGCGCATTAATTACCAGATAATCGACAAATTTTTAAGTTTTTTGACCGCAGGCTCATAGTCCGTGGGTCATATTGATTTTTGACCATCGAATCTTGTAGAGGACGATGAGTCGTAGCTAACGGTACCTTATTTGACGTTCTAAGTCTACCCGTAGCCGTTCTAGGCTCAAAAATAGCGCATTTATTACCAGATAATCGACAAATTTTTAGGTTTATTGACCGCAGGCTCATAGTCCGTGGGTCATTCTGATTTTCGACCATCGAAACTTGTAGTGGACGATGAGGCGGAGCGAACGGTACCTTATTTGACGTTCTAAATCTACCCGTAGCCGTTCTAGGCTCACAAATAGCGCATTACTTACCAGATAATCGACCAATTTTTAGGTTTTTTGACCGCAGGCTCATAGTCCGTGGGTCATTCTGATTTTTGACCATCGAATCTTGTAGACGACGATGAGGCGGAGCGAACGGTACCTTATTTGACTTTCTAAGTATACCCGTAGCGGTTCTAGGCTCACAAATAGCGCATTAATTACCTGATAATCGACCAATTTTTAGGTTTATTGACCGCAGGCTCATAGTCCGTTGGTCATTCTGATTTTTGACCATCGAATCTTGTAGATGACGATGAGGCGGAGCGAACGGTATTTATTTTACGTTCTAAGTCTACCCGTAGCCGTTCTAGGCTCACAAATAGCGCATTTATTACTAGATAATCGACAAAATGTTAGGTCTATTGACCGCAGGCTCATAGTCCGTGGGTCATTCTGATTTTTGACCATCGAATCTTGTAGAGGACGATGAGACGGAGCGAACGGTACCTTATTTGACGTTCTAAATAAACCCGTAGCCGTTCTAGGCTCAAAAATAGCGCATTAATTACCAGATAATCGACAAATATTTAGGTTTTTTGACCGTAGGCTCATAGTCCGTGGGTCATATTGATTTTTGACCATCGAATCTTGTAGAGGACGATGAGTCGTAGCTAACGGTACCTTATTTGACGTTCTAAGTCTACCCGTAGCCGTTCTAGGCTCAAAAATAGCGCATTTATTACCAGATAATCGACAAATTTTTAGGTTTATTGACCGCAGGCTCATAGTCCGTGGGTCATTCTGATTTTCGACCATCGAAACTTGTAGGGGACGATGAGGCGGAGCGAACGGTACCTTATTTGAAGTTCGAAGTCTACCCGTAGCCGTTCTAGGCTCACAAATATCGCATTTATTACCAGATAATCGAAAAATGTTTAGATTTATTGACCGCAGGCTCATAGTCCGTGGGTCATTCTCAATTTTGACCATCGAGTCTTATAGAGGACGATGAGACGGAGCGAACGGTACCTTATTTTACGTTCTAAATCTACCCGTAGCCGTTCTAGGTTCAAGAATAACGCATTAATTACCAGTTAATCGACAAATATTTAGGTTTATTGACCGCAGGCTCATAGTCCGTGGGTCATTCTAATTTTTAACCATCGATTCTGGTAGAGGCCGGTGAGGCGGAGCGAACGGTACCTTATTTGACGTTTTAAGACTACCTGTAGCCATTCTAGGCTCAAAAATAGCGCATTTATTACCAGATAATCGACAAATTTTTAAGTTTATTGACCGCAGGCTCATAGTCCGTGGGTCATTCTGATTTTTGACCATCGAATCTTGTAGAGGACGATGAGACGGAGCGAACGGTACCTTATTTGACGTTCTAAATAAACCCGTAGCCGTTCTAGGCTCAAAAATAGCGCATTAATTACCAGATAATCGACAAATTTTTAGGTTTTTTGACCGCAGGCTCATAGTCCGTGGGTCATATTGATTTTTGACCATCGAATCTTGTAGAGGACGATGAGTCGTAGCTAACGGTACCTTATTTGACGTTCTAAGTCTACCCGTAGCCGTTCTAGGCTCAAAAATAGCGCATTTATTACCAGATAATCGACAAATTTTTAGGTTTTTTGACCGCAGGCTCATAGTTCGTGGGTCATTCTAATTTTCGACCATCGAAACTTGTAGGGGACGATGAGGCGGAGCGAACGGTACCTTATTTGACGTTCGAAGTCTACCCGTAGCCGTTCTAGGCTCACAAATATCGCATTTATTACCAGATAATCGAAAAATGTTTAGATTTATTGACCGCAGGCTCATAGTCCGTGGGTCATTCTCATTTTTGACCATCGAGTCTTATAGAGGACGATGAGACGGAGCGAACGGTACCTTATTTGACGTTCTAAATCTACCCGTAGCCGTTCTAGGTTCAAGAATAACGCATTAATTACCAGATAATCGACAAATATTTAGGTTTATTGACCGCAGGCTCATAGTCCGTGGGTCATTCTGATTTTGGACGATCGAATCTTGTAGAGGACGAAGAGACGGAGCGAATCGTACCTTATTTGACGTTCTAAATCTACCCGCAGCCGTTCTAGGCTCACAAATAGCGCATTTATTAGCAGATAATCGACAAATTTTTATGTTTATTGACCGCAGGCTCATAGTCCGTGGGTCATTCTGATTTTTGACCATCGATTCTTGTAGAGTACGATACGTCGGAGCGAACGGTACCTTATTTAACGTTCTAAGTTTACTCGTAGCCGTTCTAGGCTCAAAAAAATATCGCATTTATTACCAGATAATCGACAAATGTTTAGGTTTATTGACCACAGGCTCATAGTCCGTGGGTCATTCTGATTTTTGACCATCGAATCTTGTAGAGGACGATGAGGCGGAGCGACCGGTACCTTATTTGACGTTCTAAATCTACCCGTAGCCGCTCTGGGCTCACAAATAGCCCATTAATTACCAGATAATCGACAAATTTTTAGGTTTTTTGACCGCAGGCTCATAGTCCGTGGGTCATATTGATTTTTGACCATCGAATCTTGTAGAGGACGATGAGTCTTAGCTAACGGTACCTTATTTGACGTTCTAAGTCTACCCGTAGCCGTTCTAGGCTCAAAAATAGCGCATTTATTACCAGATAATCGACAAATTTTTAGGTTTATTGACCGCAGGCTCATAGTCCGTGGGTCATTCTGATTTTCGACCATCGAAACTTGTAGTGGACGATGAGGCGGAGCGAACGGTACCTTATTTGACGTTCGAAGTCTACCCGTAGCCGTTCTAGGCTCACAAATAGCGCATTTGTTACCAGATAATCGACAAATTTTTAGGTTTATTGACCGCAGGATCATAGTCCGTGGGTCATTCTGATTTTTGACTATCGATTCTTGTAGAGGACGATGAGTCGGAGCGAACGGTACCTTATTTGACGTTCTAAATCTACCCGTAGCCGTTCTAGGCTCACAAATAGCGCATTACTTACCAGATAATCGACCAATTTTTAGGTTTTTTGACCGCAGGCTCATAGTCCGTGGGTCATTCTGATTTTTGACCATCGAATCTTGTAGACGACGATGAGGCGGAGCGAACGGTACCTTATTTGACGTTCTAAGTATACCCGTAGCGGTTCTAGGCTCACAAATAGCGCATTAATTACCTGATAATCGACCAATTTTTAGGTTTATTGACCGCAGGCTCATAGTCCGTTGGTCATTCTGATTTTTGACCATCGAATCTTGTAGATGACGATGAGGCGGAGCGAACGGTATTTATTTTACGTTCTAAGTCTACCCGTAGCCGTTCTAGGCTCACAAATAGCGCATTTATTACTAGATAATCGACAAAATGTTAGGTCTATTGACCGCAGGCTCATAGTCCGTGGGTCATTCTGATTTTTGACCATCGAATCTTGTAGAGGACGATGAGACGGAGCGAACGGTACCTTATTTGACGTTCTAAATAAACCCGTAGCCGTTCTAGGCTCAAAAATAGCGCATTAATTACCAGATAATCGACAAATTTTTAGGTTTTTTGACCGTAGGATCATAGTCCGTGGGTCATATTGATTTTTGACCATCGAATCTTGTAGAGGACGATGAGTCGTAGCTAACGGTACCTTATTTGACGTTCTAAGTCTACCCGTAGCCGTTCTAGGCTCAAAAATAGCGCATTTATTACCAGATAATCGACAAATGTTTAGGTTTATTGACCGCAGGCTCATAGTCCGTGGGTCATTCTGATTTTCGACCATCGAAACTTGTAGGGGACGATGAGGCGGCGCGAAGGGTACCTTATTTGAAGTTCGAAGTCTACCCGTAGCCGTTCTAGGCTCACAAATATCGCATTTATTACCAGATAATCGAAAAATGCTTAGATTTATTGACCGCAGGCTCATAGTCCGTGGGTCATTCTCAATTTTGACCATCGAGTCTTATAGAGGACGATGAGACGGAGCGAACGGTACCTTATTTTACGTTCTAAATCTACCCGTAGCCGTTCTAGGTTCAAGAATAACGCATTAATTACCAGTTAATCGACAAATATTTAGGTTTATTGACCGCAGGCTCATAGTCCGTGGGTCATTCTAATTTTTAACCATCGATTCTGGTAGAGGCCGGTGAGGCGGAGCGAACGGTACCTTATTTGACGTTTTAAGACTACCTGTAGCCATTCTAGGCTCAAAAATAGCGCATTTATTACTAGATAATCGACAAATTTTTAAGTTTATTGACCGCAGGCTCATAGTCCGTGGGTCATTCTGATTTTTGACCATCGAATCATGTAGAGGACGATGAGACGGAGCGAACGGTACCTTATTTGACGTTCTAAATAAACCCGTAGCCGTTCTAGGCTCAAAAATAGCGCATTAATTATGAGATAATCGACAAATTTTTATGTTTTTTGACCGCAGGCTCATAGTCCGTGGGTCATATTGATTTTTGACCATCGAATCTTGTAGAGGACGATGAGTCGTAGCTAACGGTACCTTATTTGACGTTCTAAGTCTACCCGTAGCCGTTCTAGGCTCAAAAATAGCGCATTTATTACCAGATAATCGACAAATTTTTAGGTTTATTGACCGCAGGCTCATAGTTCGTGGGTCATTCTAATTTTCGACCATCGAAACTTGTAGGGGACGATGAGGCGGAGCGAACGGTACCTTATTTGACGTTCGAAGTCTACCCGTAGCCGTTCTAGGCTCACAAATATCGCATTTATTACCAGATAATCGAAAAATGTTTAGATTTATTGACCGCAGGCTCATAGTCCGTGGGTCATTCTCATTTTTGACCATCGAGTCTTATAGAGGACGATGAGACGGAGCGAACGGTACCTTATTTGACGTTCTAAATCTACCCGTAGCCGTTCTAGGTTCAAGAATAACGCATTAATTACCAGATAATCGACAAATATTTAGGTTTATTGACCGCAGGCTCATAGTCCGTGGGTCATTCTGATTTTGGACGATCGAATCTTGTAGAGGACGAAGAGACGGAGCGAATCGTACCTTATTTGACGTTCTAAATCTACCCGCAGCCGTTCTAGGCTCACAAATAGCGCATTTATTAGCAGATAATCGACAAATTTTTATGTTTATTGACCGCAGGCTCATAGTCCGTGGGTCATTCTGATTTTTGACCATCGATTCTTGTAGAGGACGATAAGTCGGAGCGAACGGTACCTTATTTAACGTTCTAAGTTTACTCGTAGCCGTTCTAGGCTCAAAAAAATATCGCATTTATTACCAGATAATCGACAAATGTTTAGGTTTATTGACCACAGGCTCATAGTCCGTGGGTCATTCTGATTTTTGACCATCGAATCTTGTAGAGGACGATGAGGCGGAGCGACCGGTACCTTATTTGACGTTCTAAATCTACCCGTAGCCGCTCTGGGCTCACAAATAGCCCATTAATTACCTGATAATCGATTAATTTTTAGGTTTTTTAACCGCAGGCTCATAGTCCGTGGGTCATTCTGATTTTGGACCATCGAATCTTGTAGAGGGCGAAGCGACGGAGCGAACGGTACCTTATTTGACGTTCTAAATCTACCCGTAGCCGTTCTAGGCTCACAAATAGCGCATTAATTACCAGATAATCGACAAATTTGTAGGTTTTATGACCGCAGGCTCATAGTCCGTGGGTCATTTTGATTTTTGACCATCGAATCTTGTAGAGGTCGATGAGGCGGAGCGAACGGTAACTTATTTGACGTTCTAAGTCTACCCGTAGCCGTTCTAGGCTCACAAATAGCGCATTTATTACCAGATAATCGACAAATTTTTAGGTTTATTGACCGCAGGATCATAGTCCGTGGGTCATTCTGATTTTTGACTATCGATTCTTGTAGAGGACGATGAGTCGGAGCGAACGGTACCTTATTTGACGTTCTAAATCTACCGTAGCCGTTCTAGGCTCACAAATAGCGCATTACTTACCAGATAATCGACCAATTTTTAGGTTTTTTGACCGCAGGCTCATAGTCCGTGGGTCATTCTGATTTTTGACCATCGAATCTTGTAGACGACGATGAGGCGGAGCGAACGGTACCTTATTTGACGTTCTAAGTATACCCGTAGCGGTTCTAGGCTCACAAATAGCGCATTAATTACCTGATAATCGACCAATTTTTAGGTTTTTTGACCGCAGGCTCATAGTCCGTGGGTCATTCTGATTTTTGACCATCGAATCTTGTAGATGACGATGAGGCGGAGCGTACGGTATTTATTTTACGTTCTAAGTCTACCCGTATCCGTTCTAGGCTCACAAATAGCGCATTTATTACCAGATAATCGACAAAATGTTAGGTCTATTGACCGCAGGCTCATAGTCCGTGGGTCATTCTGATTTTTGACCATCGAATCTTGTAGAGGACGATGAGACGGAGCGAACGGTACCTTATTTGACGTTCTAAATAAACCCGTAGCCGTTCTAGGCTCAAAAATAGCGCATTAATTACCAGATAATCGACAAATTTTTAGGTTTTTTGACCGCAGGCTCATAGTCCGTGGGTCATATTGATTTTTGACCATCGAATCTTGTAGAGGACGATGAGTCTTAGCTAACGGTACCTTATTTGACGTTCTAAGTCTACCCGTAGCCGTTCTAGGCTCAAAAATAGCGCATTTATTACCAGATAATCGACAAATTTTTAGGTTTATTGACCGCAGGCTCATAGTCCGTGGGTCATTCTGATTTTCGACCATCGAAACTTGTAGGGGACGATGAGGCGGAGCGAACGGTACCTTATTTGAAGTTCGAAGTCTACCCGTAGCCGTTCTAGGCTCACAAATATCGCATTTATTACCAGATAATCGAAAAATGTTTAGATTTATTGACCGCAGACTCATAGTCCGTGGGTCATTCTCAATTTTGACCATCGAGTCTTATAGAGGACGATGAGACGGAGCGAACGGTACCTTATTTTACGTTCTAAATCTACCCGTAGCCGTTCTAGGTTCAAGAATAACGCATTAATTACCAGATAATCGACAAATATTTAGGATTATTGACCGCAGGCTCATAGTCCGTGGGTCATTCTAATTTTTAACCATCGATTCTGGTAGAGGCCGGTGAGGCGGAGCGAACGGTACCTTATTTGACGTTTTAAGAATACCTGTAGCCATTCTAGGCTCAAAAATAGCGCATTTATTACCAGATAATCGACAAATTTTTAAGTTTATTGACCGCAGGCTCATAGTCCGTGGGTCATTCTGATTTTTGACCATCGAATCTTGTAGAGGACGATGAGACGGAGCGAACGGTACCTTATTTGACGTTCTAAATAAACCCGTAGCCGTTCTAGGCTCAAAAATAGCGCATTAATTACCAGATAATCGACAAATTTTTAGGTTTTTTGACCGCAGGCTCATAGTCCGTGGGTCATATTGATTTTTGACCATCGAATCTTGTAGAGGACGATGAGTCGTAGCTAACGGTACCTTATTTGACGTTCTAAGTCTACCCGTAGCCGTTCTAGGCTCAAAAATAGCGCATTTATTACCAGATAATCGACAAATTTTTAGGTTTATTGACCGCAGGCTCATAGTCCGTGGGTCATTCTGATTTTCGACCATCGAAACTTGTAGGGGACGATGAGGCGGAGCGAACGGTACCTTATTTGACGTTCGAAGTCTACCCGTAGCCGTTCTAGGCTCACAAATATCGCATTTATTACCAGATAATCGAAAAATGTTTAGATTTATTGACCGCAGGCTCATAGTCCGTGGGTCATTCTCATTTTTGACCATCGAGTCTTATAGAGGACGATGAGACGGAGCGAACGGTACCTTATTTGACGTTCTAAATCTACCCGTAGCCGTTCTAGGTTCAAGAATAACGCATTAATTACCAGATAATCGACAAATATTTAGGTTTATTGACCGCAGGCTCATAGTCCGTGGGTCATTCTGATTTTGGACGATCGAATCTTGTAGAGGACGAAGAGACGGAGCGAATCGTACCTTATTTGACGTTCTAAATCTACCCGCAGCCGTTCTAGGCTCACAAATAGCGCATTTATTAGCAGATAATCGACAAATTTTTATGTTTATTGACCGCAGGCTCATAGTCCGTGGGTCATTCTGATTTTTGACCATCGATTCTTGTAGAGGACGATAAGTCGGAGCGAACGGTACCTTATTTAACGTTCTAAGTTTACTCGTAGCCGTTCTAGGCTCAAAAAAATATCGCATTTATTTCCAGATAATCGACAAATGTTTAGGTTTATTGACCACAGGCTCATAGTCCGTGGGTCATTCTGATATTTGACCATCGAATCTTGTAGAGGACGATGAGGCGGAGCGACCGGTACCTTATTTGACGTTCTAAATCTACCCGTAGACGCTCTGGGCTCACAAATAGCCCATTAATTACCTGATAATCGATTAATTTTTAGGTTTTTTAACCGCAGGCTCATAGTCCGTGGGTCATTCTGATTTTGGACCATCGAATCTTGTAGAGGACGAAGCGACGGAGCGAACGGTACCTTATTTGACGTTCTAAATCTACCCGTAGCCGTTCTAGGCTCACAAATAGCGCATTAATTACCAGATAATCGACAAATTTGTAGGTTTTATGACCGCAGGCTCATAGTCCGTGGGTCATTTTGATTTTTGACCATCGAATCTTGTAGAGGACGATGAGGCGGAGCGAACGGTACGTTATTTGACGTTCTAAGTCTACCCGTAGCCGTTTTAGGCTCAAAAAATAGCGCATTAATTACCAGATAATCGACCAATTTCTAGGTTTTTCGACCGCAGGCTCATAGTCCGTGGGTCATTCTGATTTTTGACCATCGAATCTTGTGGATGACGATGAGGCGGAGCGAACGGTAACTTATTTGACGTTCTAAGTCTACCCGTAGCCGTTCTAGGCTCACAAATAGCGCATTTATTACCAGATAATCGACACATTTTTAGGTTTATTGACCGCAGGATCATAGTCCGTGGGTCATTCTGATTTTTGACTATCGATTCTTGTAGAGGACGATGAGTCGGAGCGAACGGTACCTTATTTGACGTTCTAAATCTACCCGTAGCCGTTCTAGGCTCACAAATAGCGCATTACTTACCAGATAATCGACCAATTTTTAGGTTTTTTGACCGCAGGCTCATAGTCCGTGGGTCATTCTGATTTTTGACCATCGAATCTTGTAGACGACGATGAGGCGGAGCGAACGGTACCTTATTTGACGTTCTAAGTATACCCGTAGCGGTTCTAGGCTCACAAATAGCGCATTAATTACCTGATAATCGACCAATTTTTAGGTTTATTGACCGCAGGCTCATAGTCCGTTGGTCATTCTCATTTTTGACCATCGAATCTTGTAGATGACGATGAGGCGGAGCGAACGGTATTTATTTTACGTTCTAAGTCTACCCGTAGCCGTTCTAGGCTCACAAATAGCGCATTTATTACCAGATAATCGACAAAATGTTAGGTCTATTGACCGCAGGCTCATAGTCCGTGGGTCATTCTGATTTTTGACCATCGAATCTTGTAGAGGACGATGAGACGGAGCGAACGGTACCTTATTTGACGTTCTAAATAAACCCGTAGCCGTTCTAGGCTCAAAAATAGCGCATTAATTACCAGGTAATCGACAAATGTTTAGGTTTTTTGACCGCAGGCTCATAGTCCGTGGGTCATATTGATTTTTGACCATCGAATCTTGTAGAGGACGATGAGTCGTAGCTAACGGTACCTTATTTGACGTTCTAAGTCTACCCGTAGCCGTTCTAGGCTCAAAAATAGCGCATTTATTACCAGATAATCGACAAATTTTTAGGTTTATTGACCGCAGGCTCATAGTCCGTGGGTCATTCTGATTTTTGACCATCGAATCTTGTAGAGGACGATGAGACGGAGCGAACGGTACCTTATTTGACGTTCTAAATAAACCCGTAGCCGTTTTAGGCTCAAAAATAGCGCATTAATTACCAGATAATCGACAAATTTTTAGGTTTATTTACCGCAGGCTCATAGTCCGTGGGTCATTCTGATTTTCGACCATCGAAACTTGTAGGGGACGATGAGGCGGAGCGAACGGTACCTTATTTGAAGTTCGAAGTCTACCCGTAGCCGTTCTAGGTTCAAGAATAACGCATTAATTACCAGATAATCGACAAATATTTAGGTTTATTGACCGCAGGCTCATAGTCCGTGGGTCATTCTGATTTTGGACGATCGAATCTTGTAGAGGACGAAGAGACGGAGCGAATCGTACCTTATTTGACGTTCTAAATCTACCCGCAGCCGTTCTAGGCTCACAAATAGCGCATTTATTAGCAGATAATCGACAAATTTTTATGTTTATTGACCGCAGGCTCATAGTCCGTGGGTCATTCTGATTTTTGACCATCGATTCTTGTAGAGGACGATAAGTCGGAGCGAACGGTACCATATTTAACGTTCTAAGTTTACTCGTAGCCGTTCTAGGCTCAAAAAAATATCGCATTTATTACCAGATAATCGACAAATGTTTAGGTTTATTGACCACAGGCTCATAGTCCGTGGGTCATTCTGATTTTTGACCATCGAATCTTGTAGAGGACGATGAGGCGGAGCGACCGGTACCTTATTTGACGTTCTAAATCTACCCGTAGCCGCTCTGGGCTCACAAATAGCCCATTAATTACCAGATAATCGACAAATTTTTAGGTTTTTTGACCGCAGGCTCATAGTCCGTGGGTCATATTAATTTTTGACCATCGAATCTTGTAGAGGACGATGAGTCGTAGCTAACGGTACCTTATTTGACGTTCTAAGTCTACCCGTAGCCGTTCTAGGCTCAAAAATAGCGCATTTATTACCAGATAATCGACAAATTTTTAGGTTTATTGACCGCAGGCTCATAGTCCGTGGGTCATTCTGATTTTCGACCATCGAAACTTGTAGTGGACGATGAGGCGGAGCGAACGGTACCTTATTTGACGTTCGAAGTCTACCCGTAGCCGTTCTAGGCTCACAAATAGCGCATTTGTTACCAGATAATCGACAAATTTTTAGGTTTATTGACCGCAGGATCATAGTCCGTGGGTCATTCTGATTTTTGACTATCGATTCTTGTAGAGGACGATGAGTCGGAGCGAACGGTACCTTATTTGACGTTCTAAATCTACCCGTAGCCGTTCTAGGCTCACAAATAGCGCATTACTTACCAGATAATCGACCAATTTTTAGGTTTTTTGACCGCAGGCTCATAGTCCGTGGGTCATTCTGATTTTTGACCATCGAATCTTGTAGACGACGATGAGGCGGAGCGAACGGTACCTTATTTGACGTTCTAAGTATACCCGTAGCGGTTCTAGGCTCACAAATAGCGCATTAATTACCTGATAATCGACCAATTTTTAGGTTTATTGACCGCAGGCTCATAGTCCGTTGGTCATTCTGATTTTTGACCATCGAATCTTGTAGATGACGATGAGGCGGAGCGAACGGTATTTATTTTACGTTCTAAGTCTACCCGTAGCCGTTCTAGGCTCACAAATAGCGCATTTATTACTAGATAATCGACAAAATGTTAGGTCTATTGACCGCAGGCTCATAGTCCGTGGGTCATTCTGATTTTTGACCATCGAATCTTGTAGAGGACGATGAGACGGAGCGAACGGTACCTTATTTGACGTTCTAAATAAACCCGTAGCCGTTCTAGGCTCAAAAATAGCGCATTAATTACCAGATAATCGACAAATTTTTAGGTTTTTTGACCGTAGGCTCATAGTCCGTGGGTCATATTGATTTTTGACCATCGAATCTTGTAGAGGACGATGAGTCGTAGCTAACGGTACCTTATTTGACGTTCTAAGTCTACCCGTAGCCGTTCTAGGCTCAAAAATAGCGCATTTATTACCAGATAATCGACAAATGTTTAGGTTTATTGACCGCAGGCTCATAGTCCGTGGGTCATTCTGATTTTCGACCATCGAAACTTGTAGGGGACGATGAGGCGGAGCGAACGGTACCTTATTTGAAGTTCGAAGTCTACCCGTAGCCGTTCTAGGCTCACAAATATCGCATTTATTACCAGATAATCGAAAAATGTTTAGATTTATTGACCGCAGGCTCATAGTCCGTGGGTCATTCTCAATTTTGACCATCGAGTCTTATAGAGGACGATGAGACGGAGCGAACGGTACCTTATTTTACGTTCTAAATCTACCTGTAGCCGTTCTAGGTTCAAGAATAACGCATTAATTACCAGTTAATCGACAAATATTTAGGTTTATTGACCGCAGGCTCATAGTCCGTGGGTCATTCTAATTTTTAACCATCGATTCTGGTAGAGGCCGGTGAGGCGGAGCGAACGGTACCTTATTTGACGTTTTAAGACTACCTGTAACCATTCTAGGCTCAAAAATAGCGCATTTATTACCAGATAATCGACAAATTTTTAAGTTTATTGACCGCAGGCTCATAGTCCGTGGGTCATTCTGATTTTTGACCATCGAATCTTGTAGAGGACGATGAGACGGAGCGAACGGTACCTTATTTGACGTTCTAAATAAACCCGTAGCCGTTCTAGGCTCAAAAATAGCGCATTAATTACCAGATAATCGACAAATTTTTAGGTTTTTTGACCGCAGGCTCATAGTCCGTGGGTCATATTGATTTTTGACCATCGAATCTTGTAGAGAACGATGAGTCGTAGCTAACGGTACCTTATTTGACGTTCTAAGTCTACCCGTAGCCGTTCTAGGCTCAAAAATAGCGCATTTATTACCAGATAATCGACAAATTTTTAGGTTTATTGACCGCAGGCTCATAGTTCGTGGGTCATTCTAATTTTCGACCATCGAAACTTGTAGGGGACGATGAGGCGGAGCGAACGGTACCTTATTTGACGTTCGAAGTCTACCCGTAGCCGTTCTAGGCTCACAAATATCGCATTTATTACCAGATAATCGAAAAATGTTTAGATTTATTGACCGCAGGCTCATAGTCCGTGGGTCATTCTCATTTTTGACCATCGAGTCTTATAGAGGACGATGAGACGGAGCGAACGGTACCTTATTTGACGTTCTAAATCTACCCGTAGCCGTTCTAGGTTCAAGAATAACGCATTAATTACCAGATAATCGACAAATATTTAGGTTTATTGACCGCAGGCTCATAGTCCGTGGGTCATTCTGATTTTGGACGATCGAATCTTGTAGAGGACGAAGAGACGGAGCGAATCGTACCTTATTTGACGTTCTAAATCTACCCGCAGCCGTTCTAGGCTCACAAATAGCGCATTTATTAGCAGATAATCGACAAATTTTTATGTTTATTGACCGCAGGCTCATAGTCCGTGGGTCATTCTGATTTTTGACCATCGATTCTTGTAGAGGACGATAAGTCGGAGCGAACGGTACCTTATTTAACGTTCTAAGTTTACTCGTAGCCGTTCTAGGCTCAAAAAAATATCGCATTTATTACCAGATAATCGACAAATGTTTAGGTTTATTGACCACAGGCTCATAGTCCGTGGGTCATTCTGATTTTTGACCATCGAATCTTGTAGAGGACGATGAGGCGGAGCGACCGGTACCTTATTTGACGTTCTAAATCTACCCGTAGCCGCTCTGGGCTCACAAATAGCCCATTAATTACCTGATAATCGATTAATTTTTAGGTTTTTTAACCGCAGGCTCATAGTCCGTGGGTCATTCTGATTTTGGACCATCGAATCTTGTAGAGGGCGAAGCGACGGAGCGAACGGTACCTTATTTGACGTTCTAAATCTACCCGTAGCCGTTCTAGGCTCACAAATAGCGCATTAATTACCAGATAATCGACAAATTTGTAGGTTTTATGACCGCAGGCTCATAGTCCGTGGGTCATTTTGATTTTTGACCATCGAATCTTGTAGAGGTCGATGAGGCGGAGCGAACGGTAACTTATTTGACGTTCTAAGTCTACCCGTAGCCGTTCTAGGCTCACAAATAGCGCATTTATTACCAGATAATCGACAAATTTTTAGGTTTATTGACCGCAGGATCATAGTCCGTGGGTCATTCTGATTTTTGACTATCGATTCTTGTAGAGGACGATGAGTCGGAGCGAACGGTACCTTATTTGACGTTCTAAATCTACCGTAGCCGTTCTAGGCTCACAAATAGCGCATTACTTACCAGATAATCGACCAATTTTTAGGTTTTTTGACCGCAGGCTCATAGTCCGTGGGTCATTCTGATTTTTGACCATCGAATCTTGTAGACGACGATGAGGCGGAGCGAACGGTACCTTATTTGACGTTCTAAGTATACCCGTAGCGGTTCTAGGCTCACAAATAGCGCATTAATTACCTGATAATCGACCAATTTTTAGGTTTTTTGACCGCAGGCTCATAGTCCGTGGGTCATTCTGATTTTTGACCATCGAATCTTGTAGATGACGATGAGGCGGAGCGTACGGTATTTATTTTACGTTCTAAGTCTACCCGTATCCGTTCTAGGCTCACAAATAGCGCATTTATTACCAGATAATCGACAAAATGTTAGGTTTATTGACCGCAGGCTCATAGTCCGTGGGTCATTCTGATTTTTGACCATCGAATCTTGTAGAGGACGATGAGACGGAGCGAACGGTACCTTATTTGACGTTCTAAATAAACCCGTAGCCGTTCTAGGCTCAAAAATAGCGCATTAATTACCAGATAATCGACAAATTTTTAGGTTTTTTGACCGCAGGCTCATAGTCCGTGGGTCATATTGATTTTTGACCATCGAATCTTGTAGAGGACGATGAGTCTTAGCTAACGGTACCTTATTTGACGTTCTAAGGCTACCCGTAGCCGTTCTAGGCTCAAAAATAGCGCATTTATTACCAGATAATCGACAAATTTTTAGGTTTATTGACCGCAGGCTCATAGTCCGTGGGTCATTCTGATTTTCGACCATCGAAACTTGTAGGGGACGATGAGGCGGAGCGAACGGTACCTTATTTGAAGTTCGAAGTCTACCCGTAGCCGTTCTAGGCTCACAAATATCGCATTTATTACCAGATAATCGAAAAATGTTTAGATTTATTGACCGCAGACTCATAGTCCGTGGGTCATTCTCAATTTTGACCATCGAGTCTTATAGAGGACGATGAGACGTAGCGAACGGTACCTTATTTTACGTTCTAAATCTACCCGTAGCCGTTCTAGGTTCAAGAATAACGCATTAATTACCAGATAATCGACAAATATTTAGGTTTATTGACCGCAGGCTCATAGTCCGTGGGTCATTCTAATTTTTAACCATCGATTCTGGTAGAGGCCGGTGAGGCGGAGCGAACGGTACCTTATTTGACGTTTTAAGACTACCTGTAGCCATTCTAGGCTCAAAAATAGCGCATTTATTACCAGATAATCGACAAATTTTTAAGTTTATTGACCGCAGGCTCATAGTCCGTGGGTCATTCTGATTTTTGACCATCGAATCTTGTAGAGGACGATGAGACGGAGCGAACGGTACCTTATTTGACGTTCTAAATAAACCCGTAGCCGTTCTAGGCTCAAAAATAGCGCATTAATTACCAGATAATCGACAAATTTTTAGGTTTTTTGACCGCAGGCTCATAGTCCGTGGGTCATATTGATTTTTGACCATCGAATCTTGTAGAGGACGATGAGTCGTAGCTAAGGGTACCTTATTTGACGTTCTAAGTCTACCCGTAGCCGTTCTAGGCTCAAAAATAGCGCATTTATTACCAGATAATCGACAAATTTTTAGGTTTATTGACCGCAGGCTCATAGTCCGTGGGTCATTCTGATTTTCGACCATCGAAACTTGTAGGGGACGATGAGGCGGAGCGAACGGTACCTTATTTGACGTTCGAAGTCTACCCGTAGCCGTTCTAGGCTCACAAATATCGCATTTATTACCAGATAATCGAAAAATGTTTAGATTTATTGACCGCAGGCTCATAGTCCGTGGGTCATTCTCATTTTTGACCATCGAGTCTTATAGAGGACGATGAGACGGAGCGAACGGTACCTTATTTGACGTTCTAAATCTACCCGTAGCCGTTCTAGGTTCAAGAATAACGCATTAATTACCAGATAATCGACAAATATTTAGGTTTATTGACCGCAGGCTCATAGTCCGTGGGTCATTCTGATTTTGGACGATCGAATCTTGTAGAGGACGAAGAGACGGAGCGAATCGTACCTTATTTGACGTTCTAAATCTACCCGCAGCCGTTCTAGGCTCACAAATAGCGCATTTATTAGCAGATAATCGACAAATTTTTATGTTTATTGACCGCAGGCTCATAGTCCGTGGGTCATTCTGATTTTTGACCATCGATTCTTGTAGAGGACGATAAGTCGGAGCGAACGGTACCTTATTTAACGTTCTAAGTTTACTCGTAGCCGTTCTAGGCTCAAAAAAATATCGCATTTATTACCAGATAATCGACAAATGTTTAGGTTTATTGACCACAGGCTCATAGTCCGTGGGTCATTCTGATTTTTGACCATCGAATCTTGTAGAGGACGATGAGGCGGAGCGACCGGTACCTTATTTGACGTTCTAAATCTACCCGTAGCCGCTCTGGGCTCACAAATAGCCCATTAATTACCAGATAATCGACAAATTTTTAGGTTTTTTGACCGCAGGCTCATAGTCCGTGGGTCATATTAATTTTTGACCATCGAATCTTGTAGAGGACGATGAGTCGTAGCTAACGGTACCTTATTTGACGTTCTAAGTCTACCCGTAGCCGTTCTAGGCTCAAAAATAGCGCATTTATTACCAGATAATCGACAAATTTTTAGGTTTATTGACCGCAGGCTCATAGTCCGTGGGTCATTCTGATTTTCGACCATCGAAACTTGTAGTGGACGATGAGGCGGAGCGAACGGTACCTTATTTGACGTTCGAAGTCTACCCGTAGCCGTTCTAGGCTCACAAATAGCGCATTTGTTACCAGATAATCGACAAATTTTTAGGTTTATTGACCGCAGGATCATAGTCCGTGGGTCATTCTGATTTTTGACTATCGATTCTTGTAGAGGACGATGAGTCGGAGCGAACGGTACCTTATTTGACGTTCTAAATCTACCCGTAGCCGTTCTAGGCTCACAAATAGCGCATTACTTACCAGATAATCGACCAATTTTTAGGTTTTTTGACCGCAGGCTCATAGTCCGTGGGTCATTCTGATTTTTGACCATCGAATCTTGTAGACGACGATGAGGCGGAGCGAACGGTACCTTATTTGACGTTCTAAGTATACCCGTAGCGGTTCTAGGCTCACAAATAGCGCATTAATTACCTGATAATCGACCAATTTTTAGGTTTATTGACCGCAGGCTCATAGTCCGTTGGTCATTCTGATTTTTGACCATCGAATCTTGTAGATGACGATGAGGCGGAGCGAACGGTATTTATTTTACGTTCTAAGTCTACCCGTAGCCGTTCTAGGCTCACAAATAGCGCATTTATTACTAGATAATCGACAAAATGTTAGGTCTATTGACCGCAGGCTCATAGTCCGTGGGTCATTCTGATTTTTGACCATCGAATCTTGTAGAGGACGATGAGACGGAGCGAACGGTACCTTATTTGACGTTCTAAATAAACCCGTAGCCGTTCTAGGCTCAAAAATAGCGCATTAATTACCAGATAATCGACAAATTTTTAGGTTTTTTGACCGTAGGCTCATAGTCCGTGGGTCATATTGATTTTTGACCATCGAATCTTGTAGAGGACGATGAGTCGTAGCTAACGGTACCTTATTTGACGTTCTAAGTCTACCCGTAGCCGTTCTAGGCTCAAAAATAGCGCATTTATTACCAGATAATCGACAAATGTTTAGGTTTATTGACCGCAGGCTCATAGTCCGTGGGTCATTCTGATTTTCGACCATCGAAACTTGTAGGGGACGATGAGGCGGAGCGAACGGTACCTTATTTGAAGTTCGAAGTCTACCCGTAGCCGTTCTAGGCTCACAAATATCGCATTTATTACCAGATAATCGAAAAATGTTTAGATTTATTGACCGCAGGCTCATAGTCCGTGGGTCATTCTCAATTTTGACCATCGAGTCTTATAGAGGACGATGAGACGGAGCGAACGGTACCTTATTTTACGTTCTAAATCTACCCGTAGCCGTTCTAGGTTCAAGAATAACGCATTAATTACCAGTTAATCGACAAATATTTAGGTTTATTGACCGCAGGCTCATAGTCCGTGGGTCATTCTAATTTTTAACCATCGATTCTGGTAGAGGCCGGTGAGGCGGAGCGAACGGTACCTTATTTGACGTTTTAAGACTACCTGTAACCATTCTAGGCTCAAAAATAGCGCATTTATTACCAGATAATCGACAAATTTTTAAGTTTATTGACCGCAGGCTCATAGTCCGTGGGTCATTCTGATTTTTGACCATCGAATCTTGTAGAGGACGATGAGACGGAGCGAACGGTACCTTATTTGACGTTCTAAATAAACCCGTAGCCGTTCTAGGCTCAAAAATAGCGCATTAATTACCAGATAATCGACAAATTTTTAGGTTTTTTGACCGCAGGCTCATAGTCCGTGGGCATATTGATTTTTGACCATCGAATCTTGTAGAGAACGATGAGTCGTAGCTAACGGTACCTTATTTGACGTTCTAAGTCTACCCGTAGCCGTTCTAGGCTCAAAAATAGCGCATTTATTACCAGATAATCGACAAATTTTTAGGTTTATTGACCGCAGGCTCATAGTTCGTGGGTCATTCTAATTTTCGACCATCGAAACTTGTAGGGGACGATGAGGCGGAGCGAACGGTACCTTATTTGACGTTCGAAGTCTACCCGTAGCCGTTCTAGGCTCACAAATATCGCATTTATTACCAGATAATCGAAAAATGTTTAGATTTATTGACCGCAGGCTCATAGTCCGTGGGTCATTCTCATTTTTGACCATCGAGTCTTATAGAGGACGATGAGACGGAGCGAACGGTACCTTATTTGACGTTCTAAATCTACCCGTAGCCGTTCTAGGTTCAAGAATAACGCATTAATTACCAGATAATCGACAAATATTTAGGTTTATTGACCGCAGGCTCATAGTCCGTGGGTCATTCTGATTTTGGACGATCGAATCTTGTAGAGGACGAAGAGACGGAGCGAATCGTACCTTATTTGACGTTCTAAATCTACCCGCAGCCGTTCTAGGCTCACAAATAGCGCATTTATTAGCAGATAATCGACAAATTTTTATGTTTATTGACCGCAGGCTCATAGTCCGTGGGTCATTCTGATTTTTGACCATCGATTCTTGTAGAGGACGATAAGTCGGAGCGAACGGTACCTTATTTAACGTTCTAAGTTTACTCGTAGCCGTTCTAGGCTCAAAAAAATATCGCATTTATTACCAGATAATCGACAAATGTTTAGGTTTATTGACCACAGGCTCATAGTCCGTGGGTCATTCTGATTTTTGACCATCGAATCTTGTAGAGGACGATGAGGCGGAGCGACCGGTACCTTATTTGACGTTCTAAATCTACCCGTAGCCGCTCTGGGCTCACAAATAGCCCATTAATTACCTGATAATCGATTAATTTTTAGGTTTTTTAACCGCAGGCTCATAGTCCGTGGGTCATTCTGATTTTGGACCATCGAATCTTGTAGAGGGGGAAGCGACGGAGCGAACGGTACCTTATTTGACGTTCTAAATCTACCCGTAGCCGTTCTAGGCTCACAAATAGCGCATTAATTACCAGATAATCGACAAATTTGTAGGTTTTATGACCGCAGGCTCATAGTCCGTGGGTCATTTTGATTTTTGACCATCGAATCTTGTAGAGGTCGATGAGGCGGAGCGAACGGTAACTTATTTGACGTTCTAAGTCTACCCGTAGCCGTTCTAGGCTCACAAATAGCGCATTTATTACCAGATAATCGACAAATTTTTAGGTTTATTGACCGCAGGATCATAGTCCGTGGGTCATTCTGATTTTTGACTATCGATTCTTGTAGAGGACGATGAGTCGGAGCGAACGGTACCTTATTTGACGTTCTAAATCTACCGTAGCCGTTCTAGGCTCACAAATAGCGCATTACTTACCAGATAATCGACCAATTTTTAGGTTTTTTGACCGCAGGCTCATAGTCCGTGGGTCATTCTGATTTTTGACCATCGAATCTTGTAGACGACGATGAGGCGGAGCGAACGGTACCTTATTTGACGTTCTAAGTATACCCGTAGCGGTTCTAGGCTCACAAATAGCGCATTAATTACCTGATAATCGACCAATTTTTAGGTTTTTTGACCGCAGGCTCATAGTCCGTGGGTCATTCTGATTTTTGACCATCGAATCTTGTAGATGACGATGAGGCGGAGCGTACGGTATTTATTTTACGTTCTAAGTCTACCCGTATCCGTTCTAGGCTCACAAATAGCGCATTTATTACCAGATAATCGACAAAATGTTAGGTTTATTGACCGCAGGCTCATAGTCCGTGGGTCATTCTGATTTTTGACCATCGAATCTTGTAGAGGACGATGAGACGGAGCGAACGGTACCTTATTTGACGTTCTAAATAAACCCGTAGCCGTTCTAGGCTCAAAAATAGCGCATTAATTACCAGATAATCGACAAATTTTTAGGTTTTTTGACCGCAGGCTCATAGTCCGTGGGTCATATTGATTTTTGACCATCGAATCTTGTAGAGGACGATGAGTCTTAGCTAACGGTACCTTATTTGACGTTCTAAGGCTACCCGTAGCCGTTCTAGGCTCAAAAATAGCGCATTTATTACCAGATAATCGACAAATTTTTAGGTTTATTGACCGCAGGCTCATAGTCCGTGGGTCATTCTGATTTTCGACCATCGAAACTTGTAGGGGACGATGAGGCGGAGCGAACGGTACCTTATTTGAAGTTCGAAGTCTACCCGTAGCCGTTCTAGGCTCACAAATATCGCATTTATTACCAGATAATCGAAAAATGTTTAGATTTATTGACCGCAGACTCATAGTCCGTGGGTCATTCTCAATTTTGACCATCGAGTCTTATAGAGGACGATGAGACGTAGCGAACGGTACCTTATTTTACGTTCTAAATCTACCCGTAGCCGTTCTAGGTTCAAGAATAACGCATTAATTACCAGATAATCGACAAATATTTAGGTTTATTGACCGCAGGCTCATAGTCCGTGGGTCATTCTAATTTTTAACCATCGATTCTGGTAGAGGCCGGTGAGGCGGAGCGAACGGTACCTTATTTGACGTTTTAAGACTACCTGTAGCCATTCTAGGCTCAAAAATAGCGCATTTATTACCAGATAATCGACAAATTTTTAAGTTTATTGACCGCAGGCTCATAGTCCGTGGGTCATTCTGATTTTTGACCATCGAATCTTGTAGAGGACGATGAGACGGAGCGAACGGTACCTTATTTGACGTTCTAAATAAACCCGTAGCCGTTCTAGGCTCAAAAATAGCGCATTAATTACCAGATAATCGACAAATTTTTAGGTTTTTTGACCGCAGGCTCATAGTCCGTGGGTCATATTGATTTTTGACCATCGAATCTTGTAGAGGACGATGAGTCGTAGCTAAGGGTACCTTATTTGACGTTCTAAGTCTACCCGTAGCCGTTCTAGGCTCAAAAATAGCGCATTTATTACCAGATAATCGACAAATTTTTAGGTTTATTGACCGCAGGCTCATAGTCCGTGGGTCATTCTGATTTTCGACCATCGAAACTTGTAGGGGACGATGAGGCGGAGCGAACGGTACCTTATTTGACGTTCGAAGTCTACCCGTAGCCGTTCTAGGCTCACAAATATCGCATTTATTACCAGATAATCGAAAAATGTTTAGATTTATTGACCGCAGGCTCATAGTCCGTGGGTCATTCTCATTTTTGACCATCGAGTCTTATAGAGGACGATGAGACGGAGCGAACGGTACCTTATTTGACGTTCTAAATCTACCCGTAGCCGTTCTAGGTTCAAGAATAACGCATTAATTACCAGATAATCGACAAATATTTAGGTTTATTGACCGCAGGCTCATAGTCCGTGGGTCATTCTGATTTTGGACGATCGAATCTTGTAGAGGACGAAGAGACGGAGCGAATCGTACCTTATTTGACGTTCTAAATCTACCCGCAGCCGTTCTAGGCTCACAAATAGCGCATTTATTAGCAGATAATCGACAAATTTTTATGTTTATTGACCGCAGGCTCATAGTCCGTGGGTCATTCTGATTTTTGACCATCGATTCTTGTAGAGGACGATAAGTCGGAGCGAACGGTACCTTATTTAACGTTCTAAGTTTACTCGTAGCCGTTCTAGGCTCAAAAAAATATCGCATTTATTACCAGATAATCGACAAATGTTTAGGTTTATTGACCACAGGCTCATAGTCCGTGGGTCATTCTGATTTTTGACCATCGAATCTTGTAGAGGACGATGAGGCGGAGCGACCGGTACCTTATTTGACGTTCTAAATCTACCCGTAGACGCTCTGGGCTCACAAATAGCCCATTAATTACCTGATAATCGATTAATTTTTAGGTTTTTTAACCGCAGGCTCATAGTCCGTGGGTCATTCTGATTTTGGACCATCGAATCTTGTAGAGGACGAAGCGACGGAGCGAACGGTACCTTATTTGACGTTCTAAATCTACCCGTAGCCGTTCTAGGCTCACAAATAGCGCATTAATTACCAGCTAATCGACAAATTTGTAGGTTTTATGACCGCAGGCTCATAGTCCGTGGGTCATTTTGATTTTTGACCATCGAATCTTGTAGAGGACGATGAGGCGGAGCGAACGGTACGTTATTTGACGTTCTAAGTCTACCCGTAGCCGTTTTAGGCTCAAAAAATAGCGCATTAATTACCAGATAATCGACCAATTTTTAGGTTTTTCGACCGCAGGCTCATAGTCCGTGGGTCATTCTGATTTTTGACCATCGAATCTTGTGGATGACGATGAGGCGGAGCGAACGGTAACTTATTTGACGTTCTAAGTCTACCCGTAGCCGTTCTAGGCTCACAAATAGCGCATTTATTACCAGATAATCGACAAATTTTTAGGTTTATTGACCGCAGGATCATAGTCCGTGGGTCATTCTGATTTTTGACTATCGATTCTTGTAGAGGACGATGAGTCGGAGCGAACGGTACCTTATTTGACGTTCTAAATCTACCCGTAGCCGTTCTAGGCTCACAAATAGCGCATTACTTACCAGATAATCGACCAATTTTTAGGTTTTTTGACCGCAGGCTCATAGTCCGTGGGTCATTCTGATTTTTGACCATCGAATCTTGTAGACGACGATGAGGCGGAGCGAACGGTACCTTATTTGACGTTCTAAGTATACCCGTAGCGGTTCTAGGCTCACAAATAGCGCATTAATTACCTGATAATCGACCAATTTTTAGGTTTATTGACCGCAGGCTCATAGTCCGTTGGTCATTCTCATTTTTGACCATCGAATCTTGTAGATGACGATGAGGCGGAGCGAACGGTATTTATTTTACGTTCTAAGTCTACCCGTAGCCGTTCTAGGCTCACAAATAGCGCATTTATTACCAGATAATCGACAAAATGTTAGGTCTATTGACCGCAGGCTCATAGTCCGTGGGTCATTCTGATTTTTGACCATCGAATCTTGTAGAGGACGATGAGGCGGAGCGAACGGTACCTTATTTGACGTTCTAAATAAACCCGTAGCCGTTCTAGGCTCACAAATAGCGCATTAATTACCAGGTAATCGACAAATTTTTAGGTTTTTTGACCGCAGGCTCATAGTCCGTGGGTCATATTGATTTTTGACCATCGAATCTTGTAGAGGACGATGAGTCGTAGCTAACGGTACCTTATTTGACGTTCTAAGTCTACCCGTAGCCGTTCTAGGCTCAAAAATAGCGCATTTATTACCAGATAATCGACAAATTTTTAGGTTTATTGACCGCAGGCTCATAGTCCGTGGGTCATTCTGATTTTTGACCATCGAATCTTGTAGAGGACGATGAGACGGAGCGAACGGTACCTTATTTGACGTTCTAAATAAACCCGTAGCCGTTCTAGGCTTAAAAATAGCGCATTAATTACCAGATAATCGACAAATTTTTAGGTTTATTTACCGCAGGCTCATAGTCCGTGGGTCATTCTGATTTTTGACCATCGAAACTTGTAGGGGACGATGAGGCGGAGCGAACGGTACCTTATTTGAAGTTCGAAGTCTACCCGTAGCCGTTCTAGGCTTACAAATATCGCATTTATTACCAGATAATCGAAAAATGTTTAGATTTATTGACCGCAGGCTCATAGTCCGTGGGTCATTCTCAATTTTGACCATCGAGTCTTATAGAGGACGATGAGACGGAGCGAACGGTACCTTATTTTACGTTCTAAATCTACCCGTAGCCGTTCTAGGTTCAAGAATAACGCATTAATTACCAGATAATTGACAAATATTTAGGTTTATTGACCGCAGGCTCATAGTCCGTGGGTCATTCTAATTTTTAACCATTGATTCTGGTAGAGGCCGGTGAGGCGGAGCAAACGGTACCTTATTTGACGTTTTAAGACTACCTGTAGCCATTCTAGGCTCAAAAATAGCGCATTTATTACCAGATAATCGACAAATTTTTAAGTTTATTGACCGCAGGCTCATAGTCCGTGGGTCATTCTGATTTTTGACCATCGAATCTTGTAGAGGACGATGAGACGGAGCGAACGGTACCTTATTTGACGTTCTAAATAAACCCGTAGCCGTTCTAGGCTCAAAAATAGCGCATTAATTACCAGATAATCGACAAATTTTTAGGTTTTTTGACCGCAGGCTCATAGTCCGTGGGTCATATTGATTTTTGACCATCGAATCTTGTAGAGGACGATGAGTCTTAGCTAACGGTACCTTATTTGACGTTCTAAGGCTACCCGTAGCCGTTCTAGGCTCAAAAATAGCGCATTTATTACCAGATAATCGACAAATTTTTAGGTTTATTGACCGCAGGCTCATAGTCCGTGGGTCATTCTGATTTTCGACCATCGAAACTTGTAGGGGACGATGAGGCGGAGCGAACGGTACCTTATTTGAAGTTCGAAGTCTACCCGTAGCCGTTCTAGGCTCACAAATATCGCATTTATTACCAGATAATCGAAAAATGTTTAGATTTATTGACCGCAGACTCATAGTCCGTGGGTCATTCTCAATTTTGACCATCGAGTCTTATAGAGGACGATGAGACGTAGCGAACGGTACCTTATTTTACGTTCTAAATCTACCCGTAGCCGTTCTAGGTTCAAGAATAACGCATTAATTACTAGATAATCGACAAATATTTAGGTTTATTGACCGCAGGCTCATAGTCCGTGGGTCATTCTAATTTTTAACCATCGATTCTGGTAGAGGCCGGTGAGGCGGAGCGAACGGTACCTTATTTGACGTTTTAAGACTACCTGTAGCCATTCTAGGCTCAAAAATAGCGCATTTATTACCAGATAATCGACAAATTTTTAAGTTTATTGACCGCAGGCTCATAGTCCGTGGGTCATTCTGATTTTTGACCATCGAATCTTGTAGAGGACGATGAGACGGAGCGAACGGTACCTTATTTGACGTTCTAAATAAACCCGTAGCCGTTCTAGGCTCAAAAATAGCGCATTAATTACCAGATAATCGACAAATTTTTAGGTTTTTTGACCGCAGGCTCATAGTCCGTGGGTCATATTGATTTTTGACCATCGAATCTTGTAGAGGACGATGAGTCGTAGCTAAGGGTACCTTATTTGACGTTCTAAGTCTACCCGTAGCCGTTCTAGGCTCAAAAATAGCGCATTTATTACCAGATAATCGACAAATTTTTAGGTTTATTGACCGCAGGCTCATAGTCCGTGGGTCATTCTGATTTTCGACCATCGAAACTTGTAGGGGACGATGAGGCGGAGCGAACGATACCTTATTTGACGTTCGAAGTCTACCCGTAGCCGTTCTAGGCTCACAAATATCGCATTTATTACCAGATAATCGAAAAATGTTTAGATTTATTGACCGCAGGCTCATAGTCCGTGGGTCATTCTCATTTTTGACCATCGAGTCTTATAGAGGACGATGAGACGGAGCGAACGGTACCTTATTTGACGTTCTAAATCTACCCGTAGCCGTTCTAGGTTCAAGAATAACGCATTAATTACCAGATAATCGACAAATATTTAGGTTTATTGACCGCAGGCTCATAGTCCGTGGGTCATTCTGATTTTGGACGATCGAATCTTGTAGAGGACGAAGAGACGGAGCGAATCGTACCTTATTTGACGTTCTAAATCTACCCGCAGCCGTTCTAGGCTCACAAATAGCGCATTTATTAGCAGATAATCGACAAATTTTTATGTTTATTGACCGCAGGCTCATAGTCCGTGGGTCATTCTGATTTTTGACCATCGATTCTTGTAGAGGACGATAAGTCGGAGCGAACGGTACCTTATTTAACGTTCTAAGTTTACTCGTAGCCGTTCTAGGCTCAAAAAAATATCGCATTTATTACCAGATAATCGACAAATGTTTAGGTTTATTGACCACAGGCTCATAGTCCGTGGGTCATTCTGATTTTTGACCATCGAATCTTGTAGAGGACGATGAGGCGGAGCGACCGGTACCTTATTTGACGTTCTAAATCTACCCGTAGCCGCTCTGGGCTCACAAATAACCCATTAATTACCTGATAATCGATTAATTTTTAGGTTTTTTAACCGCAGGCTCATAGTCCGTGGGTCATTCTGATTTTGGACCACCGAATCTTGTAGAGGACGAAGCGATGGAGCGAACGGTACCTTATTTGACGTTCTAAATCTACCCGTAGCCGTTCTAGGCTCACAAATAGCGCATTAATTACCAGCTAATCGACAAATTTGTAGGTTTTATGACCGCAGGCTCATAGTCCGTGGGTCATTTTGATTTTTGACCATCGAATCTTGTAGAGGACGATGAGGCGGAGCGAACGGTACGTTATTTGACGTTTTAAGTCTACCCGTAGCCGTTTTAGGCTCAAAAAATAGCGCATTAATTACCAGATAATCGACCAATTTTTAGGTTTTTCGACCGCAGGCTCATAGTCCGTGGGTCATTCTGATTTTTGACCATCGAATCTTGTGGATGACGATGAGGCGGAGCGAACGGTAACTTATTTGACGTTCTAAGTCTACCCGTAGCCGTTCTAGGCTCACAAATAGCGCATTTATTACCAGATAATCGACAAATTTTTAGGTTTATTGACCGCAGGATCATAGTCCGTGGGTCATTCTGATTTTTGACTATCGATTCTTGTAGAGGACGATGAGTCGGAGCGAACGGTACCTTATTTGACGTTCTAAATCTACCCGTAGCCGTTCTAGGCTCACAAATAGCGCATTACTTACCAGATAATCGACCAATTTTTAGGTTTTTTGACCGCAGGCTCATAGTCCGTGGGTCATTCTGATTTTTGACCATCGAATCTTGTAGACGACGATGAGGCGGAGCGAACGGTACCTTATTTGACGTTCTAAGTATACCCGTAGCGGTTCTAGGCTCACAAATAGCGCATTAATTACCTGATAATCGACCAATTTTTAGGTTTATTGACCGCAGGCTCATAGTCCGTTGGTCATTCTCATTTTTGACCATCGAATCTTGTAGATGACGATGAGGCGGAGCGAACGGTATTTATTTTACGTTCTAAGTCTACCCGTAGCCGTTCTAGGCTCACAAATAGCGCATTTATTACCAGATAATCGACAAAATGTTAGGTCTATTGACCGCAGGCTCATAGTCCGTGGGTCATTCTGATTTTTGACCATCGAATCTTGTAGAGGACGATGAGACGGAGCGAACGGTACCTTATTTGACGTTCTAAATAAACCCGTAGCCGTTCTAGGCTCACAAATAGCGCATTAATTACCAGGTAATCGACAAATTTTTAGGTTTTTTGACCGCAGGCTCATAGTCCGTGGGTCATATTGATTTTTGACCATCGAATCTTGTAGAGGACGATGAGTCGTAGCTAACGGTACCTTATTTGACGTTCTAAGTCTACCCGTAGCCGTTCTAGGCTCAAAAATAGCGCATTTATTACCAGATAATCGACAAATTTTTAGGTTTATTGACCGCAGGCTCATAGTCCGTGGGTCATTCTGATTTTTGACCATCGAATCTTGTAGAGGACGATGAGACGGAGCGAACGGTACCTTATTTGACGTTCTAAATAAACCCGTAGCCGTTCTAGGCTCAAAAATAGCGCATTAATTACCAGATAATCGACAAATTTTTAGGTTTATTTACCGCAGGCTCATAGTCCGTGGGTCATTCTGATTTTTGACCATCGAAACTTGTAGGGGATGATGAGGCGGAGCGAACGGTACCTTATTTGAAGTTCGAAGTCTACCCGTAGCCGTTCTAGGCTCACAAATATCGCATTTATTACCAGATAATCGAAAAATGTTTAGATTTATTGACCGCAGGCTCATAGTCCGTGGGTCATTCTCAATTTTGACCATCGAGTCTTATAGAGGACGATGAGACGGAGCGAACGGTACCTTATTTTACGTTCTAAATCTACCCGTAGCCGTTCTAGGTTCAAGAATAACGCATTAATTACCAGATAATTGACAAATATTTAGGTTTATTGACCGCAGGCTCATAGTCCGTGGGTCATTCTAATTTTTAACCATTGATTCTGGTAGAGGCCGGTGAGGCGGAGCAAACGGTACCTTATTTGACGTTTTAAGACTACCTGTAGCCATTCTAGGCTCAAAAATAGCGCATTTATTACCAGATAATCGACAAATTTTTAAGTTTATTGACCGCAGGCTCATAGTCCGTGGGTCATTCTGATTTTTGACCATCGAATCTTGTAGAGGACGATGAGACGGAGCGAACGGTACCTTATTTGACGTTCTAAATAAACCCGTAGCCGTTCTAGGCTCAAAAATAGCGCATTAATTACCAGATAATCGACAAATTTTTAGGTTTTTTGACCGCAGGCTCATAGTCCGTGGGTCATATTGATTTTTGACCATCGAATCTTGTAGAGGACGATGAGTCGTAGCTAACGGTACCTTATTTGACGTTCTAAGTCTACCCGTAGCCGTTCTAGGCTCAAAAATAGCGCATTTATTACCAGATAATCGACAAATTTTTAGGTTTATTGACCGCAGGCTCATAGTCCGTGGGTCATTCTGATTTTCGACCATCGAAACTTGTAGTGGACGATGAGGCGGAGCGAACGGTACCTTATTTGACGTTCGAAGTCTACCCGTAGCCGTTCTAGGCTCACAAATAGCGCATTTGTTACCAGATAATCGACAAATTTTTAGGTTTATTGACCGCAGGATCATAGTCCGTGGGTCATTCTGATTTTTGACTATCGATTCTTGTAGAGGACGATGAGTCGGAGCGAACGGTACCTTATTTGACGTTCTAAATCTACCCGTAGCCGTTCTAGGCTCACAAATAGCGCATTACTTACCAGATAATCGACCAATTTTTAGGTTTTTTGACCGCAGGCTCATAGTCCGTGGGTCATTCTGATTTTTGACCATCGAATCTTGTAGACGACGATGAGGCGGAGCGAACGGTACCTTATTTGACGTTCTAAGTATACCCGTAGCGGTTCTAGGCTCACAAATAGCGCATTAATTACCTGATAATCGACCAATTTGTAGGTTTATTGACCGCAGGCTCATAGTCCGTTGGTCATTCTGATTTTTGACCATCGAATCTTGTAGATGACGATGAGGCGGAGCGAACGGTATTTAGTTAACGTTCTAAGTCTACCCGTAGCCGTTCTAGGCTCACAAATAGCGCATTTATTACTAGATAATCGACAAAATGTTAGGTCTATTGACCGCAGGCTCATAGTCCGTGGGTCATTCTGATTTTTGACCATCGAATCTTGTAGAGGACGATGAGACGGAGCGAACGGTACCTTATTTGACGTTCTAAATAAACCCGTAGCCGTTCTAGGCTCAAAAATAGCGCATTAATTACCAGATAATCGACAAATTTTTAGGTTTTTTGACCGTAGGCTCATAGTCCGTGGGTCATATTGATTTTTGACCATCGAATCTTGTAGAGGACGATGAGTCGTAGCTAACGGTACCTTATTTGACGTTCTAAGTCTACCCGTAGCCGTTCTAGGCTCAAAAATAGCGCATTTATTACCAGATAATCGACAAATTTTTAGGTTTATTGACCGCAGGCTCATAGTCCGTGGGTCATTCTGATTTTCGACCATCGAAACTTGTAGGGGACGATGAGGCGGAGCGAACGGTACCTTATTTGAAGTTCGAAGTCTACCCGTAGCCGTTCTAGGCTCACAAATATCGCATTTATTACCAGATAATCGAAAAATGTTTAGATTTATTGACCGCAGGCTCATAGTCCGTGGGTCATTCTCAATTTTGACCATCGAGTCTTATAGAGGACGATGAGACGGAGCGAACGGTACCTTATTTTACGTTCTAAATCTACCCGTAGCCGTTCTAGGTTCAAGAATAACGCAATAATTACCAGTTAATCGACAAATATTTAGGTTTATTGACCGCAGGCTCATAGTCCGTGGGTCATTCTAATTTTTAACCATCGATTCTGGTAGAGGCCGGTGAGGCGGAGCGAACGGTACCTTATTTGACGTTTTAAGACTACCTGTAGCCATTCTAGGCTCAAAAATAGCGCATTTATTACCAGATAATCGACAAATTTTTAAGTTTATTGACCGCAGGCTCATAGTCCGTGGGTCATTCTGATTTTTGACCATCGAATCTTGTAGAGGACGATGAGACGGAGCGAACGGTACCTTATTTGACGTTCTAAATAAACCCGTAGCCGTTCTAGGCTCAAAAATAGCGCATTAATTACCAGATAATCGACAAATTTTTAGGTTTTTTGACCGCAGGCTCATAGTCCGTGGGTCATATTGATTTTTGACCATCGAATCTTGTAGAGGACGATGAGTCGTAGCTAACGGTACCTTATTTGACGTTCTAAGTCTACCCGTAGCCGTTCTAGGCTCAAAAATAGCGCATTTATTACCAGATAATCGACAAATTTTTAGGTTTATTGACCGCAGGCTCATAGTCCGTGGGTCATTCTGATTTTCGACCATCGAAACTTGTAGTGGACGATGAGGCGGAGCGAACGGTACCTTATTTGACGTTCGAAGTCTACCCGTAGCCGTTCTAGGCTCACAAATAGCGCATTTGTTACCAGATAATCGACAGATTTTTAGGTTTATTGACCGCAGGATCATAGTCCGTGGGTCATTCTGATTTTTGACTATCGATTCTTGTAGAGGACGATGAGTCGGAGCGAACGGTACCTTATTTGACGTTCTAAATCTACCCGTAGCCGTTCTAGGCTCACAAATAGCGCATTACTTACCAGATAATCGACCAATTTTTAGGTTTTTTGACCGCAGGCTCATAGTCCCAGGGTCATTCTGATTTTTGACCATCGAATCTTGTAGACGACGATGAGGCGGAGCGAACGGTACCTTATTTGACGTTCTAAGTATACCCGTAGCGGTTCTAGGCTCACAAATAGCGCATTAATTACCTGATAATCGACCAATTTTTAGGTTTATTGACCGCAGGCTCATAGTCCGTTGGTCATTCTGATTTTTGACCATCGAATCTTGTAGATGACGATGAGGCGGAGCGAACGGTATTTATTTTACGTTCTAAGTCTACCCGTAGCCGTTCTAGGCTCACAAATAGCGCATTTATTACTAGATAATCGACAAAATGTTAGGTCTATTGACCGCAGGCTCATAGTCCGTGGGTCATTCTGATTTTTGACCATCGAATCTTGTAGAGGACGATGAGACGGAGCGAACGGTACCTTATTTGACGTTCTAAATAAACCCGTAGCCGTTCTAGGCTCAAAAATAGCGCATTAATTACCAGATAATCGACAAATTTTTAGGTTTTTTGACCGTAGGCTCATAGTCCGTGGGTCATATTGATTTTTGACCATCGAATCTTGTAGAGGACGATGAGTCGTAGCTAACGGTACCTTATTTGACGTTCTAAGTCTACCCGTAGCCGTTCTAGGCTCAAAAATAGCGCATTTATTACCAGATAATCGACAAATTTTTAGGTTTATTGACCGCAGGCTCATAGTCCGTGGGTCATTCTGATTTTCGACCATCGAAACTTGTAGGGGACGATGAGGCGGAGCGAACGGTACCTTATTTGAAGTTCGAAGTCTACCCGTAGCCGTTCTAGGCTCACAAATATCGCATTTATTACCAGATAATCGAAAAATGTTTAGATTTATTGACCGCAGGCTCATAGTCCGTGGGTCATTCTCAATTTTGACCATCGAGTCTTATAGAGGACGATGAGACGGAGCGAACGGTACCTTATTTTACGTTCTAAATCTACCCGTAGCCGTTCTAGGTTCAAGAATAACGCATTAATTACCAGTTAATCGACAAATATTTAGGTTTATTGACCGCAGGCTCATAGTCCGTGGGTCATTCTAATTTTTAACCATCGATTCTGGTAGAGGCCGGTGAGGCGGAGCGAACGGTACCTTATTTGACGTTTTAAGACTACCTGTAGCCATTCTAGGCTCAAAAATAGCGCATTTATTACCAGATAATCGACAAATTTTTAAGTTTATTGACCGCAGGCTCATAGTCCGTGGGTCATTCTGATTTTTGACCATCGAATCTTGTAGAGGACGATGAGACGGAGCGAACGGTACCTTATTTGACGTTCTAAATAAACCCGTAGCCGTTCTAGGCTCAAAAATAGCGCATTAATTACCAGATAATTGACAAATTTTTAGGTTTTTTGACCGCAGGCTCATAGTCCGTGGGTCATATTGATTTTTGACCATCGAATCTTGTAGAGGACGATGAGTCGTAGCTAACGGTACCTTATTTGACGTTCTAAGTCTACCCGTAGCCGTTCTAGGCTCAAAAATAACGCATTTATTACCAGATAATCGACAAATTTTTAGGTTTATTGACCGCAGGCTCATAGTTCGTGGGTCATTCTAATTTTCGACCATCGAAACTTGTAGGGGACGATGAGGCGGAGCGAACGGTACCTTATTTGACGTTCGAAGTCTACCCGTAGCCGTTCTAGGCTCACAAATATCGCATTTATTACCAGATAATCGAAAAATGTTTAGATTTATTGACCGCAGGCTCATAGTCCGTGGGTCATTCTCATTTTTGACCATCGAGTCTTATAGAGGACGATGAGACGGAGCGAACGGTACCTTATTTGACGTTCTAAATCTACCCGTAGCCGTTCTAGGTTCAAGAATAACGCATTAATTACCAGATAATCGACAAATATTTAGGTTTATTGACCGCAGGCTCATAGTCCGTGGGTCATTCTGATTTTGGACGATCGAATCTTGTAGAAGACGAAGAGACGGAGCGAATCGTACCTTATTTGACGTTCTAAATCTACCCGCAGCCGTTATAGGCTCACAAATAGCGCATTTATTAGCAGATAATCGACAAATTTTTATGTTTATTGACCGCAGGCTCATAGTCCGTGGGTCATTCTGATTTTTGACCATCGATTCTTGTAGAGGACGATAAGTCGGAGCGAACGGTACCTTATTTAACGTTCTAAGTTTACTCGTAGCCGTTCTAGGCTCAAAAAAATATCGCATTTATTACCAGATAATCGACAAATGTTTAGGTTTATTGACCACAGGCTCATAGTCCGTGGGTCATTCTGATTTTTGACCATCGAATCTTGTAGAGGACGATGAGGCGGAGCGACCGGTACCTTATTTGACGTTCTAAATCTACCCGTAGCCGCTCTGGGCTCACAAATAGCCCATTAATTACCAGATAATCGACAAATATTTAGGTTTTTTGACCGCAGGCTCATAGTCCGTGGGTCATATTGATTTTTGACCATCGAATCTTGTAGAGGACGATGAGTCGTAGCTAACGGTACCTTATTTGACGTTCTAAGTCTACCCGTAGCCGTTCTAGGCTCAAAAATAGCGCATTTATTACCAGATAATCGACAAATTTTTAGGTTTATTGACCGCAGGCTCATAGTCCGTGGGTCATTCTGATTTTCGACCATCGAAACTTGTAGTGGACGATGAGGCGGAGCGAACGGTACCTTATTTGACGTTCGAAGTCTACCCGTAGCCGTTCTAGGCTCACAAATAGCGCATTTGTTACCAGATAATCGACAAAGTTTTAGGTTTATTGACCGCAGGATCATAGTCCGTGGGTCATTCTGATTTTTGACTATCGATTCTTGTAGAGGACGATGAGTCGGAGCGAACGGTACCTTATTTGACGTTCTAAATCTACCCGTAGCCGTTCTAGGCTCACAAATAGCGCATTACTTACCAGATAATCGACCAATTTTTAGGTTTTTTGACCGCAGGCTCATAGTCCGTGGGTCATTCTGATTTTTGACCATCGAATCTTGTTGACGACTATGAGGCGGTGCGAACGGTACCTTATTTGACGTTCTAAGTATACCCGTAGCGGTTCTAGGCTCACAAATAGCGCATTAATTACCTGATAATCGACCAATTTTTAGGTTTATTGACCGCAGGCTCATAGTCCGTTGGTCATTCTGATTTTTGACCATCGAATCTTGTAGATGACGATGAGGCGGAGCGAACGGTATTTATTTTACGTTCTAAGTCTACCCGTAGCCGTTCTAGGCTCACAAATAGCGCATTTATTACTAGATAATCGACAAAATGTTAGGTCTATTGACCGCAGGCTCATAGTCCGTGGGTCATTCTGATTTTTGACCATCGAATCTTGTAGAGGACGATGAGACGGAGCGAACGGTACCTTATTTGACGTTCTAAATAAACCCGTAGCCGTTCTAGGCTCAAAAATAGCGCATTAATTACCAGATAATCGACAAATTTTTAGGTTTTTTGACCGTAGGCTCATAGTCCGTGGGTCATATTGATTTTTGACCATCGAATCTTGTAGAGGACGATGAGTCGTAGCTAACGGTACCTTATTTGACGTTCTAAGTCTACCCGTAGCCGTTCTAGGCTCAAAAATAGCGCATTTATTACCAGATAATCGACAAATGTTTAGGTTTATTGACCGCAGGCTCATAGTCCGTGGGTCATTCTGATTTTCGACCATCGAAACTTGTAGGGGACGATGAGGCGGAGCGAACGGTACCTTATTTGAAGTTCGAAGTCTACCCGTAGCCGTTCTAGGCTCACAAATATCGCATTTATTACCAGATAATCGAAAAATGTTTAGATTTATTGACCGCAGGCTCATAGTCCGTGGGTCATTCTCAATTTTGACCATCGAGTCTTATAGAGGACGATGAGACGGAGCGAACGGTACCTTATTTTACGTTCTAAATCTACCCGTAGCCGTTCTAGGTTCAAGAATAACGCATTAATTACCAGTTAATCGACAAATATTTAGGTTTATTGACCGCAGGCTCATAGTCCGTGGGTCATTCTAATTTTTAACCATCGATTCTGGTAGAGGCCGGTGAGGCGGAGCGAACGGTACCTTATTTGACGTTTTAAGACTACCTGTAGCCATTCTAGGCTCAAAAATAGCGCATTTATTACCAGATAATCGACAAAATTTTAAGTTTATTGACCGCAGGCTCATAGTCCGTGGGTCATTCTGATTTTTGACCATCGAATCTTGTAGAGGACGATGAGACGGAGCGAACGGTACCTTATTTGACGTTCTAAATAAACCCGTAGCCGTTCTAGGCTCAAAAATAGCGCATTAATTACCAGATAATCGACAAATTTTTAGGTTTTTTGACCGCAGGCTCATAGTCCGTGGGTCATATTGATTTTTGACCATCGAATCTTGTAGAGGACGATGAGTCGTAGCTAACGGTACCTTATTTGACGTTCTAAGTCTACCCGTAGCCGTTCTAGGCTCAAAAATAGCGCATTTATTACCAGATAATCGACAAATTTTTAAGTTTATTGACCGCAGGCTCATAGTTCGTGGGTCATTCTAATTTTCGACCATCGAAACTTGTAGGGGACGATGAGGCGGAGCGAACGGTACCTTATTTGACGTTCGAAGTCTACCCGTAGTTGTTCTAGGCTCACAAATATCGCATTTATTACCAGATAATCGAAAAATGTTTAGATTTATTGACCGCAGGCTCATAGTCCGTGGGTCATTCTCATTTTTGACCATCGAGTCTTATAGAGGACGATGAGACGGAGCGAACGGTACCTTATTTGACGTTCTAAATCTACCCGTAGCCGTTCTAGGTTCAAGAATAACGCATTAATTACCAGATAATCGACAAATATTTAGGTTTATTGACCGCAGGCTCATAGTCCGTGGGTCATTCTGATTTTGGACGATCGAATCTTGTAGAGGACGAAGAGACGGAGCGAATCGTACCTTATTTGACGTTCTAAATCTACCCGCAGCCGTTCTAGGCTCACAAATAGCGCATTTATTAGCAGATAATCGACAAATTTTTATGTTTATTGACCGCAGGCTCATAGTCCGTGGGTCATTCTGATTTTTGACCATCGATTCTTGTAGAGGACGATAAGTCGGAGCGAACGGTACCTTATTTAACGTTCTAAGTTTACTCGTAGCCGTTCTAGGCTCAAAAAAATATCGCATTTATTACCAGATAATCGACAAATGTTTAGGTTTATTGACCACAGGCTCATAGTCCGTGGGTCATTCTGATTTTTGACCATCGAATCTTGTAGAGGACGATGAGGCGGAGCGACCGGTACCTTATTTGACGTTCTAAATCTACCCGTAGCCGCTCTGGGCTCACAAATAGCCCATTAATTACCTGATAATCGATTAATTTTTAGGTTTTTTAACCGCAGGCTCATAGTCCGTGGGTCATTCTGATTTTGGACCATCGAATCTTGTAGAGGGCGAAGCGACGGAGCGAACGGTACCTTATTTGACGTTCTAAATCTACCCGTAGCCGTTCTAGGCTCACAAATAGCGCATTAATTACCAGATAATCGACAAATTTTTAGGTTTTTTGACCGCAGGCTCATAGTCCGTGGGTCATATTGATTTTTGACCATCGAATCTTGTAGAGGACGATGAGTCGTAGCTAACGGTACCTTATTTGACGTTCTAAGTCTACCCGTAGCCGTTCTAGGCTCAAAAATAGCGCATTTATTACCAGATAATCGACAAATTTTTAGGTTTATTGACCGCAGGCTCATAGTCCGTGGGTCATTCTGATTTTCGACCATCGAAACTTGTAGTGGACGATGAGGCGGAGAGAACGGTACCTTATTTGACGTTCGAAGTCTACCCGTAGCCGTTCTAGGCTCACAAATAGCGCATTTGTTACCAGATAATCGACAAATTTTTAGGTTTATTGACCGCAGGATCATAGTCCGTGGGTCATTCTGATTTTTGACTATCGATTCTTGTAGAGGACGATGAGTCGGAGCGAACGGTACCTTATTTGACGTTCTAAATCTACCCGTAGCCGTTCTAGGCTCACAAATAGCGCATTACTTACCAGATAATCGACCAATTTTTAGGTTTTTTGACCGCAGGCTCATAGTCCGTGGGTCATTCTGATTTTTGACCATCGAATCTTGTAGACGACGATGAGGCGGAGCGAACGGTACCTTATTTGACGTTCTAAGTATACCCGTAGCGGTTCTAGGCTCACAAATAGCGCATTAATTACCTGATAATCGACCAATTTGTAGGTTTATTGACCGCAGGCTCATAGTCCGTTGGTCATTCTGATTTTTGACCATCGAATCTTGTAGATGACGATGAGGCGGAGCGAACGGTATTTAGTTTACGTTCTAAGTCTACCCGTAGCCGTTCTAGGCTCACAAATAGCGCATTTATTACTAGATAATCGACAAAATGTTAGGTCTATTGACCGCAGGCTCATAGTCCGTGGGTCATTCTGATTTTTGACCATCGAATCTTGTAGAGGACGATGAGACGGAGCGAACGGTACCTTATTTGACGTTCTAAATAAACCCGTAGCCGTTCTAGGCTCAAAAATAGCGCATTAATTACCAGATAATCGACAAATTTTTAGGTTTTTTGACCGTAGGCTCATAGTCCGTGGGTCATATTGATTTTTGACCATCGAATCTTGTAGAGGACGATGAGTCGTAGCTAACGGTACCTTATTTGACGTTCTAAGTCTACCCGTAGCCGTTCTAGGCTCAAAAATAGCGCATTTATTACCAGATAATCGACAAATTTTTAGGTTTATTGACCGCAGGCTCATAGTCCGTGGGTCATTCTGATTTTCGACCATCGAAACTTGTAGGGGACGATGAGGCGGAGCGAACGGTACCTTATTTGAAGTTCGAAGTCTACCCGTAGCCGTTCTAGGCTCACAAATATCGCATTTATTACCAGATAATCGAAAAATGTTTAGATTTATTGACCGCAGGCTCATAGTCCGTGGGTCATTCTCAATTTTGACCATCGAGTCTTATAGAGGACGATGAGACGGAGCGAACGGTACCTTATTTTACGTTCTAAATCTACCCGTAGCCGTTCTAGGTTCAAGAATAACGCAATAATTACCAGTTAATCGACAAATATTTAGGTTTATTGACCGCAGGCTCATAGTCCGTGGGTCATTCTAATTTTTAACCATCGATTCTGGTAGAGGCCGGTGAGGCGGAGCGAACGGTACCTTATTTGACGTTTTAAGACTACCTGTAGCCATTCTAGGCTCAAAAATAGCGCATTTATTACCAGATAATCGACAAATTTTTAAGTTTATTGACCGCAGGCTCATAGTCCGTGGGTCATTCTGATTTTTGACCATCGAATCTTGTAGAGGACGATGAGACGGAGCGAACGGTACCTTATTTGACGTTCTAAATAAACCCGTAGCCGTTCTAGGCTCAAAAATAGCGCATTAATTACCAGATAATCGACAAATTTTTAGGTTTTTTGACCGCAGGCTCATAGTCCGTGGGTCATATTGATTTTTGACCATCGAATCTTGTAGAGGACGATGAGTCGTAGCTAACGGTACCTTATTTGACGTTCTAAGTCTACCCGTAGCCGTTCTAGGCTCAAAAATAGCGCATTTATTACCAGATAATCGACAAATTTTTAGGTTTATTGACCGCAGGCTCATAGTCCGTGGGTCATTCTGATTTTCGACCATCGAAACTTGTAGTGGACGATGAGGCGGAGCGAACGGTACCTTATTTGACGTTCGAAGTCTACCCGTAGCCGTTCTAGGCTCACAAATAGCGCATTTGTTACCAGATAATCGACAAATTTTTAGGTTTATTGACCGCAGGATCATAGTCCGTGGGTCATTCTGATTTTTGACTATCGATTCTTGTAGAGGACGATGAGTCGGAGCGAACGGTACCTTATTTGACGTTCTAAGTATACCCGTAGCGGTTCTAGGCTCACAAATAGCGCATTAATTACCTGATAATCGACCAATTTTTAGGTTTATTGACCGCAGGCTCATAGTCCGTTGGTCATTCTGATTTTTGACCATCGAATCTTGTAGATGACGATGAGGCGGAGCGAACGGTATTTATTTTACGTTCTAAGTCTACCCGTAGCCGTTCTAGGCTCACAAATAGCGCATTTATTACTAGATAATCGACAAAATGTTAGGTCTATTGACCGCAGGCTCATAGTCCGTGGGTCATTCTGATTTTTGACCATCGAATCTTGTAGAGGACGATGAGACGGAGCGAACGGTACCTTATTTGACGTTCTAAATAAACCCGTAGCCGTTCTAGGCTCAAAAATAGCGCATTAATTACCAGATAATCGACAAATTTTTAGGTTTTTTGACCGTAGGCTCATAGTCCGTGGGTCATATTGATTTTTGACCATCGAATCTTGTAGAGGACGATGAGTCGTAGCTAACGGTACCTTATTTGACGTTCTAAGTCTACCCGTAGCCGTTCTAGGCTCAAAAATAGCGCATTTATTACCAGATAATCGACAAATTTTTAGGTTTATTGACCGCAGGCTCATAGTCCGTGGGTCATTCTGATTTTCGACCATCGAAACTTGTAGGGGACGATGAGGCGGAGCGAACGGTACCTTATTTGAAGTTCGAAGTCTACCCGTAGCCGTTCTAGGCTCACAAATATCGCATTTATTACCAGATAATCGAAAAATGTTTAGATTTATTGACCGCAGGCTCATAGTCCGTGGGTCATTCTCAATTTTGACCATCGAGTCTTATAGAGGACGATGAGACGGAGCGAACGGTACCTTATTTTACGTTCTAAATCTACCCGTAGCCGTTCTAGGTTCAAGAATAACGCATTAATTACCAGTTAATCGACAAATATTTAGGTTTATTGACCGCAGGCTCATAGTCCGTGGGTCATTCTAATTTTTAACCATCGATTCTGGTAGAGGCCGGTGAGGCGGAGCGAACGGTACCTTATTTGACGTTTTAAGACTACCTGTAGCCATTCTAGGCTCAAAAATAGCGCATTTATTACCAGATAATCGACAAATTTTTAAGTTTATTGACCGCAGGCTCATAGTCCGTGGGTCATTCTGATTTTTGACCATCGAATCTTGTAGAGGACGATGAGACGGAGCGAACGGTACCTTATTTGACGTTCTAAATAAACCCGTAGCCGTTCTAGGCTCAAAAATAGCGCATTAATTACCAGATAATTGACAAATTTTTAGGTTTTTTGACCGCAGGCTCATAGTCCGTGGGTCATATTGATTTTTGACCATCGAATCTTGTAGAGGACGATGAGTCGTAGCTAACGGTACCTTATTTGACGTTCTAAGTCTACCCGTAGCCGTTCTAGGCTCAAAAATAACGCATTTATTACCAGATAATCGACAAATTTTTAGGTTTATTGACCGCAGGCTCATAGTTCGTGGGTCATTCTAATTTTCGACCATCGAAACTTGTAGGGGACGATGAGGCGGAGCGAACGGTACCTTATTTGACGTTCGAAGTCTACCCGTAGCCGTTCTAGGCTCACAAATATCGCATTTATTACCAGATAATCGAAAAATGTTTAGATTTATTGACCGCAGGCTCATAGTCCGTGGGTCATTCTCATTTTTGACCATCGAGTCTTATAGAGGACGATGAGACGGAGCGAACGGTACCTTATTTGACGTTCTAAATCTACCCGTAGCCGTTCTAGGTTCAAGAATAACGCATTAATTACCAGATAATCGACAAATATTTAGGTTTATTGACCGCAGGCTCATAGTCCGTGGGTCATTCTGATTTTGGACGATCGAATCTTGTAGAGGACGAAGAGACGGAGCGAATCGTACCTTATTTGACGTTCTAAATCTACCCGCAGCCGTTATAGGCTCACAAATAGCGCATTTATTAGCAGATAATCGACAAATTTTTATGTTTATTGACCGCAGGCTCATAGTCCGTGGGTCATTCTGATTTTTGACCATCGATTCTTGTAGACGACGATAAGTCGGAGCGAACGGTACCTTATTTAACGTTCTAAGTTTACTCGTAGCCGTTCTAGGCTCAAAAAAATATCGCATTTATTACCAGATAATCGACAAATGTTTAGGTTTATTGACCACAGGCTCATAGTCCGTGGGTCATTCTGATTTTTGACCATCGAATCTTGTAGAGGACGATGAGGCGGAGCGACCGGTACCTTATTTGACGTTCTAAATCTACCCGTAGCCGCTCTGGGCTCACAAATAGCCCATTAATTACCAGATAATCGACAAATATTTAGGTTTTTTGACCGCAGGCTCATAGTCCGTGGGTCATATTGATTTTTGACCATCGAATCTTGTAGAGGACGATGAGTCGTAGCTAACGGTACCTTATTTGACGTTCTAAGTCTACCCGTAGCCGTTCTAGGCTCAAAAATAGCGCATTTGTTACCAGATAATCGACAAATTTTTAGGTTTATTGACCGCAGGCTCATAGTCCGTGGGTCATTCTGATTTTCGACCATCGAAACTTGTAGTGGACGATGAGGCGGAGCGAACGGTACCTTATTTGACGTTCGAAGTCTACCCGTAGCCGTTCTAGGCTCACAAATAGCGCATTTGTTACCAGATAATCGACAAATTTTTAGGTTTATTGACCGCAGGATCATAGTCCGTGGGTCATTCTGATTTTTGACTATCGATTCTTGTAGAGGACGATGAGTCGGAGCGAACGGTACCTTATTTGACGTTCTAAATCTACCCGTAGCCGTTCTAGGCTCACAAATAGCGCATTACTTACCAGATAATCGACCAATTTTTAGGTTTTTTGACCGCAGGCTCATAGTCCGTGGGTCATTCTGATTTTTGACCATCGAATCTTGTTGACGACTATGAGGCGGTGCGAACGGTACCTTATTTGACGTTCTAAGTATACCCGTAGCGGTTCTAGGCTCACAAATAGCGCATTAATTACCTGATAATCGACCAATTTTTAGGTTTATTGACCGCAGGCTCATAGTCCGTTGGTCATTCTGATTTTTGACCATCGAATCTTGTAGATGACGATGAGGCGGAGCGAACGGTATTTATTTTACGTTCTAAGTCTACCCGTAGCCGTTCTAGGCTCACAAATAGCGCATTTATTACTAGATAATCGACAAAATGTTAGGTCTATTGACCGCAGGCTCATAGTCCGTGGGTCATTCTGATTTTTGACCATCGAATCTTGTAGAGGACGATGAGACGGAGCGAACGGTACCTTATTTGACGTTCTAAATAAACCCGTAGCCGTTCTAGGCTCAAAAATAGCGCATTAATTACCAGATAATCGACAAATTTTTAGGTTTTTTGACCGTAGGCTCATAGTCCGTGGGTCATATTGATTTTTGACCATCGAATCTTGTAGAGGACGATGAGTCGTAGCTAACGGTACCTTATTTGACGTTCTAAGTCTACCCGTAGCCGTTCTAGGCTCAAAAATAGCGCATTTATTACCAGATAATCGACAAATGTTTAGGTTTATTGACCGCAGGCTCATAGTCCGTGGGCCATTCTGATTTTCGACCATCGAAACTTGTAGGGGACGATGAGGCGGAGCGAACGGTACCTTATTTGAAGTTCGAAGTCTACCCGTAGCCGTTCTAGGCTCACAAATATCGCATTTATTACCAGATAATCGAAAAATGTTTAGATTTATTGACCGCAGGCTCATAGTCCGTGGGTCATTCTCAATTTTGACCATCGAGTCTTATAGAGGACGATGAGACGGAGCGAACGGTACCTTATTTTACGTTCTAAATCTACCCGTAGCCGTTCTAGGTTCAAGAATAACGCATTAATTACCAGTTAATCGACAAATATTTAGGTTTATTGACCGCAGGCTCATAGTCCGTGGGTCATTCTAATTTTTAACCATCGATTCTGGTAGAGGCCGGTGAGGCGGAGCGAACGGTACCTTATTTGACGTTTTAAGACTACCTGTAGCCATTCTAGGCTCAAAAATAGCGCATTTGTTACCAGATAATCGACAAATTTTTAAGTTTATTGACCGCAGGCTCATAGTCCGTGGGTCATTCTGATTTTTGACCATCGAATCTTGTAGAGGACGATGAGACGGAGCGAACGGTACCTTATTTGACGTTCTAAATAAACCCGTAGCCGTTCTAGGCTCAAAAATAGCGCATTAATTACCAGATAATCGACAAATTTTTAGGTTTTTTGACCGCAGGCTCATAGTCCGTGGGTCATATTGATTTTTGACCATCGTATCTTGTAGAGGACGATGAGTCGTAGCTAACGGTACCTTATTTGACGTTCTAAGTCTACCCGTAGCCGTTCTAGGCTCAAAAATAGCGCATTTATTACCAGATAATCGACAAATTTTTAGGTTTATTGACCGCAGGCTCATAGTTCGTGGGTCATTCTAATTTTCGACCATCGAAACTTGTAGGGGACGATGAGGCGGAGCGAACGGTACCTTATTTGACGTTCGAAGTCTACCCGTAGCCGTTCTAGGCTCACAAATATCGCATTTATTACCAGATAATCGAAAAATGTTTAGATTTATTGACCGCAGGCTCATAGTCCGTGGGTCATTCTCATTTTTGACCATCGAGTCTTATAGAGGACGATGAGACGGAGCGAACGGTACCTTATTTGACGTTCTAAATCTACCCGTAGCCGTTCTAGGTTCAAGAATAACGCATTAATTACCAGATAATCGACAAATATTTAGGTTTATTGACCGCAGGCTCATAGTCCGTGGGTCATTCTGATTTTGGACGATCGAATCTTGTAGAGGACGAAGAGACGGAGCGAATCGTACCTTATTTGACGTTCTAAATCTACCCGCAGCCGTTCTAGGCTCACAAATAGCGCATTTATTAGCAGATAATCGACAAATTTTTATGTTTATTGACCGCAGGCTCATAGTCCGTGGGTCATTCTGATTTTTGACCATCGATTCTTGTAGAGGACGATAAGTCGGAGCGAACGGTACCTTATTTAACGTTCTAAGTTTACTCGTAGCCGTTCTAGGCTCAAAAAAATATCGCATTTATTACCAGATAATCGACAAATGTTTAGGTTTATTGACCACAGGCTCATAGTCCGTGGGTCATTCTGATTTTTGACCATCGAATCTTGTAGAGGACGATGAGGCGGAGCGACCGGTACCTTATTTGACGTTCTAAATCTACCCGTAGCCGCTCTGGGCTCACAAATAGCCCATTAATTACCTGATAATCGATTAATTTTTAGGTTTTTTAACCGCAGGCTCATAGTCCGTGGGTCATTCTGATTTTGGACCATCGAATCTTGTAGAGGGCGAAGCGACGGAGCGAACGGTACCTTATTTGACGTTCTAAATCTACCCGTAGCCGTTCTAGGCTCACAAATAGCGCATTAATTACCAGATAATCGACAAATTTGTAGGTTTTATGACCGCAGGCTCATAGTCCGTGGGTCATTTTGATTTTTGACCATCGAATCTTGTAGAGGTCGATGAGGCGGAGCGAACGGTAACTTATTTGACGTTCTAAGTCTACCCGTAGCCGTTCTAGGCTCACAAATAGCGCATTTATTACCAGATAATCGACAAATTTTTAGGTTTATTGACCGCAGGATCATAGTCCGTGGGTCATTCTGATTTTTGACTATCGATTCTTGTAGAGGACGATGAGTCGGAGCGAACGGTACCTTATTTGACGTTCTAAATCTACCGTAGCCGTTCTAGGCTCACAAATAGCGCATTACTTACCAGATAATCGACCAATTTTTAGGTTTTTTGACCGCAGGCTCATAGTCCGTGGGTCATTCTGATTTTTGACCATCGAATCTTGTAGACGACGATGAGGCGGAGCGAACGGTACCTTATTTGACGTTCTAAGTATACCCGTAGCGGTTCTAGGCTCACAAATAGCGCATTAATTACCTGATAATCGACCAATTTTTAGGTTTTTTGACCGCAGGCTCATAGTCCGTGGGTCATTCTGATTTTTGACCATCGAATCTTGTAGATGACGATGAGGCGGAGCGTACGGTATTTATTTTACGTTCTAAGTCTACCCGTATCCGTTCTAGGCTCACAAATAGCGCATTTATTACCAGATAATCGACAAAATGTTAGGTCTATTGACCGCAGGCTCATAGTCCGTGGGTCATTCTGATTTTTGACCATCGAATCTTGTAGAGGACGATGAGACGGAGCGAACGGTACCTTATTTGACGTTCTAAATAAACCCGTAGCCGTTCTAGGCTCAAAAATAGCGCATTAATTACCAGATAATCGACAAATTTTTAGGTTTTTTGACCGCAGGCTCATAGTCCGTGGGTCATATTGATTTTTGACCATCGAATCTTGTAGATGACGATGAGTCTTAGCTAACGGTACCTTATTTGACGTTCTAAGTCTACCCGTAGCCGTTCTAGGCTCAAAAATAGCGCATTTATTACCAGATAATCGACAAATTTTTAGGTTTATTGACCGCAGGCTCATAGTCCGTGGGTCATTCTGATTTTCGACCATCGAAACTTGTAGGGGACGATGAGGCGGAGCGAACGGTACCTTATTTGAAGTTCGAAGTCTACCCGTAGCCGTTCTAGGCTCACAAATATCGCATTTATTACCAGATAATCGAAAAATGTTTAGATTTATTGACCGCAGACTCATAGTCCGTGGGTCATTCTCAATTTTGACCATCGAGTCTTATAGAGGACGATGAGACGGAGCGAACGGTACCTTATTTTACGTTCTAAATCTACCCGTAGCCGTTCTAGGTTCAAGAATAACGCATTAATTACCAGATAATCGACAAATATTTAGGTTTATTGACCGCAGGCTCATAGTCCGTGGGTCATTCTAATTTTTAACCATCGATTCTGGTAGAGGCCGGTGAGGCGGAGCGAACGGTACCTTATTTGACGTTTTAAGACTACCTGTAGCCATTCTAGGCTCAAAAATAGCGCATTTATTACCAGATAATCGACAAATTTTTAAGTTTATTGACCGCAGGCTCATAGTCCGTGGGTCATTCTGATTTTTGACCATCGAATCTTGTAGAGGACGATGAGACGGAGCGAACGGTACCTTATTTGACGTTCTAAATAAACCCGTAGCCGTTCTAGGCTCAAAAATAGCGCATTAATTACCAGATAATCGACAAATTTTTAGGTTTTTTGACCGCAGGCTCATAGTCCGTGGGTCATATTGATTTTTGACCATCGAATCTTGTAGACGACGATGAGTCTTAGCTAACGGTACCTTATTTGACGTTCTAAGTCTACCCGTAGCCGTTCTAGGCTCAAAAATAGCGCATTTATTACCAGATAATCGACAAATTTTTAGGTTTATTGACCGCAGGCTCATAGTCCGTGGGTCATTCTGATTTTCGACCATCGAAACTTGTAGTGGACGATGAGGCGGAGCGAACGGTACCTTATTTGACGTTCGAAGTCTACCCGTAGCCGTTCTAGGCTCACAAATAGCGCATTTGTTACCAGATAATCGACAAATTTTTAGGTTTATTGACCGCAGGATCATAGTCCGTGGGTCATTCTGATTTTTGACTATCGATTCTTGTAGAGGACGATGAGTCGGAGCGAACGGTACCTTATTTGACGTTCTAAATCTACCCGTAGCCGTTCTAGGCTCACAAATAGCGCATTACTTACCAGATAATCGACCAATTTTTAGGTTTTTTGACCGCAGGCTCATAGTCCCAGGGTCATTCTGATTTTTGACCATCGAATCTTGTAGACGACGATGAGGCGGAGCGAACGGTACCTTATTTGACGTTCTAAGTATACCCGTAGCGGTTCTAGGCTCACAAATAGCGCATTAATTACCTGATAATCGACCAATTTTTAGGTTTATTGACCGCAGGCTCATAGTCCGTTGGTCATTCTGATTTTTGACCATCGAATCTTGTAGATGACGATGAGGCGGAGCGAACGGTATTTATTTTACGTTCTAAGTCTACCCGTAGCCGTTCTAGGCTCACAAATAGCGCATTTATTACTAGATAATCGACAAAATGTTAGGTCTATTGACCGCAGGCTCATAGTCCGTGGGTCATTCTGATTTTTGACCATCGAATCTTGTAGAGGACGATGAGACGGAGCGAACGGGACCTTATTTGACGTTCTAAATAAACCCGTAGCCGTTCTAGGCTCAAAAATAGCGCATTAATTACCAGATAATCGACAAATTTTTAGGTTTTTTGACCGTAGGCTCATAGTCCGTGGGTCATATTGATTTTTGACCATCGAATCTTGTAGAGGACGATGAGTCGTAGCTAACGGTACCTTATTTGACGTTCTAAGTCTACCCGTAGCCGTTCTAGGCTCAAAAATAGCGCATTTATTACCAGATAATCGACAAATTTTTAGGTTTATTGACCGCAGGCTCATAGTCCGTGGGTCATTCTGATTTTCGACCATCGAAACTTGTAGGGGACGATGAGGCGGAGCGAACGGTACCTTATTTGAAGTTCGAAGTCTACCCGTAGCCGTTCTAGGCTCACAAATATCGCATTTATTACCAGATAATCGAAAAATGTTTAGATTTATTGACCGCAGGCTCATAGTCCGTGGGTCATTCTCAATTTTGACCATCGAGTCTTATAGAGGACGATGAGACGGAGCGAACGGTACCTTATTTTACGTTCTAAATCTACCCGTAGCCGTTCTAGGTTCAAGAATAACGCATTAATTACCAGTTAATCGACAAATATTTAGGTTTATTGACCGCAGGCTCATAGTCCGTGGGTCATTCTAATTTTTAACCATCGATTCTGGTAGAGGCCGGTGAGGCGGAGCGAACGGTACCTTATTTGACGTTTTAAGACTACCTGTAGCCATTCTAGGCTCAAAAATAGCGCATTTATTACCAGATAATCGACAAATTTTTAAGTTTATTGACCGCAGGCTCATAGTCCGTGGGTCATTCTGATTTTTGACCATCGAATCTTGTAGAGGACGATGAGACGGAGCGAACGGTACCTTATTTGACGTTCTAAATAAACCCGTAGCCGTTCTAGGCAAAAAAATAGCGCATTAATTACCAGATAATTGACAAATTTTTAGGTTTTTTGACCGCAGGCTCATAGTCCGTGGGTCATATTGATTTTTGACCATCGAATCTTGTAGAGGACGATGAGTCGTAGCTAACGGTACCTTATTTGACGTTCTAAGTCTACCCGTAGCCGTTCTAGGCTCAAAAATAACGCATTTATTACCAGATAATCGACAAATTTTTAGGTTTATTGACCGCAGGCTCATAGTTCGTGGGTCATTCTAATTTTCGACCATCGAAACTTGTAGGGGACGATGAGGCGGAGCGAACGGTACTTTATTTGACGTTCGAAGTCTACCCGTAGCCGTTCTAGGCTCACAAATATCGCATTTATTACCAGATAATCGAAAAATGTTTAGATTTATTGACCGCAGGCTCATAGTCCGTGGGTCATTCTCATTTTTGACCATCGAGTCTTATAGAGGACGATGAGACGGAGCGAACGGTACCTTATTTGACGTTCTAAATCTACCCGTAGCCGTTCTAGGTTCAAGAATAACGCATTAATTACCAGATAATCGACAAATATTTAGGTTTATTGACCGCAGGCTCATAGTCCGTGGGTCATTCTGATTTTGGACGATCGAATCTTGTAGAGGACGAAGAGACGGAGCGAATCGTACCTTATTTGACGTTCTAAATCTACCCGCAGCCGTTATAGGCTCACAAATAGCGCATTTATTAGCAGATAATCGACAAATTTTTATGTTTATTGACCGCAGGCTCATAGTCCGTGGGTCATTCTGATTTTTGACCATCGATTCTTGTAGAGGACGATAAGTCGGAGCGAACGGTACCTTATTTAACGTTCTAAGTTTACTCGTAGCCGTTCTAGGCTCAAAAAAATATCGCATTTATTACCAGATAATCGACAAATGTTTAGGTTTATTGACCACAGGCTCATAGTCCGTGGGTCATTCTGATTTTTGACCATCGAATCTTGTAGAGGACGATGAGGCGGAGCGACCGGTACCTTATTTGACGTTCTAAATCTACCCGTAGCCGCTCTGGCCTCACAAATAGCCCATTAATTACCAGATAATCGACAAATATTTAGGTTTTTTGACCGCAGGCTCATAGTCCGTGGGTCATATTGATTTTTGACCATCGAATCTTGTAGAGGACGATGAGTCGTAGCTAACGGTACCTTATTTGACGTTCTAAGTCTACCCGTAGCCGTTCTAGGCTCAAAAATAGCGCATTTATTACCAGATAATCGACAAATTTTTAGGTTTATTGACCGCAGGCTCATAGTCCGTGGGTCATTCTGATTTTCGACCATCGAAACTTGTAGTGGACGATGAGGCGGAGCGAACGGTACCTTATTTGACGTTCGAAGTCTACCCGTAGCCGTTCTAGGCTCACAAATAGCGCATTTGTTACCAGATAATCGACAAATTTTTAGGTTTATTGACCGCAGGATCATAGTCCGTGGGTCATTCTGATTTTTGACTATCGATTCTTGTAGAGGACGATGAGTCGGAGCGAACGGTACCTTATTTGACGTTCTAAATCTACCCGTAGCCGTTCTAGGCTCACAAATAGCGCATTACTTACCAGATAATCGACCAATTTTTAGGTTTTTTGACCGCAGGCTCATAGTCCGTGGGTCATTCTGATTTTTGACCATCGAATCTTGTTGACGACTATGAGGCGGTGCGAACGGTACCTTATTTGACGTTCTAAGTATACCCGTAGCGGTTCTAGGCTCACAAATAGCGCATTAATTACCTGATAATCGACCAATTTTTAGGTTTATTGACCGCAGGCTCATAGTCCGTTGGTCATTCTGATTTTTGACCATCGAATCTTGTAGATGACGATGAGGCGGAGCGAACGGTATTTATTTTACGTTCTAAGTCTACCCGTAGCCGTTCTAGGCTCACAAATAGCGCATTTATTACTAGATAATCGACAAAATGTTAGGTCTATTGACCGCAGGCTCATAGTCCGTGGGTCATTCTGATTTTTGACCATCGAATCTTGTAGAGGACGATGAGACGGAGCGAACGGTACCTTATTTGACGTTCTAAATAAACCCGTAGCCGTTCTAGGCTCAAAAATAGCGCATTAATTACCAGATAATCGACAAATTTTTAGGTTTTTTGACCGTAGGCTCATAGTCCGTGGGTCATATTGATTTTTGACCATCGAATCTTGTAGAGGACGATGAGTCGTAGCTAACGGTACCTTATTTGACGTTCTAAGTCTACCCGTAGCCGTTCTAGGCTCAAAAATAGCGCATTTATTACCAGATAATCGACAAATGTTTAGGTTTATTGACCGCAGGCTCATAGTCCGTGGGTCATTCTGATTTTCGACCATCGAAACTTGTAGGGGACGATGAGGCGGAGCGAACGGTACCTTATTTGAAGTTCGAAGTCTACCCGTAGCCGTTCTAGGCTCACAAATATCGCATTTATTACCAGATAATCGAAAAATGTTTAGATTTATTGACCGCAGGCTCATAGTCCGTGGGTCATTCTCAATTTTGACCATCGAGTCTTATAGAGGACGATGAGACGGAGCGAACGGTACCTTATTTTACGTTCTAAATCTACCCGTAGCCGTTCTAGGTTCAAGAATAACGCATTAATTACCAGTTAATCGACAAATATTTAGGTTTATTGACCGCAGGCTCATAGTCCGTGGGTCATTCTAATTTTTAACCATCGATTCTGGTAGAGGCCGGTGAGGCGGAGCGAACGGTACCTTATTTGACGTTTTAAGACTACCTGTAGCCATTCTAGGCTCAAAAATAGCGCATTTATTACCAGATAATCGACAAAATTTTAAGTTTATTGACCGCAGGCTCATAGTCCGTGGGTCATTCTGATTTTTGACCATCGAATCTTGTAGAGGACGATGAGACGGAGCGAACGGTACCTTATTTGACGTTCTAAATAAACCCGTAGCCGTTCTAGGCTCAAAAATAGCGCATTAATTACCAGATAATCGACAAATTTTTAGGTTTTTTGACCGCAGGCTCATAGTCCGTGGGTCATATTGATTTTTGACCATCGAATCTTGTAGAGGACGATGAGTCGTAGCTAACGGTACCTTATTTGACGTTCTAAGTCTACCCGTAGCCGTTCTAGGCTCAAAAATAGCGCATTTATTACCAGATAATCGACAAATTTTTAAGTTTATTGACCGCAGGCTCATAGTTCGTGGGTCATTCTAATTTTCGACCATCGAAACTTGTAGGGGACGATGAGGCGGAGCGAACGGTACCTTATTTGACGTTCGAAGTCTACCCGTAGTTGTTCTAGGCTCACAAATATCGCATTTATTACCAGATAATCGAAAAATGTTTAGATTTATTGACCGCAGGCTCATAGTCCGTGGGTCATTCTCATTTTTGACCATCGAGTCTTATAGAGGACGATGAGACGGAGCGAACGGTACCTTATTTGACGTTCTAAATCTACCCGTAGCCGTTCTAGGTTCAAGAATAACGCATTAATTACCAGATAATCGACAAATATTTAGGTTTATTGACCGCAGGCTCATAGTCCGTGGGTCATTCTGATTTTGGACGATCGAATCTTGTAGAGGACGAAGAGACGGAGCGAATCGTACCTTATTTGACGTTCTAAATCTACCCGCAGCCGTTCTAGGCTCACAAATAGCGCATTTATTAGCAGATAATCGACAAATTTTTATGTTTATTGACCGCAGGCTCATAGTCCGTGGGTCATTCTGATTTTTGACCATCGATTCTTGTAGAGGACGATAAGTCGGAGCGAACGGTACCTTATTTAACGTTCTAAGTTTACTCGTAGCCGTTCTAGGCTCAAAAAAATATCGCATTTATTACCAGATAATCGACAAATGTTTAGGTTTATTGACCACAGGCTCATAGTCCGTGGGTCATTCTGATTTTTGACCATCGAATCTTGTAGAGGACGATGAGGCGGAGCGACCGGTACCTTATTTGACGTTCTAAATCTACCCGTAGCCGCTCTGGGCTCACAAATAGCCCATTAATTACCTGATAATCGATTAATTTTTAGGTTTTTTAACCGCAGGCTCATAGTCCGTGGGTCATTCTGATTTTGGACCATCGAATCTTGTAGAGGGCGAAGCGACGGAGCGAACGGTACCTTATTTGACGTTCTAAATCTACCCGTAGCCGTTCTAGGCTCACAAATAGCGCATTAATTACCAGATAATCGACAAATTTTTAGGTTTTTTGACCGCAGGCTCATAGTCCGTGGGTCATATTGATTTTTGACCATCGAATCTTGTAGAGGACGATGAGTCGTAGCTAACGGTACCTTATTTGACGTTCTAAGTCTACCCGTAGCCGTTCTAGGCTCAAAAATAGCGCATTTATTACCAGATAATCGACAAATTTTTAGGTTTATTGACCGCAGGCTCATAGTCCGTGGGTCATTCTGATTTTCGACCATCGAAACTTGTAGTGGACGATGAGGCGGAGAGAACGGTACCTTATTTGACGTTCGAAGTCTACCCGTAGCCGTTCTAGGCTCACAAATAGCGCATTTGTTACCAGATAATCGACAAATTTTTAGGTTTATTGACCGCAGGATCATAGTCCGTGGGTCATTCTGATTTTTGACTATCGATTCTTGTAGAGGACGATGAGTCGGAGCGAACGGTACCTTATTTGACGTTCTAAATCTACCCGTAGCCGTTCTAGGCTCACAAATAGCGCATTACTTACCAGATAATCGACCAATTTTTAGGTTTTTTGACCGCAGGCTCATAGTCCGTGGGTCATTCTGATTTTTGACCATCGAATCTTGTAGACGACGATGAGGCGGAGCGAACGGTACCTTATTTGACGTTCTAAGTATACCCGTAGCGGTTCTAGGCTCACAAATAGCGCATTAATTACCTGATAATCGACCAATTTGTAGGTTTATTGACCGCAGGCTCATAGTCCGTTGGTCATTCTGATTTTTGACCATCGAATCTTGTAGATGACGATGAGGCGGAGCGAACGGTATTTAGTTTACGTTCTAAGTCTACCCGTAGCCGTTCTAGGCTCACAAATAGCGCATTTATTACTAGATAATCGACAAAATGTTAGGTCTATTGACCGCAGGCTCATAGTCCGTGGGTCATTCTGATTTTTGACCATCGAATCTTGTAGAGGACGATGAGACGGAGCGAACGGTACCTTATTTGACGTTCTAAATAAACCCGTAGCCGTTCTAGGCTCAAAAATAGCGCATTAATTACCAGATAATCGACAAATTTTTAGGTTTTTTGACCGTAGGCTCATAGTCCGTGGGTCATATTGATTTTTGACCATCGAATCTTGTAGAGGACGATGAGTCGTAGCTAACGGTACCTTATGTGACGTTCTAAGTCTACCCGTAGCCGTTCTAGGCTCAAAAATAGCGCATTTATTACCAGATAATCGACAAATTTTTAGGTTTATTGACCGCAGGCTCATAGTCCGTGGGTCATTCTGATTTTCGACCATCGAAACTTGTAGGGGACGATGAGGCGGAGCGAACGGTACCTTATTTGAAGTTCGAAGTCTACCCGTAGCCGTTCTAGGCTCACAAATATCGCATTTATTACCAGATAATCGAAAAATGTTTAGATTTATTGACCGCAGGCTCATAGTCCGTGGGTCATTCTCAATTTTGATCATCGAGTCTTATAGAGGACGATGAGACGGAGCGAACGGTACCTTATTTTACGTTCTAAATCTACCCGTAGCCGTTCTAGGTTCAAGAATAACGCAATAATTACCAGTTAATCGACAAATATTTAGGTTTATTGACCGCAGGCTCATAGTCCGTGGGTCATTCTAATTTTTAACCATCGATTCTGGTAGAGGCCGGTGAGGCGGAGCGAACGGTACCTTATTTGACGTTTTAAGACTACCTGTAGCCATTCTAGGCTCAAAAATAGCGCATTTATTACCAGATAATCGACAAATTTTTAAGTTTATTGACCGCAGGCTCATAGTCCGTGGGTCATTCTGATTTTTGACCATCGAATCTTGTAGAGGACGATGAGACGGAGCGAACGGTACCTTATTTGACGTTCTAAATAAACCCGTAGCCGTTCTAGGCTCAAAAATAGCGCATTAATTACCAGATAATCGACAAATTTTTAGGTTTTTTGACCGCAGGCTCATAGTCCGTGGGTCATATTGATTTTTGACCATCGAATCTTGTAGAGGACGATGAGTCGTAGCTAACGGTACCTTATTTGACGTTCTAAGTCTACCCGTAGCCGTTCTAGGCTCAAAAATAGCGCATTTATTACCAGATAATCGACAAATTTTTAGGTTTATTGACCGCAGGCTCATAGTCCGTGGGTCATTCTGATTTTCGACCATCGAAACTTGTAGTGGACGATGAGGCGGAGCGAACGGTACCTTATTTGACGTTCGAAGTCTACCCGTAGCCGTTCTAGGCTCACAAATAGCGCATTTGTTACCAGATAATCGACAAATTTTTAGGTTTATTGACCGCAGGATCATAGTCCGTGGGTCATTCTGATTTTTGACTATCGATTCTTGTAGAGGACGATGAGTCGGAGCGAACGGTACCTTATTTGACGTTCTAAGTATACCCGTAGCGGTTCTAGGCTCACAAATAGCGCATTAATTACCTGATAATCGACCAATTTTTAGGTTTATTGACCGCAGGCTCATAGTCCGTTGGTCATTCTGATTTTTGACCATCGAATCTTGTAGATGACGATGAGGCGGAGCGAACGGTATTTATTTTACGTTCTAAGTCTACCCGTAGCCGTTCTAGGCTCACAAATAGCGCATTTATTACTAGATAATCGACAAAATGTTAGGTCTATTGACCGCAGGCTCATAGTCCGTGGGTCATTCTGATTTTTGACCATCGAATCTTGTAGAGGACGATGAGACGGAGCGAACGGTACCTTATTTGACGTTCTAAATAAACCCGTAGCCGTTCTAGGCTCAAAAATAGCGCATTAATTACCAGATAATCGACAAATTTTTAGGTTTTTTGACCGTAGGCTCATAGTCCGTGGGTCATATTGATTTTTGACCATCGAATCTTGTAGAGGACGATGAGTCGTAGCTAACGGTACCTTATTTGACGTTCTAAGTCTACCCGTAGCCGTTCTAGGCTCAACAATAGCGCATTTATTACCAGATAATCGACAAATTTTTAGGTTTATTGACCGCAGGCTCATAGTCCGTGGGTCATTCTGATTTTCGACCATCGAAACTTGTAGGGGACGATGAGGCGGAGCGAACGGTACCTTATTTGAAGTTCGAAGTCTACCCGTAGCCGTTCTAGGCTCACAAATATCGCATTTATTACCAGATAATCGAAAAATGTTTAGATTTATTGACCGCAGGCTCATAGTCCGTGGGTCATTCTCAATTTTGACCATCGAGTCTTATAGAGGACGATGAGACGGAGCGAACGGTACCTTATTTTACGTTCTAAATCTACCCGTAGCCGTTCTAGGTTCAAGAATAACGCATTAATTACCAGTTAATCGACAAATATTTAGGTTTATTGACCGCAGGCTCATAGTCCGTGGGTCATTCTAATTTTTAACCATCGATTCTGGTAGAGGCCGGTGAGGCGGAGCGAACGGTACCTTATTTGACGTTTTAAGACTACCTGTAGCCATTCTAGGCTCAAAAATAGCGCATTTATTACCAGATAATCGACAAATTTTTAAGTTTATTGACCGCAGGCTCATAGTCCGTGGGTCATTCTGATTTTTGACCATCGAATCTTGTAGAGGACGATGAGACGGAGCGAACGGTACCTTATTTGACGTTCTAAATAAACCCGTAGCCGTTCTAGGCTCAAAAATAGCGCATTAATTACCAGATAATTGACAAATTTTTAGGTTTTTTGACCGCAGGCTCATAGTCCGTGGGTCATATTGATTTTTGACCATCGAATCTTGTAGAGGACGATGAGTCGTAGCTAACGGTACCTTATTTGACGTTCTAAGTCTACCCGTAGCCGTTCTAGGCTCAAAAATAACGCATTTATTACCAGATAATCGACAAATTTTTAGGTTTATTGACCGCAGGCTCATAGTTCGTGGGTCATTCTAATTTTCGACCATCGAAACTTGTAGGGGACGATGAGGCGGAGCGAACGGTACCTTATTTGACGTTCGAAGTCTACCCGTAGCCGTTCTAGGCTCACAAATATCGCATTTATTACCAGATAATCGAAAAATGTTTAGATTTATTGACCGCAGGCTCATAGTCCGTGGGTCATTCTCATTTTTGACCATCGAGTCTTATAGAGGACGATGAGACGGAGCGAACGGTACCTTATTTGACGTTCTAAATCTACCCGTAGCCGTTCTAGGTTCAAGAATAACGCATTAATTACCAGATAATCGACAAATATTTAGGTTTATTGACCGCAGGCTCATAGTCCGTGGGTCATTCTGATTTTGGACGATCGAATCTTGTAGAGGACGAAGAGACGGAGCGAATCGTACCTTATTTGACGTTCTAAATCTACCCGCAGCCGTTATAGGCTCACAAATAACGCATTTATTAGCAGATAATCGACAAATTTTTATGTTTATTGACCGCAGGCTCATAGTCCGTGGGTCATTCTGATTTTTGACCATCGATTCTTGTAGACGACGATAAGTCGGAGCGAACGGTACCTTATTTAACGTTCTAAGTTTACTCGTAGCCGTTCTAGGCTCAAAAAAATATCGCATTTATTACCAGATAATCGACAAATGTTTAGGTTTATTGACCACAGGCTCATAGTCCGTGGGTCATTCTGATTTTTGACCATCGAATCTTGTAGAGGACGATGAGGCGGAGCGACCGGTACCTTATTTGACGTTCTAAATCTACCCGTAGCCGCTCTGGGCTCACAAATAGCCCATTAATTACCAGATAATCGACAAATATTTAGGTTTTTTGACCGCAGGCTCATAGTCCGTGGGTCATATTGATTTTTGACCATCGAATCTTGTAGAGGACGATGAGTCGTAGCTAACGGTACCTTATTTGACGTTCTAAGTCTACCCGTAGCCGTTCTAGGCTCAAAAATAGCGCATTTGTTACCAGATAATCGACAAATTTTTAGGTTTATTGACCGCAGGCTCATAGTCCGTGGGTCATTCTGATTTTCGACCATCGAAACTTGTAGTGGACGATGAGGCGGAGCGAACGGTACCTTATTTGACGTTCGAAGTCTACCCGTAGCCGTTCTAGGCTCACAAATAGCGCATTTGTTACCAGATAATCGACAAATGTTTAGGTTTATTGACCGCAGGATCATAGTCCGTGGGTCATTCTGATTTTTGACTATCGATTCTTGTAGAGGACGATGAGTCGGAGCGAACGGTACCTTATTTGACGTTCTAAATCTACCCGTAGCCGTTCTAGGCTCACAAATAGCGCATTACTTACCAGATAATCGACCAATTTTTAGGTTTTTTGACCGCAGGCTCATAGTCCGTGGGTCATTCTGATTTTTGACCATCGAATCTTGTTGACGACTATGAGGCGGTGCGAACGGTACCTTATTTGACGTTCTAAATAAACCCGTAGCCGTTCTAGGCTCAAAAATAGCGCATTAATTACCAGATAATCGACAAATTTTTAGGTTTTTTGACCGTAGGCTCATAGTCCGTGGGTCATATTGATTTTTGACCATCGAATCTTGTAGAGGACGATGAGTCGTAGCTAACGGTACCTTATTTGACGTTCTAAGTCTACCCGTAGCCGTTCTAGGCTCAAAAATAGCGCATTTATTACCAGATAATCGACAAATGTTTAGGTTTATTGACCGCAGGCTCATAGTCCGTGGGTCATTCTGATTTTCGACCATCGAAACTTGTAGGGGACGATGAGGCGGAGCGAACGGTACCTTATTTGAAGTTCGAAGTCTACCCGTAGCCGTTCTAGGCTCACAAATATCGCATTTATTACCAGATAATCGAAAAATGTTTAGATTTATTGACCGCAGGCTCATAGTCCGTGGGTCATTCTCAATTTTGACCATCGAGTCTTATAGAGGACGATGAGACGGAGCGAACGGTACCTTATTTTACGTTCTAAATCTACCCGTAGCCGTTCTAGGTTCAAGAATAACGCATTAATTACCAGTTAATCGACAAATATTTAGGTTTATTGACCGCAGGCTCATAGTCCGTGGGTCATTCTAATTTTTAACCATCGATTCTGGTAGAGGCCGGTGAGGCGGAGCGAACGGTACCTTATTTGACGTTTTAAGACTACCTGTAGCCATTCTAGGCTCAAAAATAGCGCATTTGTTACCAGATAATCGACAAATTTTTAAGTTTATTGACCGCAGGCTCATAGTCCGTGGGTCATTCTGATTTTTGACCATCGAATCTTGTAGAGGACGATGAGACGGAGCGAACGGTACCTTATTTGACGTTCTAAATAAACCCGTAGCCGTTCTAGGCTCAAAAATAGCGCATTAATTACCAGATAATCGACAAATTTTTAGGTTTTTTGACCGCAGGCTCATAGTCCGTGGGTCATATTGATTTTTGACCATCGTATCTTGTAGAGGACGATGAGTCGTAGCTAACGGTACCTTATTTGACGTTCTAAGTCTACCCGTAGCCGTTCTAGGCTCAAAAATAGCGCATTTATTACCAGATAATCGACAAATTTTTAGGTTTATTGACCGCAGGCTCATAGTTCGTGGGTCATTCTAATTTTCGACCATCGAAACTTGTAGGGGACGATGAGGCGGAGCGAACGGTACCTTATTTGACGTTCGAAGTCTACCCGTAGCCGTTCTAGGCTCACAAATATCGCATTTATTACCAGATAATCGAAAAATGTTTAGATTTATTGACCGCAGGCTCATAGTCCGTGGGTCATTCTCATTTTTGACCATCGAGTCTTATAGAGGACGATGAGACGGAGCGAACGGTACCTTATTTGACGTTCTAAATCTACCCGTAGCCGTTCTAGGTTCAAGAATAACGCATTAATTACCAGATAATCGACAAATATTTAGGTTTATTGACCGCAGGCTCATAGTCCGTGGGTCATTCTGATTTTGGACGATCGAATCTTGTAGAGGACGAAGAGACGGAGCGAATCGTACCTTATTTGACGTTCTAAATCTACCCGCAGCCGTTCTAGGCTCACAAATAGCGCATTTATTAGCAGATAATCGACAAATTTTTATGTTTATTGACCGCAGGCTCATAGTCCGTGGGTCATTCTGATTTTTGACCATCGATTCTTGTAGAGGACGATAAGTCGGAGCGAACGGTACCTTATTTAACGTTCTAAGTTTACTCGTAGCCGTTCTAGGCTCAAAAAAATATCGCATTTATTACCAGATAATCGACAAATGTTTAGGTTTATTGACCACAGGCTCATAGTCCGTGGGTCATTCTGATTTTTGACCATCGAATCTTGTAGAGGACGATGAGGCGGAGCGACCGGTACCTTATTTGACGTTCTAAATCTACCCGTAGCCGCTCTGGGCTCACAAATAGCCCATTAATTACCTGATAATCGATTAATTTTTAGGTTTTTTAACCGCAGGCTCATAGTCCGTGGGTCATTCTGATTTTGGACCATCGAATCTTGTAGAGGGCGAAGCGACGGAGCGAACGGTACCTTATTTGACGTTCTAAATCTACCCGTAGCCGTTCTAGGCTCACAAATAGCGCATTAATTACCAGATAATCGACAAATTTGTAGGTTTTATGACCGCAGGCTCATAGTCCGTGGGTCATTTTGATTTTTGACCATCGAATCTTGTAGAGGTCGATGAGGCGGAGCGAACGGTAACTTATTTGACGTTCTAAGTCTACCCGTAGCCGTTCTAGGCTCACAAATAGCGCATTTATTACCAGATAATCGACAAATTTTTAGGTTTATTGACCGCAGGATCATAGTCCGTGGGTCATTCTGATTTTTGACTATCGATTCTTGTAGAGGACGATGAGTCGGAGCGAACGGTACCTTATTTGACGTTCTAAATCTACCGTAGCCGTTCTAGGCTCACAAATAGCGCATTACTTACCAGATAATCGACCAATTTTTAGGTTTTTTGACCGCAGGCTCATAGTCCGTGGGTCATTCTGATTTTTGACCATCGAATCTTGTAGACGACGATGAGGCGGAGCGAACGGTACCTTATTTGACGTTCTAAGTATACCCGTAGCGGTTCTAGGCTCACAAATAGCGCATTAATTACCTGATAATCGACCAATTTTTAGGTTTTTTGACCGCAGGCTCATAGTCCGTGGGTCATTCTGATTTTTGACCATCGAATCTTGTAGATGACGATGAGGCGGAGCGTACGGTATTTATTTTACGTTCTAAGTCTACCCGTATCCGTTCTAGGCTCACAAATAGCGCATTTATTACCAGATAATCGACAAAATGTTAGGTCTATTGACCGCAGGCTCATAGTCCGTGGGTCATTCTGATTTTTGACCATCGAATCTTGTAGAGGACGATGAGACGGAGCGAACGGTACCTTATTTGACGTTCTAAATAAACCCGTAGCCGTTCTAGGCTCAAAAATAGCGCATTAATTACCAGATAATCGACAAATTTTTAGGTTTTTTGACCGCAGGCTCATAGTCCGTGGGTCATATTGATTTTTGACCATCGAATCTTGTAGATGACGATGAGTCTTAGCTAACGGTACCTTATTTGACGTTCTAAGTCTACCCGTAGCCGTTCTAGGCTCAAAAATAGCGCATTTATTACCAGATAATCGACAAATTTTTAGGTTTATTGACCGCAGGCTCATAGTCCGTGGGTCATTCTGATTTTCGACCATCGAAACTTGTAGGGGACGATGAGGCGGAGCGAACGGTACCTTATTTGAAGTTCGAAGTCTACCCGTAGCCGTTCTAGGCTCACAAATATCGCATTTATTACCAGATAATCGAAAAATGTTTAGATTTATTGACCGCAGACTCATAGTCCGTGGGTCATTCTCAATTTTGACCATCGAGTCTTATAGAGGACGATGAGACGGAGCGAACGGTACCTTATTTTACGTTCTAAATCTACCCGTAGCCGTTCTAGGTTCAAGAATAACGCATTAATTACCAGATAATCGACAAATATTTAGGTTTATTGACCGCAGGCTCATAGTCCGTGGGTCATTCTAATTTTTAACCATCGATTCTGGTAGAGGCCGGTGAGGCGGAGCGAACGGTACCTTATTTGACGTTTTAAGACTACCTGTAGCCATTCTAGGCTCAAAAATAGCGCATTTATTACCAGATAATCGACAAATTTTTAAGTTTATTGACCGCAGGCTCATAGTCCGTGGGTCATTCTGATTTTTGACCATCGAATCTTGTAGAGGACGATGAGACGGAGCGAACGGTACCTTATTTGACGTTCTAAATAAACCCGTAGCCGTTCTAGGCAAAAAAATAGCGCATTAATTACCAGATAATTGACAAATTTTTAGGTTTTTTGACCGCAGGCTCATAGTCCGTGGGTCATATTGATTTTTGACCATCGAATCTTGTAGAGGACGATGAGTCGTAGCTAACGGTACCTTATTTGACGTTCTAAGTCTACCCGTAGCCGTTCTAGGCTCAAAAATAACGCATTTATTACCAGATAATCGACAAATTTTTAGGTTTATTGACCGCAGGCTCATAGTTCGTGGGTCATTCTAATTTTCGACCATCGAAACTTGTAGGGGACGATGAGGCGGAGCGAACGGTACCTTATTTGACGTTCGAAGTCTACCCGTAGCCGTTCTAGGCTCACAAATATCGCATTTATTACCAGATAATCGAAAAATGTTTAGATTTATTGACCGCAGGCTCATAGTCCGTGGGTCATTCTCATTTTTGACCATCGAGTCTTATAGAGGACGATGAGACGGAGCGAACGGTACCTTATTTGACGTTCTAAATCTACCCGTAGCCGTTCTAGGTTCAAGAATAACGCATTAATTACCAGATAATCGACAAATATTTAGGTTTATTGACCGCAGGCTCATAGTCCGTGGGTCATTCTGATTTTGGACGATCGAATCTTGTAGAGGACGAAGAGACGGAGCGAATCGTACCTTATTTGACGTTCTAAATCTACCCGCAGCCGTTATAGGCTCACAAATAGCGCATTTATTAGCAGATAATCGACAAATTTTTATGTTTATTGACCGCAGGCTCATAGTCCGTGGGTCATTCTGATTTTTGACCATCGATTCTTGTAGAGGACGATAAGTCGGAGCGAACGGTACCTTATTTAACGTTCTAAGTTTACTCGTAGCCGTTCTAGGCTCAAAAAAATATCGCATTTATTACCAGATAATCGACAAATGTTTAGGTTTATTGACCACAGGCTCATAGTCCGTGGGTCATTCTGATTTTTGACCATCGAATCTTGTAGAGGACGATGAGGCGGAGCGACCGGTACCTTATTTGACGTTCTAAATCTACCCGTAGCCGCTCTGGGCTCACAAATAGCCCATTAATTACCAGATAATCGACAAATATTTAGGTTTTTTGACCGCAGGCTCATAGTCCGTGGGTCATATTGATTTTTGACCATCGAATCTTGTAGAGGACGATGAGTCGTAGCTAACGGTACCTTATTTGACGTTCTAAGTCTACCCGTAGCCGTTCTAGGCTCAAAAATAGCGCATTTATTACCAGATAATCGACAAATTTTTAGGTTTATTGACCGCAGGCTCATAGTCCGTGGGTCATTCTGATTTTCGACCATCGAAACTTGTAGTGGACGATGAGGCGGAGCGAACGGTACCTTATTTGACGTTCGAAGTCTACCCGTAGCCGTTCTAGGCTCACAAATAGCGCATTTGTTACCAGATAATCGACAAATTTTTAGGTTTATTGACCGCAGGATCATAGTCCGTGGGTCATTCTGATTTTTGACTATCGATTCTTGTAGAGGACGATGAGTCGGAGCGAACGGTACCTTATTTGACGTTCTAAATCTACCCGTAGCCGTTCTAGGCTCACAAATAGCGCATTACTTACCAGATAATCGACCAATTTTTAGGTTTTTTGACCGCAGGCTCATAGTCCGTGGGTCATTCTGATTTTTGACCATCGAATCTTGTTGACGACTATGAGGCGGTGCGAACGGTACCTTATTTGACGTTCTAAGTATACCCGTAGCGGTTCTAGGCTCACAAATAGCGCATTAATTACCTGATAATCGACCAATTTTTAGGTTTATTGACCGCAGGCTCATAGTCCGTTGGTCATTCTGATTTTTGACCATCGAATCTTGTAGATGACGATGAGGCGGAGCGAACGGTATTTATTTTACGTTCTAAGTCTACCCGTAGCCGTTCTAGGCTCACAAATAGCGCATTTATTACTAGATAATCGACAAAATGTTAGGTCTATTGACCGCAGGCTCATAGTCCGTGGGTCATTCTGATTTTTGACCATCGAATCTTGTAGAGGACGATGAGACGGAGCGAACGGTACCTTATTTGACGTTCTAAATAAACCCGTAGCCGTTCTAGGCTCAAAAATAGCGCATTAATTACCAGATAATCGACAAATTTTTAGGTTTTTTGACCGTAGGCTCATAGTCCGTGGGTCATATTGATTTTTGACCATCGAATCTTGTAGAGGACGATGAGTCGTAGCTAACGGTACCTTATTTGACGTTCTAAGTCTACCCGTAGCCGTTCTAGGCTCAAAAATAGCGCATTTATTACCAGATAATCGACAAATGTTTAGGTTTATTGACCGCAGGCTCATAGTCCGTGGGTCATTCTGATTTTCGACCATCGAAACTTGTAGGGGACGATGAGGCGGAGCGAACGGTACCTTATTTGAAGTTCGAAGTCTACCCGTAGCCGTTCTAGGCTCACAAATATCGCATTTATTACCAGATAATCGAAAAATGTTTAGATTTATTGACCGCAGGCTCATAGTCCGTGGGTCATTCTCAATTTTGACCATCGAGTCTTATAGAGGACGATGAGACGGAGCGAACGGTACCTTATTTTACGTTCTAAATCTACCCGTAGCCGTTCTAGGTTCAAGAATAACGCATTAATTACCAGTTAATCGACAAATATTTAGGTTTATTGACCGCAGGCTCATAGTCCGTGGGTCATTCTAATTTTTAACCATCGATTCTGGTAGAGGCCGGTGAGGCGGAGCGAACGGTACCTTATTTGACGTTTTAAGACTACCTGTAGCCATTCTAGGCTCAAAAATAGCGCATTTATTACCAGATAATCGACAAAATTTTAAGTTTATTGACCGCAGGCTCATAGTCCGTGGGTCATTCTGATTTTTGACCATCGAATCTTGTAGAGGACGATGAGACGGAGCGAACGGTACCTTATTTGACGTTCTAAATAAACCCGTAGCCGTTCTAGGCTCAAAAATAGCGCATTAATTACCAGATAATCGACAAATTTTTAGGTTTTTTGACCGCAGGCTCATAGTCCGTGGGTCATATTGATTTTTGACCATCGAATCTTGTAGAGGACGATGAGTCGTAGCTAACGGTACCTTATTTGACGTTCTAAGTCTACCCGTAGCCGTTCTAGGCTCAAAAATAGCGCATTTATTACCAGATAATCGACAAATTTTTAAGTTTATTGACCGCAGGCTCATAGTTCGTGGGTCATTCTAATTTTCGACCATCGAAACTTGTAGGGGACGATGAGGCGGAGCGAACGGTACCTTATTTGACGTTCGAAGTCTACCCGTAGTTGTTCTAGGCTCACAAATATCGCATTTATTACCAGATAATCGAAAAATGTTTAGATTTATTGACCGCAGGCTCATAGTCCGTGGGTCATTCTCATTTTTGACCATCGAGTCTTATAGAGGACGATGAGACGGAGCGAACGGTACCTTATTTGACGTTCTAAATCTACCCGTAGCCGTTCTAGGTTCAAGAATAACGCATTAATTACCAGATAATCGACAAATATTTAGGTTTATTGACCGCAGGCTCATAGTCCGTGGGTCATTCTGATTTTGGACGATCGAATCTTGTAGAGGACGAAGAGACGGAGCGAATCGTACCTTATTTGACGTTCTAAATCTACCCGCAGCCGTTCTAGGCTCACAAATAGCGCATTTATTAGCAGATAATCGACAAATTTTTATGTTTATTGACCGCAGGCTCATAGTCCGTGGGTCATTCTGATTTTTGACCATCGATTCTTGTAGAGGACGATAAGTCGGAGCGAACGGTACCTTATTTAACGTTCTAAGTTTACTCGTAGCCGTTCTAGGCTCAAAAAAATATCGCATTTATTACCAGATAATCGACAAATGTTTAGGTTTATTGACCACAGGCTCATAGTCCGTGGGTCATTCTGATTTTTGACCATCGAATCTTGTAGAGGACGATGAGGCGGAGCGACCGGTACCTTATTTGACGTTCTAAATCTACCCGTAGCCGCTCTGGGCTCACAAATAGCCCATTAATTACCTGATAATCGATTAATTTTTAGGTTTTTTAACCGCAGGCTCATAGTCCGTGGGTCATTCTGATTTTGGACCATCGAATCTTGTAGAGGGCGAAGCGACGGAGCGAACGGTACCTTATTTGACGTTCTAAATCTACCCGTAGCCGTTCTAGGCTCACAAATAGCGCATTAATTACCAGATAATCGACAAATTTTTAGGTTTTTTGACCGCAGGCTCATAGTCCGTGGGTCATATTGATTTTTGACCATCGAATCTTGTAGAGGACGATGAGTCGTAGCTAACGGTACCTTATTTGACGTTCTAAGTCTACCCGTAGCCGTTCTAGGCTCAAAAATAGCGCATTTATTACCAGATAATCGACAAATTTTTAGGTTTATTGACCGCAGGCTCATAGTCCGTGGGTCATTCTGATTTTCGACAATCGAAACTTGTAGTGGACGATGAGGCGGAGAGAACGGTACCTTATTTGACGTTCGAAGTCTACCCGTAGCCGTTCTAGGCTCACAAATAGCGCATTACTTACCAGATAATCGACCAATTTTTAGGTTTTTTGACCGCAGGCTCATAGTCCGTGGGTCATTCTGATTTTTGACCATCGAATCTTGTAGACGACGATGAGGCGGAGCGAACGGTACCTTATTTGACGTTCCAAGTATACCCGTAGCGGTTCTAGGCTCACAAATAGCGCATTAATTACCTGATAATCGACCAATTTGTAGGTTTATTGACCGCAGGCTCATAGTCCGTTGGTCATTCTGATTTTTGACCATCGAATCTTGTAGATGACGATGAGGCGGAGCGAACGGTATTTAGTTTACGTTCTAAGTCTACCCGTAGCCGTTCTAGGCTCACAAATAGCGCATTTATTACTAGATAATCGACAAAATGTTAGGTCTATTGACCGCAGGCTCATAGTCCGTGGGTCATTCTGATTTTTGACCATCGAATCTTGTAGAGGACGATGAGACGGAGCGAACGGTACCTTATTTGACGTTCTAAATAAACCCGTAGCCGTTCTAGGCTCAAAAATAGCGCATTAATTACCAGATAATCGACAAATTTTTAGGTTTTTTGACCGTAGGCTCATAGTCCGTGGGTCATATTGATTTTTGACCATCGAATCTTGTAGAGGACGATGAGTCGTAGCTAACGGTACCTTATTTGACGTTCTAAGTCTACCCGTAGCCGTTCTAGGCTCAAAAATAGCGCATTTATTACCAGATAATCGACAAATTTTTAGGTTTATTGACCGCAGGCTCATAGTCCGTGGGTCATTCTGATTTTCGACCATCGAAACTTGTAGGGGACGATGAGGCGGAGCGAACGGTACCTTATTTGAAGTTCGAAGTCTACCCGTAGCCGTTCTAGGCTCACAAATATCGCATTTATTACCAGATAATCGAAAAATGTTTAGATTTATTGACCGCAGGCTCATAGTCCGTGGGTCATTCTCAATTTTGACCATCGAGTCTTATAGAGGACGATGAGACGGAGCGAACGGTACCTTATTTTACGTTCTAAATCTACCTGTAGCCGTTCTAGGTTCAAGAATAACGCAATAATTACCAGTTAATCGACAAATATTTAGGTTTATTGACCGCAGGCTCATAGTCCGTGGGTCATTCTAATTTTTAACCATCGATTCTGGTAGAGGCCGGTGAGGCGGAGCGAACGGTACCTTATTTGACGTTTTAAGACTACCTGTAGCCATTCTAGGCTCAAAAATAGCGCATTTATTACCAGATAATCGACAAATTTTTAAGTTTATTGACCGCAGGCTCATAGTCCGTGGGTCATTCTGATTTTTGACCATCGAATCTTGTAGAGGACGATGAGACGGAGCGAACGGTACCTTATTTGACGTTCTAAATAAACCCGTAGCCGTTCTAGGCTCAAAAATAGCGCATTAATTACCAGATAATCGACAAATTTTTAGGTTTTTTGACCGCAGGCTCATAGTCCGTGGGTCATATTGATTTTTGACCATCGAATCTTGTAGAGGACGATGAGTCGTAGCTAACGGTACCTTATTTGACGTTCTAAGTCTACCCGTAGCCGTTCTAGGCTCAAAAATAGCGCATTTATTACCAGATAATCGACAAATTTTTAGGTTTATTGACCGCAGGCTCATAGTCCGTGGGTCATTCTGATTTTCGACCATCGAAACTTGTAGTGGACGATGAGGCGGAGCGAACGGTACCTTATTTGACGTTCGAAGTCTACCCGTAGCCGTTCTAGGCTCACAAATAGCGCATTTGTTACCAGATAATCGACAAACTTTTAGGTTTATTGACCGCAGGATCATAGTCCGTGGGTCATTCTGATTTTTGACTATCGATTCTTGTAGAGGACGATGAGTCGGAGCGAACGGTACCTTATTTGACGTTCTAAGTATACCCGTAGCGGTTCTAGGCTCACAAATAGCGCATTAATTACCTGATAATCGACCAATTTTTAGGTTTATTGACCGCAGGCTCATAGTCCGTTGGTCATTCTGATTTTTGACCATCGAATCTTGTAGATGACGATGAGGCGCAGCGAACGGTATTTATTTTACGTTCTAAGTCTACCCGTAGCCGTTCTAGGCTCACAAATAGCGCATTTATTACTAGATAATCGACAAAATGTTAGGTCTATTGACCGCAGGCTCATAGTCCGTGGGTCATTCTGATTTTTGACCATCGAATCTTGTAGAGGACGATGAGACGGAGCGAACGGTACCTTATTTGACGTTCTAAATAAACCCGTAGCCGTTCTAGGCTCAAAAATAGCGCATTAATTACCAGATAATCGACAAATTTTTAGGTTTTTTGACCGTAGGCTCATAGTCCGTGGGTCATATTGATTTTTGACCATCGAATCTTGTAGAGGACGATGAGTCGTAGCTAACGGTACCTTATTTGACGTTCTAAGTCTACCCGTAGCCGTTCTAGGCTCAAAAATAGCGCATTTATTACCAGATAATCGACAAATTTTTAGGTTTATTGACCGCAGGCTCATAGTCCGTGGGTCATTCTGATTTTCGACCATCGAAACTTGTAGGGGACGATGAGGCGGAGCGAACGGTACCTTATTTGAAGTTCGAAGTCTACCCGTAGCCGTTCTAGGCTCACAAATATCGCATTTATTACCAGATAATCGAAAAATGTTTAGATTTATTGACCGCAGGCTCATAGTCCGTGGGTCATTCTCAATTTTGACCATCGAGTCTTATAGAGGACGATGAGACGGAGCGAACGGTACCTTATTTGACGTTCTAAATCTACCCGTAGCCGTTCTAGGTTCAAGAATAACGCATTAATTACCAGATAATCGACAAATATTTAGGTTTATTGACCGCAGGCTCATAGTCCGTGGGTCATTCTGATTTTGGACGATCGAATCTTGTAGAGGACGAAGAGACGGAGCGAATCGTACCTTATTTGACGTTCTAAATCTACCCGCAGCCGTTCTAGGCTCACAAATAGCGCATTTATTAGCAGATAATCGACAAATTTTTATGTTTATTGACCGCAGGCTCATAGTCCGTGGGTCATTCTGATTTTTGACCATCGATTCTTGTAGAGGACGATAAGTCGGAGCGAACGGTACCTTATTTAACGTTCTAAATCTACCCGTAGCCGCTCTGGGCTCACAAATAGCCCATTAATTACCTGATAATCGATTAATTTTTAGGTTTTTTAACCGCAGGCTCATAGTCCGTGGGTCATTCTGATTTTGGACCATCGAATCTTGTAGAGGGCGAAGCGACGGAGCGAACGGTACCTTATTTGACGTTCTAAATCTACCCGTAGCCGTTCTAGGCTCACAAATAGCGCATTAATTACCAGATAATCGACAAATTTGTAGGTTTTATGACCGCAGGCTCATAGTCCGTGGGTCATTTTGATTTTTGACCATCGAATCTTGTAGAGGTCGATGAGGCGGAGCGAACGGTAACTTATTTGACGTTCTAAGTCTACCCGTAGCCGTTCTAGGCTCACAAATAGCGCATTTATTACCAGATAATCGACAAATTTTTAGGTTTATTGACCGCAGGATCATAGTCCGTGGGTCATTCTGATTTTTGACTATCGATTCTTGTAGAGGACGATGAGTCGGAGCGAACGGTACCTTATTTGACGTTCTAAATCTACCGTAGCCGTTCTAGGCTCACAAATAGCGCATTACTTACCAGATAATCGACCAATTTTTAGGTTTTTTGACCGCAGGCTCATAGTCCGTGGGTCATTCTGATTTTTGACCATCGAATCTTGTAGACGACGATGAGGCGGAGCGAACGGTACCTTATTTGACGTTCTAAGTATACCCGTAGCGGTTCTAGGCTCACAAATAGCGCATTAATTACCTGATAATCGACCAATTTTTAGGTTTTTTGACCGCAGGCTCATAGTCCGTGGGTCATTCTGATTTTTGACCATCGAATCTTGTAGATGACGATGAGGCGGAGCGTACGGTATTTATTTTACGTTCTAAGTCTACCCGTATCCGTTCTAGGCTCTCAAATAGCGCATTTATTACCAGATAATCGACAAAATGTTAGGTCTATTGACCGCAGGCTCATAGTCCGTGGGTCATTCTGATTTTTGACCATCGAATCTTGTAGAGGACGATGAGACGGAGCGAACGGTACCTTATTTGACGTTCTAAATAAACCCGTAGCCGTTCTAGGCTCAAAAATAGCGCATTAATTACCAGATAATCGACAAATTTTTAGGTTTTTTGACCGCAGGCTCATAGTCCGTGGGTCATATTGATTTTTGACCATCGAATCTTGTAGATGACGATGAGTCTTAGCTAACGGTACCTTATTTGACGTTCTAAGTCTACCCGTAGCCGTTCTAGGCTCAAAAATAGCGCATTTATTACCAGATAATCGACAAATTTTTAGGTTTATTGACCGCAGGCTCATAGTCCGTGGGTCATTCTGATTTTCGACCATCGAAACTTGTAGGGGACGATGAGGCGGAGCGAACGGTACCTTATTTGAAGTTCGAAGTCTACCCGTAGCCGTTCTAGGCTCACAAATATCGCATTTATTACCAGATAATCGAAAAATGTTTAGATTTATTGACCGCAGACTCATAGTCCGTGGGTCATTCTCAATTTTGACCATCGAGTCTTATAGAGGACGATGAGACGGAGCGAACGGTACCTTATTTTACGTTCTAAATCTACCCGTAGCCGTTCTAGGTTCAAGAATAACGCATTAATTACCAGATAATCGACAAATATTTAGGTTTATTGACCGCAGGCTCATAGTCCGTGGGTCATTCTAATTTTTAACCATCGATTCTGGTAGAGGCCGGTGAGGCGGAGCGAACGGTACCTTATTTGACGTTTTAAGACTACCTGTAGCCATTCTAGGCTCAAAAATAGCGCATTTATTACCAGATAATCGACAAATTTTTAAGTTTATTGACCGCAGGCTCATAGTCCGTGGGTCATTCTGATTTTTGACCATCGAATCTTGTAGAGGACGATGAGACGGAGCGAACGGTACCTTATTTGACGTTCTAAATAAACCCGTAGCCGTTCTAGGCAAAAAAATAGCGCATTAATTACCAGATAATTGACAAATTTTTAGGTTTTTTGACCGCAGGCTCATAGTCCGTGGGTCATATTGATTTTTGACCATCGAATCTTGTAGAGGACGATGAGTCGTAGCTAACGGTACCTTATTTGACGTTCTAAGTCTACCCGTAGCCGTTCTAGGCTCAAAAATAACGCATTTATTACCAGATAATCGACAAATTTTTAGGTTTATTGACCGCAGGCTCATAGTCCGTGGGTCATTCTCATTTTTGACCATCGAGTCTTATAGAGGACGATGAGACGGAGCGAACGGTACCTTATTTGACGTTCTAAATCTACCCGTAGCCGTTCTAGGTTCAAGAATAACGCATTAATTACCAGATAATCGACAAATATTTAGGTTTATTGACCGCAGGCTCATAGTCCGTGGGTCATTCTGATTTTGGACGATCGAATCTTGTAGAGGACGAAGAGACGGAGCGAATCGTACCTTATTTGACGTTCTAAATCTACCCGCAGCCGTTATAGGCTCACAAATAGCGCATTTATTAGCAGATAATCGACAAATTTTTATGTTTATTGACCGCAGGCTCATAGTCCGTGGGTCATTCTGATTTTTGACCATCGATTCTTGTAGAGGACGATAAGTCGGAGCGAACGGTACCTTATTTAACGTTCTAAGTTTACTCGTAGCCGTTCTAGGCTCAAAAAAATATCGCATTTATTACCAGATAATCGACAAATGTTTAGGTTTATTGACCACAGGCTCATAGTCCGTGGGTCATTCTGATTTTTGACCATCGAATCTTGTAGAGGACGATGAGGCGGAGCGACCGGTACCTTATTTGACGTTCTAAATCTACCCGTAGCCGCTCTGGGCTCACAAATAGCCCATTAATTACCAGATAATCGACAAATATTTAGGTTTTTTGACCGCAGGCTCATAGTCCGTGGGTCATATTGATTTTTGACCATCGAATCTTGTAGAGGACGATGAGTCGTAGCTAACGGTACCTTATTTGACGTTCTAAGTCTACCCGTAGCCGTTCTAGGCTCAAAAATAGCGCATTTATTACCAGATAATCGACAAATTTTTAGGTTTATTGACCGCAGGCTCATAGTCCGTGGGTCATTCTGATTTTCGACCATCGAAACTTGTAGTGGACGATGAGGCGGAGCGAACGGTACCTTATTTGACGTTCGAAGTCTACCCGTAGCCGTTCTAGGCTCACAAATAGCGCATTTGTTACCAGATAATCGACAAATTTTTAGGTTTATTGACCGCAGGATCATAGTCCGTGGGTCATTCTGATTTTTGACTATCGATTCTTGTAGAGGACGATGAGTCGGAGCGAACGGTACCTTATTTGACGTTCTAAATCTACCCGTAGCCGTTCTAGGCTCACAAATAGCGCATTACTTACCAGATAATCGACCAATTTTTAGGTTTTTTGACCGCAGGCTCATAGTCCGTGGGTCATTCTGATTTTTGACCATCGAATCTTGTTGACGACTATGAGGCGGTGCGAACGGTACCTTATTTGACGTTCTAAGTATACCCGTAGCGGTTCTAGGCTCACAAATAGCGCATTAATTACCTGATAATCGACCAATTTTTAGGTTTATTGACCGCAGGCTCATAGTCCGTTGGTCATTCTGATTTTTGACCATCGAATCTTGTAGATGACGATGAGGCGGAGCGAACGGTATTTATTTTACGTTCTAAGTCTACCCGTAGCCGTTCTAGGCTCACAAATAGCGCATTTATTACTAGATAATCGACAAAATGTTAGGTCTATTGACCGCAGGCTCATAGTCCGTGGGTCATTCTGATTTTTGACCATCGAATCTTGTAGAGGACGATGAGACGGAGCGAACGGTACCTTATTTGACGTTCTAAATAAACCCGTAGCCGTTCTAGGCTCAAAAATAGCGCATTAATTACCAGATAATCGACAAATTTTTAGGTTTTTTGACCGTAGGCTCATAGTCCGTGGGTCATATTGATTTTTGACCATCGAATCTTGTAGAGGACGATGAGTCGTAGCTAACGGTACCTTATTTGACGTTCTAAGTCTACCCGTAGCCGTTCTAGGCTCAAAAATAGCGCATTTATTACCAGATAATCGACAAATGTTTAGGTTTATTGACCGCAGGCTCATAGTCCGTGGGTCATTCTGATTTTCGACCATCGAAACTTGTAGGGGACGATGAGGCGGAGCGAACGGTACCTTATTTGAAGTTCGAAGTCTACCCGTAGCCGTTCTAGGCTCACAAATATCGCATTTATTACCAGATAATCGAAAAATGTTTAGATTTATTGACCGCAGGCTCATAGTCCGTGGGTCATTCTCAATTTTGACCATCGAGTCTTATAGAGGACGATGAGACGGAGCGAACGGTACCTTATTTTACGTTCTAAATCTACCCGTAGCCGTTCTAGGTTCAAGAATAACGCATTAATTACCAGTTAATCGACAAATATTTAGGTTTATTGACCGCAGGCTCATAGTCCGTGGGTCATTCTAATTTTTAACCATCGATTCTGGTAGAGGCCGGTGAGGCGGAGCGAACGGTACCTTATTTGACGTTTTAAGACTACCTGTAGCCATTCTAGGCTCAAAAATAGCGCATTTATTACCAGATAATCGACAAAATTTTAAGTTTATTGACCGCAGGCTCATAGTCCGTGGGTCATTCTGATTTTTGACCATCGAATCTTGTAGAGGACGATGAGACGGAGCGAACGGTACCTTATTTGACGTTCTAAATAAACCCGTAGCCGTTCTAGGCTCAAAAATAGCGCATTAATTACCAGATAATCGACAAATTTTTAGGTTTTTTGACCGCAGGCTCATAGTCCGTGGGTCATATTGATTTTTGACCATCGAATCTTGTAGAGGACGATGAGTCGTAGCTAACGGTACCTTATTTGACGTTCTAAGTCTACCCGTAGCCGTTCTAGGCTCAAAAATAGCGCATTTATTACCAGATAATCGACAAATTTTTAAGTTTATTGACCGCAGGCTCATAGTTCGTGGGTCATTCTAATTTTCGACCATCGAAACTTGTAGGGGACGATGAGGCGGAGCGAACGGTACCTTATTTGACGTTCGAAGTCTACCCGTAGTTGTTCTAGGCTCACAAATATCGCATTTATTACCAGATAATCGAAAAATGTTTAGATTTATTGACCGCAGGCTCATAGTCCGTGGGTCATTCTCATTTTTGACCATCGAGTCTTATAGAGGACGATGAGACGGAGCGAACGGTACCTTATTTGACGTTCTAAATCTACCCGTAGCCGTTCTAGGTTCAAGAATAACGCATTAATTACCAGATAATCGACAAATATTTAGGTTTATTGACCGCAGGCTCATAGTCCGTGGGTCATTCTGATTTTGGACGATCGAATCTTGTAGAGGACGAAGAGACGGAGCGAATCGTACCTTATTTGACGTTCTAAATCTACCCGCAGCCGTTCTAGGCTCACAAATAGCGCATTTATTAGCAGATAATCGACAAATTTTTATGTTTATTGACCGCAGGCTCATAGTCCGTGGGTCATTCTGATTTTTGACCATCGATTCTTGTAGAGGACGATAAGTCGGAGCGAACGGTACCTTATTTAACGTTCTAAGTTTACTCGTAGCCGTTCTAGGCTCAAAAAAATATCGCATTTATTACCAGATAATCGACAAATGTTTAGGTTTATTGACCACAGGCTCATAGTCCGTGGGTCATTCTGATTTTTGACCATCGAATCTTGTAGAGGACGATGAGGCGGAGCGACCGGTACCTTATTTGACGTTCTAAATCTACCCGTAGCCGCTCTGGGCTCACAAATAGCCCATTAATTACCTGATAATCGATTAATTTTTAGGTTTTTTAACCGCAGGCTCATAGTCCGTGGGTCATTCTGATTTTGGACCATCGAATCTTGTAGAGGGCGAAGCGACGGAGCGAACGGTACCTTATTTGACGTTCTAAATCTACCCGTAGCCGTTCTAGGCTCACAAATAGCGCATTAATTACCAGATAATCGACAAATTTTTAGGTTTTTTGACCGCAGGCTCATAGTCCGTGGGTCATATTGATTTTTGACCATCGAATCTTGTAGAGGACGATGAGTCGTAGCTAACGGTACCTTATTTGACGTTCTAAGTCTACCCGTAGCCGTTCTAGGCTCAAAAATAGCGCATTTATTACCAGATAATCGACAAATTTTTAGGTTTATTGACCGCAGGCTCATAGTCCGTGGGTCATTCTGATTTTCGACCATCGAAACTTGTAGTGGACGATGAGGCGGAGAGAACGGTACCTTATTTGACGTTCGAAGTCTACCCGTAGCCGTTCTAGGCTCACAAATAGCGCATTTGTTACCAGATAATCGACAAATTTTTAGGTTTATTGACCGCAGGATCATAGTCCGTGGGTCATTCTGATTTTTGACTATCGATTCTTGTAGAGGACGATGAGTCGGAGCGAACGGTACCTTATTTGACGTTCTAAATCTACCCGTAGCCGTTCTAGGCTCACAAATAGCGCATTACTTACCAGATAATCGACCAATTTTTAGGTTTTTTGACCGCAGGCTCATAGTCCGTGGGTCATTCTGATTTTTGACCATCGAATCTTGTAGACGACGATGAGGCGGAGCGAACGGTACCTTATTTGACGTTCTAAGTATACCCGTAGCGGTTCTAGGCTCACAAATAGCGCATTAATTACCTGATAATCGACCAATTTGTAGGTTTATTGACCGCAGGCTCATAGTCCGTTGGTCATTCTGATTTTTGACCATCGAATCTTGTAGATGACGATGAGGCGGAGCGAACGGTATTTAGTTTACGTTCTAAGTCTACCCGTAGCCGTTCTAGGCTCACAAATAGCGCATTTATTACTAGATAATCGACAAAATGTTAGGTCTATTGACCGCAGGCTCATAGTCCGTGGGTCATTCTGATTTTTGACCATCGAATCTTGTAGAGGACGATGAGACGGAGCGAACGGTACCTTATTTGACGTTCTAAATAAACCCGTAGCCGTTCTAGGCTCAAAAATAGCGCATTAATTACCAGATAATCGACAAATTTTTAGGTTTTTTGACCGTAGGCTCATAGTCCGTGGGTCATATTGATTTTTGACCATCGAATCTTGTAGAGGACGATGAGTCGTAGCTAACGGTACCTTATTTGACGTTCTAAGTCTACCCGTAGCCGTTCTAGGCTCAAAAATAGCGCATTTATTACCAGATAATCGACAAATTTTTAGGTTTATTGACCGCAGGCTCATAGTCCGTGGGTCATTCTGATTTTCGACCATCGAAACTTGTAGGGGACGATGAGGCGGAGCGAACGGTACCTTATTTGAAGTTCGAAGTCTACCCGTAGCCGTTCTAGGCTCACAAATATCGCATTTATTACCAGATAATCGAAAAATGTTTAGATTTATTGACCGCAGGCTCATAGTCCGTGGGTCATTCTCAATTTTGACCATCGAGTCTTATAGAGGACGATGAGACGGAGCGAACGGTACCTTATTTTACGTTCTAAATCTACCCGTAGCCGTTCTAGGTTCAAGAATAACGCAATAATTACCAGTTAATCGACAAATATTTAGGTTTATTGACCGCAGGCTCATAGTCCGTGGGTCATTCTAATTTTTAACCATCGATTCTGGTAGAGGCCGGTGAGGCGGAGCGAACGGTACCTTATTTGACGTTTTAAGACTACCTGTAGCCATTCTAGGCTCAAAAATAGCGCATTTATTACCAGATAATCGACAAATTTTTAAGTTTATTGACCGCAGGCTCATAGTCCGTGGGTCATTCTGATTTTTGACCATCGAATCTTGTAGAGGACGATGAGACGGAGCGAACGGTACCTTATTTGACGTTCTAAATAAACCCGTAGCCGTTCTAGGCTCAAAAATAGCGCATTAATTACCAGATAATCGACAAATTTTTAGGTTTTTTGACCGCAGGCTCATAGTCCGTGGGTCATATTGATTTTTGACCATCGAATCTTGTAGAGGACGATGAGTCGTAGCTAACGGTACCTTATTTGACGTTCTAAGTCTACCCGTAGCCGTTCTAGGCTCAAAAATAGCGCATTTATTACCAGATAATCGACAAATTTTTAGGTTTATTGACCGCAGGCTCATAGTCCGTGGGTCATTCTGATTTTCGACCATCGAAACTTGTAGTGGACGATGAGGCGGAGCGAACGGTACCTTATTTGACGTTCGAAGTCTACCCGTAGCCGTTCTAGGCTCACAAATAGCGCATTTGTTACCAGATAATCGACAAATTTTTAGGTTTATTGACCGCAGGATCATAGTCCGTGGGTCATTCTGATTTTTGACTATCGATTCTTGTAGAGGACGATGAGTCGGAGCGAACGGTACCTTATTTGACGTTCTAAGTATACCCGTAGCGGTTCTAGGCTCACAAATAGCGCATTAATTACCTGATAATCGACCAATTTTTAGGTTTATTGACCGCAGGCTCATAGTCCGTTGGTCATTCTGATTTTTGACCATCGAATCTTGTAGATGACGATGAGGCGGAGCGAACGGTATTTATTTTACGTTCTAAGTCTACCCGTAGCCGTTCTAGGCTCACAAATAGCGCATTTATTACTAGATAATCGACAAAATGTTAGGTCTATTGACCGCAGGCTCATAGTCCGTGGGTCATTCTGATTTTTGACCATCGAATCTTGTAGAGGACGATGAGACGGAGCGAACGGTACCTTATTTGACGTTCTAAATAAACCCGTAGCCGTTCTAGGCTCAAAAATAGCGCATTAATTACCAGATAATCGACAAATTTTTAGGTTTTTTGACCGTAGGCTCATAGTCCGTGGGTCATATTGATTTTTGACCATCGAATCTTGTAGAGGACGATGAGTCGTAGCTAACGGTACCTTATTTGACGTTCTAAGTCTACCCGTAGCCGTTCTAGGCTCAAAAATAGCGCATTTATTACCAGATAATCGACAAATTTTTAGGTTTATTGACCGCAGGCTCATAGTCCGTGGGTCATTCTGATTTTCGACCATCGAAACTTGTAGGGGACGATGAGGCGGAGCGAACGGTACCTTATTTGAAGTTCGAAGTCTACCCGTAGCCGTTCTAGGCTCACAAATATCGCATTTATTACCAGATAATCGAAAAATGTTTAGATTTATTGACCGCAGGCTCATAGTCCGTGGGTCATTCTCAATTTTGACCATCGAGTCTTATAGAGGACGATGAGACGGAGCGAACGGTACCTTATTTTACGTTCTAAATCTACCCGTAGCCGTTCTAGGTTCAAGAATAACGCATTAATTACCAGTTAATCGACAAATATTTAGGTTTATTGACCGCAGGCTCATAGTCCGTGGGTCATTCTAATTTTTAACCATCGATTCTGGTAGAGGCCGGTGAGGCGGAGCGAACGGTACCTTATTTGACGTTTTAAGACTACCTGTAGCCATTCTAGGCTCAAAAATAGCGCATTTATTACCAGATAATCGACAAATTTTTAAGTTTATTGACCGCAGGCTCATAGTCCGTGGGTCATTCTGATTTTTGACCATCGAATCTTGTAGAGGACGATGAGACGGAGCGAACGGTACCTTATTTGACGTTCTAAATAAACCCGTAGCCGTTCTAGGCTCAAAAATAGCGCATTAATTACCAGATAATTGACAAATTTTTAGGTTTTTTGACCGCAGGCTCATAGTCCGTGGGTCATATTGATTTTTGACCATCGAATCTTGTAGAGGACGATGAGTCGTAGCTAACGGTACCTTATTTGACGTTCTAAGTCTACCCGTAGCCGTTCTAGGCTCAAAAATAACGCATTTATTACCAGATAATCGACAAATTTTTAGGTTTATTGACCGCAGGCTCATAGTTCGTGGGTCATTCTAATTTTCGACCATCGAAACTTGTAGGGGACGATGAGGCGGAGCGAACGGTACCTTATTTGACGTTCGAAGTCTACCCGTAGCCGTTCTAGGCTCACAAATATCGCATTTATTACCAGATAATCGAAAAATGTTTAGATTTATTGACCGCAGGCTCATAGTCCGTGGGTCATTCTCATTTTTGACCATCGAGTCTTATAGAGGACGATGAGACGGAGCGAACGGTACCTTATTTGACGTTCTAAATCTACCCGTAGCCGTTCTAGGTTCAAGAATAACGCATTAATTACCAGATAATCGACAAATATTTAGGTTTATTGACCGCAGGCTCATAGTCCGTGGGTCATTCTGATTTTGGACGATCGAATCTTGTAGAGGACGAAGAGACGGAGCGAATCGTACCTTATTTGACGTTCTAAATCTACCCGCAGCCGTTATAGGCTCACAAATAACGCATTTATTAGCAGATAATCGACAAATTTTTATGTTTATTGACCGCAGGCTCATAGTCCGTGGGTCATTCTGATTTTTGACCATCGATTCTTGTAGACGACGATAAGTCGGAGCGAACGGTACCTTATTTAACGTTCTAAGTTTACTCGTAGCCGTTCTAGGCTCAAAAAAATATCGCATTTATTACCAGATAATCGACAAATGTTTAGGTTTATTGACCACAGGCTCATAGTCCGTGGGTCATTCTGATTTTTGACCATCGAATCTTGTAGAGGACGATGAGGCGGAGCGACCGGTACCTTATTTGACGTTCTAAATCTACCCGTAGCCGCTCTGGGCTCACAAATAGCCCATTAATTACCAGATAATCGACAAATATTTAGGTTTTTTGACCGCAGGCTCATAGTCCGTGGGTCATATTGATTTTTGACCATCGAATCTTGTAGAGGACGATGAGTCGTAGCTAACGGTACCTTATTTGACGTTCTAAGTCTACCCGTAGCCGTTCTAGGCTCAAAAATAGCGCATTTGTTACCAGATAATCGACAAATTTTTAGGTTTATTGACCGCAGGCTCATAGTCCGTGGGTCATTCTGATTTTCGACCATCGAAACTTGTAGTGGACGATGAGGCGGAGCGAACGGTACCTTATTTGACGTTCGAAGTCTACCCGTAGCCGTTCTAGGCTCACAAATAGCGCATTTGTTACCAGATAATCGACAAATTTTTAGGTTTATTGACCGCAGGATCATAGTCCGTGGGTCATTCTGATTTTTGACTATCGATTCTTGTAGAGGACGATGAGTCGGAGCGAACGGTACCTTATTTGACGTTCTAAATCTACCCGTAGCCGTTCTAGGCTCACAAATAGCGCATTACTTACCAGATAATCGACCAATTTTTAGGTTTTTTGACCGCAGGCTCATAGTCCGTGGGTCATTCTGATTTTTGACCATCGAATCTTGTTGACGACTATGAGGCGGTGCGAACGGTACCTTATTTGACGTTCTAAGTATACCCGTAGCGGTTCTAGGCTCACAAATAGCGCATTAATTACCTGATAATCGACCAATTTTTAGGTTTATTGACCGCAGGCTCATAGTCCGTTGGTCATTCTGATTTTTGACCATCGAATCTTGTAGATGACGATGAGGCGGAGCGAACGGTATTTATTTTACGTTCTAAGTCTACCCGTAGCCGTTCTAGGCTCACAAATAGCGCATTTATTACTAGATAATCGACAAAATGTTAGGTCTATTGACCGCAGGCTCATAGTCCGTGGGTCATTCTCATTTTTGACCATCGAGTCTTATAGAGGACGATGAGACGGAGCGAACGGTACCTTATTTGACGTTCTAAATAAACCCGTAGCCGTTCTAGGCTCAAAAATAGCGCATTAATTACCAGATAATCGACAAATTTTTAGGTTTTTTGACCGTAGGCTCATAGTCCGTGGGTCATATTGATTTTTGACCATCGAATTTTGTAGAGGACGATGAGTCGTAGCTAACGGTACCTTATTTGACGTTCTAAGTCTACCCGTAGCCGTTCTAGGCTCAAAAATAGCGCATTTATTACCAGATAATCGACAAATGTTTAGGTTTATTGACCGCAGGCTCATAGTCCGTGGGTCATTCTGATTTTCGACCATCGAAACTTGTAGGGGACGATGAGGCGGAGCGAACGGTACCTTATTTGAAGTTCGAAGTCTACCCGTAGCCGTTCTAGGCTCACAAATATCGCATTTATTACCAGATAATCGAAAAATGTTTAGATTTATTGACCGCAGGCTCATAGTCCGTGGGTCATTCTCAATTTTGACCATCGAGTCTTATAGAGGACGATGAGACGGAGCGAACGGTACCTTATTTTACGTTCTAAATCTACCCGTAGCCGTTCTAGGTTCAAGAATAACGCATTAATTACCAGTTAATCGACAAATATTTAGGTTTATTGACCGCAGGCTCATAGTCCGTGGGTCATTCTAATTTTTAACCATCGATTCTGGTAGAGGCCGGTGAGGCGGAGCGAACGGTACCTTATTTGACGTTTTAAGACTACCTGTAGCCATTCTAGGCTCAAAAATAGCGCATTTGTTACCAGATAATCGACAAATTTTTAAGTTTATTGACCGCAGGCTCATAGTCCGTGGGTCATTCTGATTTTTGACCATCGAATCTTGTAGAGGACGATGAGACGGAGCGAACGGTACCTTATTTGACGTTCTAAATAAACCCGTAGCCGTTCTAGGCTCAAAAATAGCGCATTAATTACCAGATAATCGACAAATTTTTAGGTTTTTTGACCGCAGGCTCATAGTCCGTGGGTCATATTGATTTTTGACCATCGTATCTTGTAGAGGACGATGAGTCGTAGCTAACGGTACCTTATTTGACGTTCTAAGTCTACCCGTAGCCGTTCTAGGCTCAAAAATAGCGCATTTATTACCAGATAATCGACAAATTTTTAGGTTTATTGACCGCAGGCTCATAGTTCGTGGGTCATTCTAATTTTCGACCATCGAAACTTGTAGGGGACGATGAGGCGGAGCGAACGGTACCTTATTTGACGTTCGAAGTCTACCCGTAGCCGTTCTAGGCTCACAAATATCGCATTTATTACCAGATAATCGAAAAATGTTTAGATTTATTGACCGCAGGCTCATAGTCCGTGGGTCATTCTCATTTTTGACCATCGAGTCTTATAGAGGACGATGAGACGGAGCGAACGGTACCTTATTTGACGTTCTAAATCTACCCGTAGCCGTTCTAGGTTCAAGAATAACGCATTAATTACCAGATAATCGACAAATATTTAGGTTTATTGACCGCAGGCTCATAGTCCGTGGGTCATTCTGATTTTGGACGATCGAATCTTGTAGAGGACGAAGAGACGGAGCGAATCGTACCTTATTTGACGTTCTAAATCTACCCGCAGCCGTTCTAGGCTCACAAATAGCGCATTTATTAGCAGATAATCGACAAATTTTTATGTTTATTGACCGCAGGCTCATAGTCCGTGGGTCATTCTGATTTTTGACCATCGATTCTTGTAGAGGACGATAAGTCGGAGCGAACGGTACCTTATTTAACGTTCTAAGTTTACTCGTAGCCGTTCTAGGCTCAAAAAAATATCGCATTTATTACCAGATAATCGACAAATGTTTAGGTTTATTGACCACAGGCTCATAGTCCGTGGGTCATTCTGATTTTTGACCATCGAATCTTGTAGAGGACGATGAGGCGGAGCGACCGGTACCTTATTTGACGTTCTAAATCTACCCGTAGCCGCTCTGGGCTCACAAATAGCCCATTAATTACCTGATAATCGATTAATTTTTAGGTTTTTTAACCGCAGGCTCATAGTCCGTGGGTCATTCTGATTTTGGACCATCGAATCTTGTAGAGGGCGAAGCGACGGAGCGAACGGTACCTTATTTGACGTTCTAAATCTACCCGTAGCCGTTCTAGGCTCACAAATAGCGCATTAATTACCAGATTATCGACAAATTTGTAGGTTTTATGACCGCAGGCTCATAGTCCGTGGGTCATTTTGATTTTTGACCATCGAATCTTGTAGAGGTCGATGAGGCGGAGCGAACGGTAACTTATTTGACGTTCTAAGTCTACCCGTAGCCGTTCTAGGCTCACAAATAGCGCATTTATTACCAGATAATCGACAAATTTTTAGGTTTATTGACCGCAGGATCATAGTCCGTGGGTCATTCTGATTTTTGACTATCGATTCTTGTAGAGGACGATGAGTCGGAGCGAACGGTACCTTATTTGACGTTCTAAATCTACCGTAGCCGTTCTAGGCTCACAAATAGCGCATTACTTACCAGATAATCGACCAATTTTTAGGTTTTTTGACCGCAGGCTCATAGTCCGTGGGTCATTCTGATTTTTGACCATCGAATCTTGTAGACGACGATGAGGCGGAGCGAACGGTACCTTATTTGACGTTCTAAGTATACCCGTAGCGGTTCTAGGCTCACAAATAGCGCATTAATTACCTGATAATCGACCAATTTTTAGGTTTTTTGACCGCAGGCTCATAGTCCGTGGGTCATTCTGATTTTTGACCATCGAATCTTGTAGATGACGATGAGGCGGAGCGTACGGTATTTATTTTACGTTCTAAGTCTACCCGTATCCGTTCTAGGCTCACAAATAGCGCATTTATTACCAGATAATCGACAAAATGTTAGGTCTATTGACCGCAGGCTCATAGTCCGTGGGTCATTCTGATTTTTGACCATCGAATCTTGTAGAGGACGATGAGACGGAGCGAACGGTACCTTATTTGACGTTCTAAATAAACCCGTAGCCGTTCTAGGCTCAAAAATAGCGCATTAATTACCAGATAATCGACAAATTTTTAGGTTTTTTGACCGCAGGCTCATAGTCCGTGGGTCATATTGATTTTTGACCATCGAATCTTGTAGATGACGATGAGTCTTAGCTAACGGTACCTTATTTGACGTTCTAAGTCTACCCGTAGCCGTTCTAGGCTCAAAAATAGCGCATTTATTACCAGATAATCGACAAATTTTTAGGTTTATTGACCGCAGGCTCATAGTCCGTGGGTCATTCTGATTTTCGACCATCGAAACTTGTAGGGGACGATGAGGCGGAGCGAACGGTACCTTATTTGAAGTTCGAAGTCTACCCGTAGCCGTTCTAGGCTCACAAATATCGCATTTATTACCAGATAATCGAAAAATGTTTAGATTTATTGACCGCAGACTCATAGTCCGTGGGTCATTCTCAATTTTGACCATCGAGTCTTATAGAGGACGATGAGACGGAGCGAACGGTACCTTATTTTACGTTCTAAATCTACCCGTAGCCGTTCTAGGTTCAAGAATAACGCATTAATTACCAGATAATCGACAAATATTTAGGTTTATTGACCGCAGGCTCATAGTCCGTGGGTCATTCTAATTTTTAACCATCGATTCTGGTAGAGGCCGGTGAGGCGGAGCGAACGGTACCTTATTTGACGTTTTAAGACTACCTGTAGCCATTCTAGGCTCAAAAATAGCGCATTTATTACCAGATAATCGACAAATTTTTAAGTTTATTGACCGCAGGCTCATAGTCCGTGGGTCATTCTGATTTTTGACCATCGAATCTTGTAGAGGACGATGAGACGGAGCGAACGGTACCTTATTTGACGTTCTAAATAAACCCGTAGCCGTTCTAGGCTCAAAAATAGCGCATTAATTACCAGATAATCGACAAATTTTTAGGTTTTTTGACCGCAGGCTCATAGTCCGTGGGTCATATTGATTTTTGACCATCGAATCTTGTAGAGGACGATGGGTCGTAGCTAACGGTACCTTATTTGACGTTCTAAGTCTACCCGTAGCCGTTCTAGGCTCAAAAATAGCGCATTTATTACCAGATAATCGACAAATTTTTAGGTTTATTGACCGCAGGCTCATAGTCCGTGGGTCATTCTGATTTTCGACCATCGAAACTTGTAGGGGACGATGAGGCGGAGCGAACGGTACCTTATTTGACGTTCGAAGTCTACCCGTAGCCGTTCTAGGCTCACAAATATCGCATTTATTACCAGATAATCGAAAAATGTTTAGATTTATTGACCGCAGGCTCATAGTCCGTGGGTCATTCTCATTTTTGACCATCGAGTCTTATAGAGGACGATGAGACGGAGCGAACGGTACCTTATTTGACGTTCTAAATCTACCCGTAGCCGTTCTAGGTTCAAGAATAACGCATTAATTACCAGATAATCGACAAATGTTTAGGTTTATTGACCGCAGGCTCATAGTCCGTGGGTCATTCTGATTTTGGACGATCGAATCTTGTAGAGGACGAAGAGACGGAGCGAATCGTACCTTATTTGACGTTCTAAATCTACCCGCAGCCGTTCTAGGCTCACAAATAGCGCATTTATTAGCAGATAATCGACAAATTTTTATGTTTATTGACCGCAGGCTCATAGTCCGTGGGTCATTCTGATTTTTGACCATCGATTCTTGTAGAGGACGATAAGTCGGAGCGAACGGTACCTTATTTAACGTTCTAAGTTTACTCGTAGCCGTTCTAGGCTCAAAAAAATATCGCATTTATTACCAGATAATCGACAAATGTTTAGGTTTATTGACCACAGGCTCATAGTCCGTGGGTCATTCTGATTTTTGACCATCGAATCTTGTAGAGGACGATGAGGCGGAGCGACCGGTACCTTATTTGACGTTCTAAATCTACCCGTAGACGCTCTGGGCTCACAAATAGCCCATTAATTACCTGATAATCGATTAATTTTTAGGTTTTTTAACCGCAGGCTCATAGTCCGTGGGTCATTGTGATTTTGGACCATCGAATCTTGTAGAGGACGAAGCGACGGAGCGAACGGTACCTTATTTGACGTTCTAAATCTACCCGTAGCCGTTCTAGGCTCACAAATAGCGCATTAATTACCAGATAATCGACAAATTTGTAGGTTTTATGATCGCAGGCTCATAGTCCGTGGGTCATTTTGATTTTTGACCATCGAATCTTGTAGAGGACGATGAGGCGGAGCGAACGGTACGTTATTTGACGTTCTAAGTCTACCCGTAGCCGTTTTAGGCTCAAAAAATAGCGCATTAATTACCAGATAATCGACCAATTTTTAGGTTTTTCGACCGCAGGCTCATAGTCCGTAGGTCATTCTGATTTTTGACCATCGAATCTTGTGGATGACGATGAGGCGGAGCGAACGGTAACTTATTTGACGTTCGAAGTCTACCCGTAGCCGTTCTAGGCTCAAAAATAGCGCATTTATTACCAGATAATCGACAAATTTTTAGGTTTATTGACCGCAGGCTCATAGTCCGTGGGTCATTCTGATTTTTGACCATCGAATCTTGTAGTGGACGATGAGACGGAGCGAACGGTACCTTATTTGACGTTCTAAATAAACCCGTAGCCGTTCTAGGCTCAAAAATAGCGCATTAATTACCAGATAATCGACAAATTTTTAGGTTTATTTACCGCAGGCTCATAGTCCGTGGGTCATTCTGATTTTCGACCATCGAAACTTGTAGGGGACGATGTGGCGGAGCGAACGGTACCTTATTTGAAGTTCGAAGTCTACCCGTAGCCGTTCTAGGCTCACAAATATCGCATTTATTACCAGATAATCGAAAAATGTTTAGAGTTATTGACCGCAGGCTCATAGTCCGTGGGTCATTCTCAATTTTGACCATCGAGTCTTATAGAGGACGATGAGACGGAGCGAACGGTACCTTATTTTACGTTCTAAATCTACCCGTAGCCGTTCTAGGTTCAAGAATAACGCATTAATTACCAGATAATTGACAAATATTTAGGTTTATTGACAGCAGGCTCATAGTCCGTGGGTCATTCTAATTTTTAACCATTGATTCTGGTAGAGGCCGGTGAGGCGGAGCGAACGGTACCTTATTTGACGTTTTAAGACTACCTGTAGCCATTCTAGGCTCAAAAATAGCGCATTTATTACCAGATAATCGACAAATTTTTAAGTTTATTGACCGCAGGCTCATAGTCCGTGGGTCATTCTGATTTTTGACCATCGAATCTTGTAGAGGACGATGAGACGGAGCGAACGGTACCTTATTTGACGTTCTAAATAAACCCGTAGCCGTTCTAGGCTCAAAAATAGCGCATTAATTACCAGATAATCGACAAATTTTTAGGTTTTTTGACCGCAGGCTCATAGTCCGTGGGTCATATTGATTTTTGACCATCGAATCTTGTAGAGGACGATGAGTCGTAGCTAACGGTACCTTATTTGACGTTCTAAGTCTACCCGTAGCCGTTCTAGGCTCAAAAATAGCGCATTTATTACCAGATAATCGACAAATTTTTAGGTTTATTGACCGCAGGCTCATAGTCCGTGGGTCATTCTGATTTTCGACCATCGAAACTTGTAGTGGACGATGAGGCGGAGCGAACGGTACCTTATTTGACGTTCGAAGTCTACCCGTAGCCGTTCTAGGCTCACAAGTAGCGCATTTGTTACCAGATAATCGACAAATTTTTAGGTTTATTGACCGCAGGATCATAGTCCGTGGGTCATTCTGATTTTTGACTATCGATTCTTGTAGAGGACGATGAGTCGGAGCGAACGGTACCTTATTTGACGTTCTAAATCTACCCGCAGCCGTTCTAGGCTCACAAATAGCGCATTACTTACCAGATAATCGACCAATTTTTAGGTTTTTTGACCGCAGGCTCATAGTCCGTGGGTCATTCTGATTTTTGACCATCGAATCTTGTAGACGACGATGAGGCGGAGCGAACGGTACCTTATTTGACGTTCTAAGTATACCCGTAGCGGTTCTAGGCTCACAAATAGCGCATTAATTACCTGATAATCGACCAATTTTTAGGTTTATTGACCGCAGGCTCATAGTCCGTGGGTCATTCTAATTTTTAACCATCGATTCTGGTAGAGGCCGGTGAGGCGGAGCGAACGGTACCTTATTTGACGTTTTAAGACTACCTGTAGCCATTCTAGGCTCAAAAATATCGCATTTATTACCAGATAATCGACAAATTTTTAAGTTTATTGACCGCAGGCTCATAGTCCGTGGGTCATTCTGATTTTTGACCATCGAATCTTGTAGAGGACGATGAGACGGAGCGAACGGTACCTTATTTGACGTTCTAAATAAACCCGTAGCCGTTCTAGGCTCAAAAATAGCGCATTAATTACCAGATAATCGACAAATTTTTAGGTTTTTTGACCGCAGGCTCATAGTCCGTGGGTCATATTGATTTTTGACCATCGAATCTTGTAGAGGACGATGAGTCGTAGCTAACGGTACCTTATTTGACGTTCTAAGTCTACCCGTAGCCGTTCTAGGCTCAAAAATAGCGCATTTATTACCAGATAATCGACAAATTTTTAGGTTTATTGACCGCAGGCTCATAGTTCGTGGGTCATTCTAATTTTCGACCATCGAAACTTGTAGGGGACGATGAGGCGGAGCGAACGGTACCTTATTTGACGTTCGAAGTCTACCCGTAGCCGTTCTAGGCTCACAAATATCGCATTTATTACCAGATAATCGAAAAATGTTTAGATTTATTGACCGCAGGCTCATAGTCCGTGGGTCATTCTCATTTTTGACCATCGAGTCTTATAGAGGACGATGAGACGGAGCGAACGGTACCTTATTTGACGTTCTAAATCTACCCGTAGCCGTTCTAGGTTCAAGAATAACGCATTAATTACCAGATAATCGACAAATATTTAGGTTTATTGACCGCAGGCTCATAGTCCGTGGGTCATTCTGATTTTGGACGATCGAATCTTGTAGAGGCCGGTGAGGCGGAGCGAACGGTACCTTATTTTACGTTCTAAATCTACCCGTAGCCGTTCTAGGTTCAAGAATAACGCATTAATTACCAGATAATCGACAAATATTTAGGTTTATTGACCGCAGGCTCATAGTCCGTGGGTCATTCTAATTTTTAACCATCGATTCTGGTAGAGGCCGGTGAGGCGGAGCGAACGGTACCTTATTTGACGTTTTAAGACTACCTGTAGCCATTCTAGGCTCAAAAATAGCGCATTTATTACCAGATAATCGACAAATTGTTAAGTTTATTGACCGCAGGCTCATAGTCCGTTGGTCATTCTGATTTTTGACCATCGAATCTTGTAGAGGACGATGAGACGGAGCGAACGGTACCTTATTTGACGTTCTAAATAAACCCGTAGCCGTTCTAGGCTCAAAAATAGCGCATTAATTACCAGATAATCGACAAATGTTTAGGTTTTTTGACCGCAGGCTCATAGTCCGTGGGTCATATTGATTTTTGACCATCGAATCTTGTAGAGGACGATGAGTCGTAGCTAACGGTACCTTATTTGACGTTCTAAGTCTACCCGTAGCCGTTCTAGGCTCAAAAATAGCGCATTTATTACCAGATAATCGACAAATTTTTAGGTTTATTGACCGCAGGCTCATAGTCCGTGGGTCATTCTGATTTTCGACCATCGAAACTTGTAGGGGACGATGAGGCGGAGCGAACGGTACCTTATTTGACGTTCGAAGTCTACCCGTAGCCGTTCTAGGCTCACAAATATCGCATTTATTACCAGATAATCGAAAAATGTTTAGATTTATTGACCGCAGGCTCATAGTCCGTGGGTCATTCTCATTTTTGACCATCGAGTCTTATAGAGGACGATGAGACGGAGCGAACGGTACCTTATTTGACGTTCTAAATCTACCCGTAGCCGTTCTAGGTTCAAGAATAACGCATTAATTACCAGATAATCGACAAATATTTAGGTTTATTGACCGCAGGCTGATAGTCCGTGGGTCATTCTGATTTTGGACGATCGAATCTTGTAGAGGACGAAGAGACGGAGCGAATCGTACCTTATTTGACGTTCTAAATCTACCCGCAGCCGTTCTAGGCTCACAAATAGCGCATTTATTAGCAGATAATCGACAAATTTTTATGTTTATTGACCGCAGGCTCATAGTCCGTGGGTCATTCTGATTTTTGACCATCGATTCTTGTAGAGGACGATAAGTCGGAGCGAACGGTACCTTATTTAACGTTCTAAGTTTACTCGTAGCCGTTCTAGGCTCAAAAAAATATCGCATTTATTACCAGATAATCGACAAATGTTTAGGTTTATTGACCACAGGCTCATAGTCCGTGGGTCATTCTGATTTTTGACCATCGAATCTTGTAGAGGACGATGAGGCGGAGCGACCGGTACCTTATTTGACGTTCTAAATCTACCCGTAGCCGCTCTGGGCTCACAAATAGCCCATTAATTACCTGATAATCGATTAATTTTTAGGTTTTTTAACCGCAGGCTCATAGTCCGTGGGTCATTCTGATTTTGGACCATCGAATCTTGTAGAGGGCGAAGCGACGGAGCGAACGGTACCTTATTTGACGTTCTAAATCTACCCGTAGCCGTTCTAGGCTCACAAATAGCGCATTAATTACCAGATAATCGACAAATTTGTAGGTTTTATGACCGCAGGCTCATAGTCCGTGGGTCATTTTGATTTTTGACCATCGAATCTTGTAGAGGTCGATGAGGCGGAGCGAACGGTAACTTATTTGACGTTCTAAGTCTACCCGTAGCCGTTCTAGGCTCACAAATAGCGCATTTATTACCAGATAATCGACAAATTTTTAGGTTTATTGACCGCAGGATCATAGTCCGTGGGTCATTCTGATTTTTGACTATCGATTCTTGTAGAGGACGATGAGTCGGAGCGAACGGTACCTTATTTGACGTTCTAAATCTACCGTAGCCGTTCTAGGCTCACAAATAGCGCATTACTTACCAGATAATCGACCAATTTTTAGGTTTTTTGACCGCAGGCTCATAGTCCGTGGGTCATTCTGATTTTTGACCATCGAATCTTGTAGACGACGATGAGGCGGAGCGAACGGTACCTTATTTGACGTTCTAAGTATACCCGTAGCGGTTCTAGGCTCACAAATAGCGCATTAATTACCTGATAATCGACCAATTTTTAGGTTTTTTGACCGCAGGCTCATAGTCCGTGGGTCATTCTGATTTTTGACCATCGAATCTTGTAGATGACGATGAGGCGGAGCGTACGGTATTTATTTTACGTTCTAAGTCTACCCGTATCCGTTCTAGGCTCACAAATAGCGCATTTATTACCAGATAATCGACAAAATGTTAGGTCTATTGACCGCAGGCTCATAGTCCGTGGGTCATTCTGATTTTTGACCATCGAATCTTGTAGAGGACGATGAGACGGAGCGAACGGTACCTTATTTGACGTTCTAAATAAACCCGTAGCCGTTCTAGGCTCAAAAATAGCGCATTAATTACCAGATAATCGACAAATTTTTAGGTTTTTTGACCGCAGGCTCATAGTCCGTGGGTCATATTGATTTTTGACCATCGAATCTTGTAGATGACGATGAGTCTTAGCTAACGGTACCTTATTTGACGTTCTAAGTCTACCCGTAGCCGTTCTAGGCTCAAAAATAGCGCATTTATTACCAGATAATCGACAAATTTTTAGGTTTATTGACCGCAGGCTCATAGTCCGTGGGTCATTCTGATTTTCGACCATCGAAACTTGTAGGGGACGATGAGGCGGAGCGAACGGTACCTTATTTGAAGTTCGAAGTCTACCCGTAGCCGTTCTAGGCTCACAAATATCGCATTTATTACCAGATAATCGAAAAATGTTTAGATTTATTGACCGCAGACTCATAGTCCGTGGGTCATTCTCAATTTTGACCATCGAGTCTTATAGAGGACGATGAGACGGAGCGAACGGTACCTTATTTTACGTTCTAAATCTACCCGTAGCCGTTCTAGGTTCAAGAATAACGCATTAATTACCAGATAATCGACAAATATTTAGGTTTATTGACCGCAGGCTCATAGTCCGTGGGTCATTCTAATTTTTAACCATCGATTCTGGTAGAGGCCGGTGAGGCGGAGCGAACGGTACCTTATTTGACGTTTTAAGACTACCTGTAGCCATTCTAGGCTCAAAAATAGCGCATTTATTACCAGATAATCGACAAATTTTTAAGTTTATTGACCGCAGGCTCATAGTCCGTGGGTCATTCTGATTTTTGACCATCGAATCTTGTAGAGGACGATGAGACGGAGCGAACGGTACCTTATTTGACGTTCTAAATAAACCCGTAGCCGTTCTAGGCTCCAAAATAGCGCATTAATTACCAGATAATCGACAAATTTTTAGGTTTTTTGACCGCAGGCTCATAGTCCGTGGGTCATATTGATTTTTGACCATCGAATCTTGTAGAGGACGATGGGTCGTAGCTAACGGTACCTTATTTGACGTTCTAAGTCTACCCGTAGCCGTTCTAGGCTCAAAAATAGCGCATTTATTACCAGATAATCGACAGATTTTTAGGTTTATTGACCGCAGGCTCATAGTCCGTGGGTCATTCTGATTTTCGACCATCGAAACTTGTAGGGGACGATGAGGCGGAGCGAACGGTACCTTATTTGACGTTCGAAGTCTACCCGTAGCCGTTCTAGGCTCACAAATATCGCATTTATTACCAGATAATCGAAAAATGTTTAGATTTATTGACCGCAGGCTCATAGTCCGTGGGTCATTCTCATTTTTGACCATCGAGTCTTATAGAGGACGATGAGACGGAGCGAACGGTACCTTATTTGACGTTCTAAATCTACCCGTAGCCGTTCTAGGTTCAAGAATAACGCATTAATTACCAGATAATCGACAAATGTTTAGGTTTATTGACCGCAGGCTCATAGTCCGTGGGTCATTCTGATTTTGGACGATCGAATCTTGTAGAGGACGAAGAGACGGAGCGAATCGTACCTTATTTGACGTTCTAAATCTACCCGCAGCCGTTCTAGGCTCACAAATAGCGCATTTATTAGCAGATAATCGACAAATTTTTATGTTTATTGACCGCAGGCTCATAGTCCGTGGGTCATTCTGATTTTTGACCATCGATTCTTGTAGAGGACGATAAGTCGGAGCGAACGGTACCTTATTTAACGTTCTAAGTTTACTCGTAGCCGTTCTAGGCTCAAAAAAATATCGCATTTATTACCAGATAATCGACAAATGTTTAGGTTTATTGACCACAGGCTCATAGTCCGTGGGTCATTCTGATTTTTGACCATCGAATCTTGTAGAGGACGATGAGGCGGAGCGACCGGTACCTTATTTGACGTTCTAAATCTACCCGTAGACGCTCTGGGCTCACAAATAGCCCATTAATTACCTGATAATCGATTAATTTTTAGGTTTTTTAACCGCAGGCTCATAGTCCGTGGGTCATTGTGATTTTGGACCATCGAATCTTGTAGAGGACGAAGCGACGGAGCGAACGGTACCTTATTTGACGTTCTAAATCTACCCGTAGCCGTTCTAGGCTCACAAATAGCGCATTAATTACCAGATAATCGACAAATTTGTAGGTTTTATGATCGCAGGCTCATAGTCCGTGGGTCATTTTGATTTTTGACCATCGAATCTTGTAGAGGACGATGAGGCGGAGCGAACGGTACGTTATTTGACGTTCTAAGTCTACCCGTAGCCGTTTTAGGCTCAAAAAATAGCGCATTAATTACCAGATAATCGACCAATTTTTAGGTTTTTCGACCGCAGGCTCATAGTCCGTGGGTCATTCTGATTTTTGACCATCGAATCTTGTGGATGACGATGAGGCGGAGCGAACGGTAACTTATTTGACGTTCGAAGTCTACCCGTAGCCGTTCTAGGCTCAAAAATAGCGCATTTATTACCAGATAATCGACAAATTTTTAGGTTTATTGACCGCAGGCTCATAGTCCGTGGGTCATTCTGATTTTTGACCATCGAATCTTGTAGTGGACGATGAGACGGAGCGAACGGTACCTTATTTGACGTTCTAAATAAACCCGTAGCCGTTCTAGGCTCAAAAATAGCGCATTAATTACCAGATAATCGACAAATTTTTAGGTTTATTTACCGCAGGCTCATAGTCCGTGGGTCATTCTGATTTTCGACCATCGAAACTTGTAGGGGACGATGTGGCGGAGCGAACGGTACCTTATTTGAAGTTCGAAGTCTACCCGTAGCCGTTCTAGGCTCACAAATATCGCATTTATTACCAGATAATCGAAAAATGTTTAGAGTTATTGACCGCAGGCTCATAGTCCGTGGGTCATTCTCAATTTTGACCATCGAGTCTTATAGAGGACGATGAGACGGAGCGAACGGTACCTTATTTTACGTTCTAAATCTACCCGTAGCCGTTCTAGGTTCAAGAATAACGCATTAATTACCAGATAATTGACAAATATTTAGGTTTATTGACAGCAGGCTCATAGTCCGTGGGTCATTCTAATTTTTAACCATTGATTCTGGTAGAGGCCGGTGAGGCGGAGCGAACGGTACCTTATTTGACGTTTTAAGACTACCTGTAGCCATTCTAGGCTCAAAAATAGCGCATTTATTACCAGATAATCGACAAATTTTTAAGTTTATTGACCGCAGGCTCATAGTCCGTGGGTCATTCTGATTTTTGACCATCGAATCTTGTAGAGGACGATGAGACGGAGCGAACGGTACCTTATTTGACGTTCTAAATAAACCCGTAGCCGTTCTAGGCTCAAAAATAGCGCATTAATTACCAGATAATCGACAAATTTTTAGGTTTTTTGACCGCAGGCTCATAGTCCGTGGGTCATATTGATTTTTGACCATCGAATCTTGTAGAGGACGATGAGTCGTAGCTAACGGTACCTTATTTGACGTTCTAAGTCTACCCGTAGCCGTTCTAGGCTCAAAAATAGCGCATTTATTACCAGATAATCGACAAATTTTTAGGTTTATTGACCGCAGGCTCATAGTCCGTGGGTCATTCTGATTTTCGACCATCGAAACTTGTAGTGGACGATGAGGCGGAGCGAACGGTACCTTATTTGACGTTCGAAGTCTACCCGTAGCCGTTCTAGGCTCACAAATAGCGCATTTGTTACCAGATAATCGACAAATTTTTAGGTTTATTGACCGCAGGATCATAGTCCGTGGGTCATTCTGATTTTTGACTATCGATTCTTGTAGAGGACGATGAGTCGGAGCGAACGGTACCTTATTTGACGTTCTAAATCTACCCGTAGCCGTTCTAGGCTCACAAATAGCGCATTACTTACCAGATAATCGACCAATTTTTAGGTTTTTTGACCGCAGGCTCATAGTCCGTGGGTCATTCTGATTTTTGACCATCGAATCTTGTAGACGACGATGAGGCGGAGCGAACGGTACCTTATTTGACGTTCTAAGTATACCCGTAGCGGTTCTAGGCTCACAAATAGCGCATTAATTACCTGATAATCGACCAATTTTTAGGTTTATTGACCGCAGGCTCATAGTCCGTGGGTCATTCTAATTTTTAACCATCGATTCTGGTAGAGGCCGGTGAGGCGGAGCGAACGGTACCTTATTTGACGTTTTAAGACTACCTGTAGCCATTCTAGGCTCAAAAATAGCGCATTTATTACCAGATAATCGACAAATTTTTAAGTTTATTGACCGCAGGCTCATAGTCCGTGGGTCATTCTGATTTTTGACCATCGAATCTTGTAGAGGACGATGAGACGGAGCGAACGGTACCTTATTTGACGTTCTAAATAAACCCGTAGCCGTTCTAGGCTCAAAAATAGCGCATTAATTACCAGATAATCGACAAATTTTTAGGTTTTTTGACCGCAGGCTCATAGTCCGTGGGTCATATTGATTTTTGACCATCGAATCTTGTAGAGGACGATGAGTCGTAGCTAACGGTACCTTATTTGACGTTCTAAGTCTACCCGTAGCCGTTCTAGGCTCAAAAATAGCGCATTTATTACCAGATAATCGACAAATTTTTAGGTTTATTGACCGCAGGCTCATAGTTCGTGGGTCATTCTAATTTTCGACCATCGAAACTTGTAGGGGACGATGAGGCGGAGCGAACGGTACCTTATTTGACGTTCGAAGTCTACCCGTAGCCGTTCTAGGCTCACAAATATCGCATTTATTACCAGATAATCGAAAAATGTTTAGATTTATTGTCCGCAGGCTCATAGTCCGTGGGTCATTCTCATTTTTGACCATCGAGTCTTATAGAGGACGATGAGACGGAGCGAACGGTACCTTATTTGACGTTCTAAATCTACCCGTAGCCGTTCTAGGTTCAAGAATAACGCATTAATTACCAGATAATCGACAAATATTTAGGTTTATTGACCGCAGGCTCATAGTCCGTGGGTCATTCTGATTTTGGACGATCGAATCTTGTAGAGGCCGGTGAGGCGGAGCGAACGGTACCTTATTTTACGTTCTAAATCTACCCGTAGCCGTTCTAGGTTCAAGAATAACGCATTAATTACCAGATAATCGACAAATATTTAGGTTTATTGACCGCAGGCTCATAGTCCGTGGGTCATTCTAATTTTTAACCATCGATTCTGGTAGAGGCCGGTGAGGCGGAGCGAACGGTACCTTATTTGACGTTTTAAGACTACCTGTAGCCATTCTAGGCTCAAAAATAGCGCATTTATTACCAGATAATCGACAAATTGTTAAGTTTATTGACCGCAGGCTCATAGTCCGTTGGTCATTCTGATTTTTGACCATCGAATCTTGTAGAGGACGATGAGACGGAGCGAACGGTACCTTATTTGACGTTCTAAATAAACCCGTAGCCGTTCTAGGCTCAAAAATAGCGCATTAATTACCAGATAATCGACAAATGTTTAGGTTTTTTGACCGCAGGCTCATAGTCCGTGGGTCATATTGATTTTTGACCATCGAATCTTGTAGAGGACGATGAGTCGTAGCTAACGGTACCTTATTTGACGTTCTAAGTCTACCCGTAGCCGTTCTAGGCTCAAAAATAGCGCATTTATTACCAGATAATCGACAAATTTTTAGGTTTATTGACCGCAGGCTCATAGTCCGTGGGTCATTCTGATTTTCGACCATCGAAACTTGTAGGGGACGATGAGGCGGAGCGAACGGTACCTTATTTGACGTTCGAAGTCTACCCGTAGCCGTTCTAGGCTCACAAATATCGCATTTATTACCAGATAATCGAAAAATGTTTAGATTTATTGACCGCAGGCTCATAGTCCGTGGGTCATTCTCATTTTTGACCATCGAGTCTTATAGAGGACGATGAGACGGAGCGAACGGTACCTTATTTGACGTTCTAAATCTACCCGTAGCCGTTCTAGGTTCAAGAATAACGCATTAATTACCAGATAATCGACAAATATTTAGGTTTATTGACCGCAGGCTGATAGTCCGTGGGTCATTCTGATTTTGGACGATCGAATCTTGTAGAGGACGAAGAGACGGAGCGAATCGTACCTTATTTGACGTTCTAAATCTACCCGCAGCCGTTCTAGGCTCACAAATAGCGCATTTATTAGCAGATAATCGACAAATTTTTATGTTTATTGACCGCAGGCTCATAGTCCGTGGGTCATTCTGATTTTTGACCATCGATTCTTGTAGAGGACGATAAGTCGGAGCGAACGGTACCTTATTTAACGTTCTAAGTTTACTCGTAGCCGTTCTAGGCTCAAAAAAATATCGCATTTATTACCAGATAATCGACAAATGTTTAGGTTTATTGACCACAGGCTCATAGTCCGTGGGTCATTCTGATTTTGGACCATCGAATCTTGTAGAGGACGGAGCGACGGAGCGAACGGTACCTTATTTGACGTTCTAAATCTACCCGTAGCCGTTCTAGGCTCACAAATAGCGCATTAATTACCAGATAATCGACAAATTTGTAGGTTTTATGACCGCAGGCTCATAGTCCGTGGGTCATTTTGATTTTTGACCATCGAATCTTGTAGAGGACGATGAGGCGGAGCGAACGGTACGTTATTTGACGTTCTAAGTCTACCCGTAGCCGTTTTAGGCTCAAAAAATAGCGCATTAATTACCAGATAATCGACCAATTTTTAGGTTTTTTGACCGCAGGCTCATAGTCCGTGGGTCATTCTGATTTTTGACCATCGAATCTTGTAGATGACGATGAGGCGGAGCGAACGGTAACTTATTTGACGTTCTAAGTCTACCCGTAGCCGTTCTAGGCTCACAAATAGCGCATTTATTACCAGATAATCGACAAATTTTTAGGTTTATTGACCGCAGGATCATAGTCCGTGGGTCATTCTGATTTTTGACTATCGATTCTTGTAGAGGACGATGAGTCGGAGCGAACGGTACCTTATTTGACGTTCTAAATCTACCCGTAGCCGTTCTAGGCTCACAAATAGCGCATTACTTACCAGATAATCGACCAATTTTTAGGTTTTTTGACCGCAGGCTCATAGTCCGTGGGTCATTCTGATTTTTGACCATCGAATCTTGTAGACGACGATGAGGCGGAGGGAACGGTACCTTATTTGACGTTCTAAGTATACCCGTAGCGGTTCTAGGCTCACAAATAGCGCATTAATTACCTGATAATCGACCAATTTTTAGGTTTTTTGACCGCAGGCTCATAGTCCGTGGGTCATTCTGATTTTTGACCATCGAATCTTGTAGATGACGATGAGGCGGAGCGAACGGTATTTATTTTACGTTCTAAGTCTACCCGTAGCCGTTCTAGGCTCACAAATAGCGCATTTATTACCAGATAATCGACAAAATGTTAGGTCTATTGACCGCAGGCTCATAGTCCGTGGGTCATTCTGATTTTTGACCATCGAATCTTGTAGAGGACGATGAGACGGAGCGAACGGTACCTTATTTGACGTTCTAAATAAACCCGTAGCCGTTCTAGGCTCAAAAATAGCGCATTAATTACCAGATAATCGACAAATTTTTAGGTTTTTTGACCGCAGGCTCATAGTCCGTGGGTCATATTGATTTTTGACCATCGAATCTTGTAGAGGACGATGAGTCGTAGCTAACGGTACCTTATTTGACGTTCTAAGTCTACCCGTAGCCGTTCTAGGCTCAAAAATAGCGCATTTATTACCAGATAATCGACAAATTTTTAGGTTTATTGACCGCAGGCTCATAGTCCGTGGGTCATTCTGATTTTCGACCATCGAAACTTGTAGGGGACGATGAGGCGGAGCGAACGGTACCTTATTTGAAGTTCGAAGTCTACCCGTAGCCGTTCTAGGCTCACAAATATCGCATTTATTACCAGATAATCGAAAAATGTTTAGATTTATTGACCGCAGACTCATAGTCCGTGGGTCATTCTCAATTTTGACCATCGAGTCTTATAGAGGACGATGAGACGGAGCGAACGGTACCTTATTTTACGTTCTAAATCTACCCGTAGCCGTTCTAGGTTCAAGAATAACGCATTAATTACCAGATAATCGACAAATATTTAGGTTTATTGACCGCAGGCTCATAGTCCGTGGGTCATTCTAATTTTTAACCATCGATTCTGTTAGAGGCCGGTGAGCCGGAGCGAACGGTACCTTATTTGTCGTTTTAAGACTACCTGTAGCCATTCTAGGCTCAAAAATAGCGAATTTATTACCAGATAATCGACAAATTTTTAAGTTTATTGACCGCAGGCTCATAGTCCGTGGGTCATTCTGATTTTTGACCATCGAATCGTGTAGAGGACGATGAGACGGAGCGAACGGTACCTTATTTGACGTTCTAAATAAACCCGTAGCCGTTCTAGGCTCAAAAATAGCGCATTAATTACCAGATAATCGACAAATGTTTATGTTTTTTGACCGCAGGCTCATAGTCCGTGGGTCATTCTGATTTTTGACCATCGAATCTTGTAGACGACGATGAGGCGGAGCGAACGGTACCTTATTTGACGTTCTAAGTATACCCGTAGCGGTTCTAGGCTCACAAATAGCGCATTAATTACCTGATAATCGACCAATTTTTAGGTTTTTTGACCGCAGGCTCATAGTCCGTGGGTCATTCTGATTTTTGACCATCGAATCTTGTAGATGACGATGAGGCGGAGCGTACGGTATTTATTTTACGTTCTAAGTCTACCCGTATCCGTTCTAGGCTCACAAATAGCGCATTTATTACCAGATAATCGACAAAATGTTAGGTCTATTGACCGCAGGCTCATAGTCCGTGGGTCATTCTGATTTTTGACCATCGAATCTTGTAGAGGACGATGAGACGGAGCGAACGGTACCTTATTTGACGTTCTAAATAAACCCGTAGCCGTTCTAGGCTCAAAAATAGCGCATTAATTACCAGATAATCGACAAATTTTTAGGTTTTTTGACCGCAGGCTCATAGTCCGTGGGTCATATTGATTTTTGACCATCGAATCTTGTAGAGGACGATGAGTCTTAGCTAACGGTACCTTATTTGACGTTCTAAGTCTACCCGTAGCCGTTCTAGGCTCAAAAATAGCGCATTTATTACCAGATAATCGACAAATTTTTAGGTTTATTGACCGCAGGCTCATAGTCCGTGGGTTATTCTGATTTTCGACCATCGAAACTTGTAGGGGACGATGAGGCGGAGCGAACGGTACCTTATTTGAAGTTCGAAGTCTACCCGTAGCCGTTCTAGGCTCACAAATATCGCATTTATTACCAGATAATCGAAAAATGTTTAGATTTATTGACCGCAGACTCATAGTCCGTGGGTCATTCTCAATTTTGACCATCGAGTCTTATAGAGGACGATGAGACGGAGCGAACGGTACCTTATTTTACGTTCTAAATCTACCCGTAGCCGTTCTAGGTTCAAGAATAACGCATTAATTACCAGATAATCGACAAATATTTAGGTTTATTGACCGCAGGCTCATAGTCCGTGGGTCATTCTAATTTTTAACCATCGATTCTGGTAGAGGCCGGTGAGGCGGAGCGAACGGTACCTTATTTGACGTTTTAAGACTACCTGTAGCCATTCTAGGCTCAAAAATAGCGCATTTATTACCAGATAATCGACAAATTTTTAAGTTTATTGACCGCAGGCTCATAGTCCGTTGGTCATTCTGATTTTTGACCATCGAATCTTGTAGAGGACGATGAGACGGAGCGAACGGTACCTTATTTGACGTTCTAAATAAACCCGTAGCCGTTCTAGGCTCAAAAATAGCGCATTAATTACCAGATAATCGACAAATTTTTAGGTTTTTTGACCGCAGGCTCATAGTCCGTGGGTCATATTGATTTTTGACCATCGAATCTTGTAGAGGACGATGAGTCGTAGCTAACGGTACCTTATTTGACGTTCTAAGTCTACCCGTAGCCGTTCTAGGCTCAAAAATAGCGCATTTATTACCAGATAATCGACAAATTTTTAGGTTTATTGACCGCAGGCTAATAGTCCGTGGGTCATTCTGATTTTCGACCATCGAAACTTGTAGGGGACGATGAGGCGGAGCGAACGGTACCTTATTTGACGTTCGTAGTCTACCCGTAGCCGTTCTAGGCTCACAAATATCGCATTTATTACCAGATAATCGAAAAATGTTTAGATTTATTGACCGCAGGCTCATAGTCCGTGGGTCATTCTCATTTTTGACCATCGAGTCTTATAGAGGACGATGAGACGGAGCGAACGGTACCTTATTTGACGTTCTAAATCTACCCGTAGCCGTTCTAGGTTCAAGAATAACGCATTAATTACCAGATAATCGACAAATATTTAGGTTTATTGACCGCAGGCTGATAGTCCGTGGGTCATTCTGATTTTGGACGATCGAATCTTGTAGAGGACGAAGAGACGGAGCGAATCGTACCTTATTTGACGTTCTAAATCTACCCGCAGCCGTTCTAGGCTCACAAATAGCGCATTTATTAGCAGATAATCGACAAATTTTTATGTTTATTGACCGCAGGCTCATAGTCCGTGGGTCATTCTGATTTTTGACCATCGATTCTTGTAGAGGACGATAAGTCGGAGCGAACGGTACCTTATTTAACGTTCTAAGTTTACTCGTAGCCGTTCTAGGCTCAAAAAAATATCGCATTTATTACCAGATAATCGACAAATGTTTAGGTTTATTGACCACAGGCTCATAGTCCGTGGGTCATTCTGATTTTTGACCATCGAATCTTGTAGAGGACGATGAGGCGGAGCGGCCGGTACCTTATTTGACGTTCTAAATCTACCCGTAGACGCTCTGGGCTCACAAATAGCCCATTAATTACCTGATAATCGATTAATTTTTAGGTTTTTTAACCGCAGGCTCATAGTCCGTGGGTCATTCTGATTTTGGACCATCGAATCTTGTAGAGGACGAAGCGACGGAGCGAACGGTACCTTATTTGACGTTCTAAATCTACCCGTAGCCGTTCTAGGCTCACAAATAGCGCATTAATTACCAGATAATCGACAAATTTGTAGTTTTTATGACCGCAGGCTCATAGTCCGTGGGTCATTTTGATTTTTGACCATCGAATCTTGTAGAGGACGATGAGGCGGAGCGAACGGTACGTTATTTGACGTTCTAAGTCTACCCGTAGCCGTTTTAGGCTCAAAAAATAGCGCATTAATTACCAGATAATCGACCAATTTTTAGGTTTTTCGACTGCAGGCTCATAGTCCGTGGGTCATTCTGATTTTTGACCATCGAATCTTGTGGATGACGATGAGGCGGAGCGAACGGTAACTTATTTGACGTTCTAAGTCTACCCGTAGCCGTTCTAGGCTCACAAATAGCGCATTTATTACCAGATAATCGACAAATTTTTAGGTTTATTGACCGCAGGATCATAGTCCGTGGGTCATTCTGATTTTTGACTATCGATTCTTGTAGAGGACGATGAGTCGGAGCGAACGGTACCTTATTTGACGTTCTAAATCTACCCGTAGCCGTTCTAGGCTCACAAATAGCGCATTACTTACCAGATAATCGACCAATTTTTAGGTTTTTTGACCGCAGGCTCATAGTCCGTGGGTCATTCTGATTTTTGACCATCGAATCTTGTAGACGACGATGAGGCGGAGCGAACGGTACCTTATTTGACGTTCTAAGTATACCCGTAGCGGTTCTAGGCTCACAAATAGCGCATTAATTACCTGATAATCGACCAATTTTTAGGTTTATTGACCGCAGGCTCATAGTCCGTTGGTCATTCTCATTTTTGACCATCGAATCTTGTAGATGACGATGAGGCGGAGCGAACGGTATTTATTTTACGTTCTAAGTCTACCCGTAGCCGTTCTAGGCTCACAAATAGCGCATTTATTACCAGATAATCGACAAAATGTTAGGTCTATTGACCGCAGGCTCATAGTCCGTGGGTCATTCTGATTTTTGACCATCGAATCTTGTAGAGGACGATGAGACGGAGCGAACGGTACCTTATTTGACGTTCTAAATAAACCCGTAGCCGTTCTAGGCTCAAAAATAGCGCATTAATTACCAGGTAATCGACAAATTTTTAGGTTTTTTGACCGCAGGCTCATAGTCCGTGGGTCATATTGATTTTTGACCATCGAATCTTGTAGAGGACGATGAGTCGTAGCTAACGGTACCTTATTTGACGTTCTAAGTCTACCCGTAGCCGTTCTAGGCTCAAAAATAGCGCATTTATTACCAGATAATCGACAAATTTTTAGGTTTATTGACCGCAGGCTCATAGTCCGTGGGTCATTCTGATTTTTGACCATCGAATCTTGTAGAGGACGATGAGACGGAGCGAACGGTACCTTATTTGACGTTCTAAATAAACCCGTAGCCGTTCTAGGCTCAAAAATAGCGCATTAATTACCAGATAATCGACAAATTTTTAGGTTTTTTGACCGCAGGCTCATAGTCCGTGGGTCATATTGATTTTTGACCATCGAATCTTGTAGAGGACGATGAGTCGTAGCTAACGGTACCTTATTTGACGTTCTAAGTCTACCCGTAGCCGTTCTAGGCTTAAAAATAGCGCATTTATTACCAGATAATCGACAAATTTTTAGGTTTATTGACCGCAGGCTCATAGTCCGTGGGTCATTCTGATTTTCGACCATCGAAACTTGTAGTGGACGATGAGGCGGAGCGAACGGTACCTTATTTGACGTTCGAAGTCTACCCGTAGCCGTTCTAGGCTCACAAATAGCGCATTTGTTACCAGATAATCGACAAATTTTTAGGTTTATTGACCGCAGGATCATAGTCCGTGGGTCATTCTGATTTTTGACTATCGATTCTTGTAGAGGACGATGAGTCGGAGCGAACGGTACCTTATTTGACGTTCTAAATCTACCCGTAGCCGTTCTAGGCTCACAAATAGCGCATTACTTACCAGATAATCGACCAATTTTTAGGTTTTTTGACCGCAGGCTCATAGTCCGTGGGTCATTCTGATTTTTGACCATCGAATCTTGTAGACGACGATGAGGCGGAGCGAACGGTACCTTATTTGACGTTCTAAGTATACCCGTAGCGGTTCTAGGCTCACAAATAGCGCATTAATTACCTGATAATCGACCAATTTTTAGGTTTATTGACCGCAGGCTCATAGTCCGTTGGTCATTCTGATTTTTGACCATCGAATCTTGTAGATGACGATGAGGCGGAGCGAACGGTATTTATTTTACGTTCTAAGTCTACCCGTAGCCGTTCTAGGCTCACAAATAGCGCATTTATTACTAGATAATCGACAAAATGTTAGGTCTATTGACCGCAGGCTCATAGTCCGTGGGTCATTCTGATTTTTGACCATCGAATCTTGTAGAGGACGATGAGACGGAGCGAACGGTACCTTATTTGACGTTCTAAATAAACCCGTAGCCGTTCTAGGCTCAAAAATAGCGCATTAATTACCAGATAATCGACAAATTTTTAGGTTTTTTGACCGTAGGCTCATAGTCCGTGGGTTATATTGATTTTTGACCATCGAATCTTGTAGAGGACGATGAGTCGTAGCTAACGGTACCTTATTTGACGTTCTAAGTCTACCCGTAGCCGTTCTAGGCTCAAAAATAGCGCATTTATTACCAGATAATCGACAAATTTTTAGGTTTATTGACCGCAGGCTCATAGTCCGTGGGTCATTCTGATTTTCGACCATCGAAACATGTAGGGGACGATGAGGCGGAGCGAACGGTACCTTATTTGAAGTTCGAAGTCTACCCGTAGCCGTTCTAGGCTCACAAATATCGCATTTATTACCAGATAATCGAAAAATGTTTAGATTTATTGACCGCAGGCTCATAGTCCGTGGGTCATTCTCAATTTTGACCATCGAGTCTTATAGAGGACGATGAGACGGAGCGAACGGTACCTTATTTTACGTTCTAAATCTACCCGTAGCCGTTCTAGGTTCAAGAATAACGCATTAATTACCAGTTAATCGACAAATATTTATGTTTATTGACCGCAGGCTCATAGTCCGTGGGTCATTCTAATTTTTAACCATCGATTCTGGTAGAGGCCGGTGAGGCGGAGCGAACGGTACCTTATTTGACGTTTTAAGACTACCTGTAGCCATTCTAGGCTCAAAAATAGCGCATTTATTACCAGATAATCGACACATTTTTAAGTTTATTGACCGCAGGCTCATAGTCCGTGGGTCATTCTGATTTTTGACCATCGAATCTTGTAGAGGACGATGAGACGGAGCGAACGGTACCTTATTTGACGTTCTAAATAAACCCGTAGCCGTTCTAGGCTCAACAATAGCGCATTAATTACCAGATAATCGACAAATTTTTAGGTTTTTTGACCGCAGGCTCATAGTCCGTGGGTCATATTGATTTTTGACCATCGAATCTTGTAGAGGACGATGAGTCGTAGCTAACGGTACCTTATTTGACGTTCTAAGTCTACCCGTAGCCGTTCTAGGCTCAAAAATAGCGCATTTATTACCAGATAATCGACAAATTTTTAGGTTTATTGACCGCAGGCTCATAGTTCGTGGGTCATTCTAATTTTCGACCATCGAAACTTGTAGGGGACGATGAGGCGGAGCGAACGGTACCTTATTTGACGTTCGAAGTCTACCCGTAGCCGTTCTAGGCTCACAAATATCGCATTTATTACCAGATAATCGAAAAATGTTTAGATTTATTGACCGCAGGCTCATAGTCCGTGGGTCATTCTCATTTTTGACCATCGAGTCTTATAGAGGACGATGAGACGGAGCGAACGGTACCTTATTTGACGTTCTAAATCTACCCGTAGCCGTTCTAGGTTCAAGAATAACGCATTAATTACCAGATAATCGACAAATATTTAGGTTTATTGACCGCAGGCTCATAGTCCGTGGGTCATTCTGATTTTGGACGATCGAATCTTGTAGAGGCCGGTGAGGCGGAGCGAACGGTACCTTATTTTACGTTCTAAATCTACCCGTAGCCGTTCTAGGTTCAAGAATAACGCATTAATTACCAGATAATCGACAAATATTTAGGTTTATTGACCGCAGGCTCATAGTCCGTGGGTCATTCTAATTTTTAACCATCGATTCTGGTAGAGGCCGGTGAGGCGGAGCGAACGGTACCTTATTTGACGTTTTAAGACTACCTGTAGCCATTCTAGGCTCAAAAATAGCGCATTTATTACCAGATAATCGACAAATTTTTACGTTTATTGACCGCAGGCTCATAGTCCGTTGGTCATTCTGATTTTTGACCATCGAATCTTGTAGAGGACGATGAGACGGAGCGAACGGTACCTTATTTGACGTTCTAAATAAACCCGTAGCCGTTCTAGGCTCAAAATTAGCGCATTAATTACCAGATAATCGACAAATTTTTAGGTTTTTTGACCGCAGGCTCATAGTCCGTGGGTCATATTGATTTTTGACCATCGAATCTTGTAGAGGACGATGAGTCGTAGCTAACGGTACCTTATTTGACGTTCTAAGTCTACCAGTAGCCGTTCTAGGCTCAAAAATAGCGCATTTATTACCAGATAATCGACAAATTTTTAGGTTTATTGACCGCAGGCTCATAGTCCGTGGGTCATTCTGATTTTCGACCATCGAAACTTGTAGGGGACGATGAGGCGGAGCGAACGGTACCTTATTTGACGTTCGAAGTCTACCCGTAGCCGTTCTAGGCTCACAAATATCGCATTTATTACCAGATAATCGAAAAATGTTTAGATTTATTGACCGCAGGCTCATAGTCCGTGGGTCATTCTCATTTTTGACCATCGAGTCTTATAGAGGACGATGAGACGGAGCGAACGGTACCTTATTTGACGTTCTAAATCTACCCGTAGCCGTTCTAGGTTCAAGAATAACGCATTAATTACCAGATAATCGACAAATATTTAGGTTTATTGACCGCAGGCTGATAGTCCGTGGGTCATTCTGATTTTGGACGATCGAATCTTGTAGAGGACGAAGAGACGGAGCGAATCGTACCTTATTTGACGTTCTAAATCTACCCGCAGCCGTTCTAGGCTCACAAATAGCGCATTTATTAGCAGATAATCGACAAATTTTTATGTTTATTGACCGCAGGCTCATAGTCCGTGGGTCATTCTGATTTTTGACCATCGATTCTTGTAGAGGACGATAAGTCGGAGCGAACGGTACCTTATTTAACGTTCTAAGTTTACTCGTAGCCGTTCTAGGCTCAAAAAAATATCGCATTTATTACCAGATAATCGACAAATGTTTAGGTTTATTGACCACAGGCTCATAGTCCGTGGGTCATTCTGATTTTTGACCATCGAATTTGTAGAGGACGATGAGGCGGAGCGACCGGTACCTTATTTGACGTTCTAAATCTACCCGTAGCCGCTCTGGGCTCACAAATAGCCCATTAATTACCTGATAATCGATTAATTTTTAGGTTTTTTAACCGCAGGCTCATAGTCCGTGGGTCATATTGATTTTTGACCATCGAATCTTGTAGAGGACGATGAGTCGTAGCTAACGGTACCTTATTTGACGTTCTAAGTCTACCCGTAGCCGTTCTAGGCTCAAAAATAGCGCATTTATTACCAGATAATCGACAAATTTTTAGGTTTATTGACCGCAGGCTCATAGTTCGTGGGTCATTCTAATTTTCGACCATCGAAACTTGTAGGGGACGAGGAGGCGGAGCGAACGGTACCTTATTTGACGTTCGAAGTCTACCCGTAGCCGTTCTAGGCTCACAAATATCGCATTTATTACCAGATAATCGAAAAATGTTTAGGTTTATTGACCGCAGGCTCATAGTCCGTGGGTCATTCTCATTTTTGACCATCGAGTCTTATAGAGGACGATGAGACGGAGCGAACGGTACCTTATTTGACGTTCTAAATCTACCCGTAGCCGTTCTAGGTTCAAGAATAACGCATTAATTACCAGATAATCGACAAATATTTAGGTTTATTGACCGCAGGCTCATAGTCCGTGGGTCATTCTGATTTTGGACGATCGAATCTTGTAGAGGCCGGTGAGGCGGAGCGAACGGTACCTTATTTTACGTTCTAAATCTACCCGTAGCCGTTCTAGGTTCAAGAATATCGCATTAATTACCAGATAATCGACAAATATTTAGGTTTATTGACCGCAGGCTCATAGTCCGTGGGTCATTCTAATTTTTAACCATCGATTCTGGTAGAGGCCGGTGAGGCGGAGCGAACGGTACCTTATTTGACGTTTTAAGACTACCTGTAGCCATTCTAGGCTCAAAAATAGCGCATTTATTACCAGATAATCGACAAATTTTTACGTTTATTGACCGCAGGCTCATAGTCCGTTGGTCATTCTGATTTTTGACCATCGAATCTTGTAGAGGACGATGAGACGGAGCGAACGGTACCTTATTTGACGTTCTAAATAAACCCGTAGCCGTTCTAGGCTCAAAAATAGCGCATTAATTACCAGATAATCGACAAATTTTTAGGTTTTTTGACCGCAGGCTCATAGTCCGTGGGTCATTCTCATTTTTGACCATCGAATCTTGTAGAGGACGATGAGTCGTAGCTAACGGTACCTTATTTGACGTTCTAAATCTACCCGTAGCCGTTCTAGGTTCAAGAATAACGCATTAATTACCAGATAATCGACAAATATTTAGGTTTATTGACCGCAGGCTGATAGTCCGTGGGTCATTCTGATTTTGGACGATCGAATCTTGTAGAGGACGAAGAGACGGAGCGAATCGTACCTTATTTGACGTTCTAAATCTACCCGCAGCCGTTCTAGGCTCACAAATAGCGCATTTATTAGCAGATAATCGACAAATTTTTATGTTTATTGACCGCAGGCTCATAGTCCGTGGGTCATTCTGATTTTTGACCATCGATTCTTGTAGAGGACGATAAGTCGGAGCGAACGGTACCTTATTTAACGTTCTAAGTTTACTCGTAGCCGTTCTAGGCTCAAAAAAATATCGCATTTATTACCAGATAATCGACAAATGTTTAGGTTTATTGACCACAGGCTCATAGTCCGTGGGTCATTCTGATTTTTGACCATCGAATCTTGTAGAGGACGATGAGGCGGAGCGACCGGTACCTTATTTGACGTTCTAAATCTACCCGTAGCCGCTCTGGGCTCACAAATAGCCCATTAATTACCTGATAATCGATTAATTTTTAGGTTTTTTAACCGCAGGCTCATAGTCCGTGGGTCATTCTGATTTTGGACCATCGAATCTTGTAGAGGACGAAGCGACGGAGCGAACGGTACCTTATTTGACGTTCTAAATCTACCCGTAGCCGTTCTAGGCTCACAAATAGCGCATTAATTACCAGATAATCGACAAATTTGTAGGTTTTATGACCGCAGGCTCATAGTCCGTGGGTCATTTTGATTTTTGACCATCGAATCTTGTAGAGGACGATGAGGCGGAGCGAACGGTACGTTATTTGACGTTCTAAGTCTACCCGTAGCCGTTTTAGGCTCAAATAGCGCATTAATTACCAGATAATCGACCAATTTTTAGGTTTTTTGACCGCAGGCTCATAGTCCGTGGGTCATTCTGATTTTTGACCATCGAATCTTGTAGATGACGATGAGGCGGAGCGAACGGTAACTTATTTGACGTTCTAAGTCTACCCGTAGCCGTTCTAGGCTCACAAATAGCGCATTTATTACCAGATAATCGACAAATTTTTAGGTTTATTGACCGCAGGATCATAGTCCGTGGGTCATTCTGATTTTTGACTATCGATTCTTGTAGAGGACGATGAGTCGGAGCGAACGGTACCTTATTTGACGTTCTAAATCTACCCGTAGCCGTTCTAGGCTCACAAATAGCGCATTACTTACCAGATAATCGACCAATTTTTAGGTTTTTTGACCGCAGGCTCATAGTCCGTGGGTCATTCTGATTTTTGACCATCGAATCTTGTAGACGACGATGAGGCGGAGGGAACGGTACCTTATTTGACGTTCTAAGTATACCCGTAGCGGTTCTAGGCTCACAAATAGCGCATTAATTACCTGATAATCGACCAATTTTTAGGTTTTTTGACCGCAGGCTCATAGTCCGTGGGTCATTCTGATTTTTGACCATCGAATCTTGTAGATGACGATGAGGCGGAGCGAACGGTATTTATTTTACGTTCTAAGTCTACCCGTAGCCGTTCTAGGCTCACAAATAGCGCATTTATTACCAGATAATCGACAAAATGTTAGGTCTATTGACCGCAGGCTCATAGTCCGTGGGTCATTCTGATTTTTGACCATCGAATCTTGTAGAGGACGATGAGACGGAGCGAACGGTACCTTATTTGACGTTCTAAATAAACCCGTAGCCGTTCTAGGCTCAAAAATAGCGCATTAATTACCAGATAATCGACAAAGTTTTAGGTTTTTTGACCGCAGGCTCATAGTCCGTGGGTCATATTGATTTTTGACCATCGAATCTTGTAGAGGACGATGAGTCGTAGCTAACGGTACCTTATTTGACGTTCTAAGTCTACCCGTAGCCGTTCTAGGCTCAAAAATAGCGCATTTATTACCAGATAATCGACAAATTTTTAGGTTTATTGACCGCAGGCTCATAGTCCGTGGGTCATTCTGATTTTCGACCATCGAAACTTGTAGGGGACGATGAGGCGGAGCGAACGGTACCTTATTTGAAGTTCGAAGTCTACCCGTAGCCGTTCTAGGCTCACAAATATCGCATTTATTACCAGATAATCGAAAAATGTTTAGATTTATTGACCGCAGACTCATAGTCCGTGGGTCATTCTCAATTTTGACCATCGAGTCTTATAGAGGACGATCAGACGGAGCGAACGGTACCTTATTTTACGTTCTAAATCTACCCGTAGCCGTTCTAGGTTCAAGAATAACGCATTAATTACCAGATAATCGACAAATATTTAGGTTTATTGACCGCAGGCTCATAGTCCGTGGGTCATTCTAATTTTTAACCATCGATTCTGGTAGAGGCCGGTGAGGCGGAGCGAACGGTACCTTATTTGACGTTTTAAGACTACCTGTAGCCATTCTAGGCTCAAAAATAGCGCATTTATTACCAGATAATCGACAAATTTTTACGTTTATTGACCGCAGGCTCATAGTCCGTGGGTCATTCTGATTTTTGTCCATCGAATCTTGTAGAGGACGATGAGACGGAGCGAACGGTACCTTATTTGACGTTCTAAATAAACCCGTAGCCGTTCTAGGCTCAAAAATAGCGCATTAATTACCAGATAATCGACAAATTTTTAGGTTTTTTGACCGCAGGCTCATAGTCCGTGGGTCATATTGATTTTTGACCATCGAATCTTGTAGAGGACGATGAGTCGTAGCTAACGGTACCTTATTTGACGTTCTAAGTCTACCCGTAGCCGTTCTAGGCTCAAAAATAGCGCATTTATTACCAGATAATCGACAAAGTTTTAGGTTTATTGACCGCAGGCTCATAGTCCGTGGGTCATTCTGATTTTCGACCATCGAAACTTGTAGGGGACGATGAGGCGGAGCGGACGGTACCTTATTTGACGTTCGAAGTCTACCCGTAGCCGTTCTAGGCTCACAAATATCGCATTTATTACCAGATAATCGAAAAATGTTTAGATTTATTGACCGCAGGCTCATAGTCCGTGGGTCATTCTCATTTTTGACCATCGAGTCTTATAGAGGACGATGAGACGGAGCGAACGGTACCTTATTTGACGTTCTAAATCTACCCGTAGCCGTTCTAGGTTCAAGAATAACGCATTAATTACCAGATAATCGACAAATATTTAGGTTTATTGACCGCAGGCTGATAGTCCGTGGGTCATTCTGATTTTGGACGATCGAATCTTGTAGAGGACGAAGAGACGGAGCGAATCGTACCTTATTTGACGTTCTAAATCTACCCGCAGCCGTTCTAGGCTCACAAATAGCGCATTTATTAGCAGATAATCGACAAATTTTTATGTTTATTGACCGCAGGCTCATAGTCCGTGGGTCATTCTGATTTTTGACCATCGATTCTTGTAGAGGACGATAAGTCGGAGCGAACGGTACCTTATTTAAGATTCTAAGTTTACTCGTAGCCGTTCTAGGCTCAAAAAAATATCGCATTTATTACCAGATAATCGACAAATGTTTAGGTTTATTGACCACAGGCTCATAGTCCGTGGGTCATTCTGATTTTTGACCATCGAATCTTGTAGAGGACGATGAGGCGGAGCGACCGGTACCTTATTTGACGTTCTAAATCTACCCGTAGCCGCTCTGGGCTCACAAATAGCCCATTAATTACCTGATAATCGATTAATTTTTAGGTTTTTTAACCGCAGGCTCATAGTCCGTCGGTCATTCTGATTTTGGACCATCGAATCTTGTAGAGGACGAAGCGACGGAGCGAACGGTACCTTATTTGACGTTCTAAATCTACCCGTAGCCGTTCTAGGCTCACAAATAGCGCATTAATTACCAGATAATCGACAAATTTGTAGGTTTTATGACCGCAGGCTCATAGTCCGTGGGTCATTTTGATTTTTGACCATCGAATCTTGTAGAGGACGATGAGGCGGAGCGAACGGTAACTTATTTGACGTTCTAAGTCTACCCGTAGCCGTTCTAGGCTCACAAATAGCGCATTTATTACCAGATAATCGACAAATTTTTAGGTTTATTGACCGCAGGATCATAGTCCGTGGGTCATTCTGATTTTTGACTATCGATTCTTGTAGAGGACGATGAGTCGGAGCGAACGGTACCTTATTTGACGTTCTAAGTATACCCGTAGCCGTTCTAGGCTCACAAATAGCGCATTACTTACCAGATAATCGACCAATTTTTAGGTTTTTTGACCGCAGGCTCATAGTCCGTGGGTCATTCTGATTTTTGACCATCGAATCTTGTAGACGACGATGAGGCGGAGCGATCGGTACGTTATTTGACGTTCTAAGTATACCCGTAGCGGTTCTAGGCTCACAAATAGCGCATTAATTACCTGATAATCGACCAATTTTTAGGGTTTTTGACCGCAGGCTCATAGTCCGTGGGTCATTCTGATTTTTGACCATCGAATCTTGTAGATGACGATGAGGCGGAGCGAACGGTATTTATTTTACGTTCTAAGTCTACCCGTAGCCGTTCTAGGCTCACAAATAGCGCATTTATTACCAGATAATCGACAAAATGTTAGGTCTATTGACCGCAGGCTCATAGTCCGTGGGTCATTCTGATTTTTGACCATCGAATCTTGTAGAGGACGATGAGACGGAGCGAACGGTACCTTATTTGACGTTCTAAATAAACCCGTAGCCGTTCTAGGCTCAAAAATAGCGCATTAATTACCAGATAATCGACAAATTTTTAGGTTTTTTGACCGCAGGCTCATAGTCCGTGGGTCATATTGATTTTTGACCATCGAATCTTGTAGAGGACGATGAGTCGTAGCTAACGGTACCTTATTTGACGTTCTAAGTCTACCCGTAGCCGTTCTAGGCTCAAAAATAGCGCATTTATTACCAGATAATCGACAAATTTTTAGGTTTATTGACCGCAGGCTCATAGTCCGTGGGTCATTCTGATTTTCGACCATCGAAACTTGTAGGGGACGATGAGGCGGAGCGAACGGTACCTTATTTGAAGTTCGAAGTCTACCCGTAGCCGTTCTAGGCTCACAAATATCGCATTTATTACCAGATAATCGAAAAATGTTTAGATTTATTGACCGCAGACTCATAGTCCGTGGGTCATTCTCAATTTTGACCATCGAGTCTTATAGAGGACGATGAGACGGAGCGAACGGTACCTTATTTTACGTTCGAAATCTACCCGTAGCCGTTCTAGGTTCAAGAATAACGCATTAATTACCAGATAATCGACAAATATTTAGGTTTATTGACCGCAGGCTCATAGTCCGTGGGTCATTCTAATTTTTAACCATCGATTCTGGTAGAGGCCGGTGAGGCGGAGGGAACGGTACCTTATTTGACGTTTTAAGACTACCTGTAGCCATTCTAGGCTCAAAAATAGCGCATTTATTACCAGATAATCGACAAATTTTTAAGTTTATTGACCGCAGGCTCATAGTCCGTGGGTCATTCTGATTTTTGACCATCGAATCTGGTAGAGGCCGGTGAGGCGGAGCGAACGGTACCTTATTTGACGTTTTAAGACTACCTGTAGCCATTCTAGGCTCAAAAATAGCGCATTTATTACCAGATAATCGACAAATTTTTACGTTTATTGACCGCAGGCTCATAGTCCGTGGGTCATTCTGATTTTCGACCATCGAAACTTGTAGGGGACGATGAGGCGGAGCGAACGGTACCTTATTTGAAGTTCGAAGTCTACCCGTAGCCGTTCTAGGCTCACAAATATCGCATTTATTACCAGATAATCGAAAAATGTTTAGATTTATTGACCGCAGGCTCATAGTCCGTGGGTCATTCTCATTTTTGACCATCGAGTCTTATAGAGGACGATGAGACGGAGCGAACGGTACCTTATTTGACGTTCTAAATCTACCCGTAGCCGTTGTAGGTTCAAGAATAACGCATTAATTACCAGATAATCGACAAATATTTAGGTTTATTGACAGCAGGGTCATAGTCCGTGGGTCATTCTGATTTTGGACGATCGAATCTTGTAGAGGACGAAGAGACGGAGCGAATCGTACCTTATTTGACGTTCTAAATCTACCCGCAGCCGTTCTAGGCTCACAAATAGCGCATTTATTAGCAGATAATCGACAAATTTTTATGTTTATTGACCGCAGGCTCATAGTCCGTGGGTCATTCTGATTTTTGACCATCGATTCTTGTAGAGGACGATAAGTCGGAGCGAACGGTACCTTATTTAACGTTCTAAGTTTACTCGTAGCCGTTCTAGGCTCAAAAAAATATCGCATTTATTACCAGATAATCGACAAATGTTTAGGTTTATTGACCACAGGCTCATAGTCCGTGGGTCATTCTGATTTTTGACCATCGAATCTTGTAGAGGACGATGAGGCGGAGCGACCGGTACCTTATTTGACGTTCTAAATCTACCCGTAGCCGCTCTGGGCTCACAAATAGCCCATTAATTACCTGATAATCGATTAATTTTTAGGTTTTTTAACCGCAGGCTCATAGTCCGTGGGTCATTCTGATTTTGGACCATCGAATCTTGTAGAGGACGAAGCGACGGAGCGAACGGTACCTTATTTGACGTTCTAAATCTACCCGTAGCCGTTCTAGGCTCACAAATAGCGCATTAATTACCAGATAATCGACAAATTTGTAGGTTTTATGACCGCAGGCTCATAGTCCGTGGGTCATTTTGATTTTTGACCATCGAATCTTGTAGAGGACGATGAGGCGGAGCGAACGGTACGTTATTTGACGTTCTAAGTCTACCCGTAGCAGTTTTAGGCTCAAAAAATAGCGCATTAATTACCAGATAATCGACCAATTTTTAGGTTTTTCGACCGCTGGCTCATAGTCCGTGGGTCATTCTGATTTTTGACCATCGAATCTTGTAGATGACGATGAGGCGGAGCGAACGGTAACTTATTTGACGTTCTAAGTCTACCCGTAGCCGTTCTAGGCTCACAAATAGCGCATTTATTACCAGATAATCGACAAATGTTTAGGTTTATTGACCGCAGGATCATAGTCCGTGGGTCATTCTGATTTTTGACTATCGATTCTTGTAGAGGACGATGAGTCGGAGCGAACGGTACCTTATTTGACGTTCTAAATCTACCCGTAGCCGTTCTAGGCTCACAACTAGCGCATTACTTACCAGATAATCGACCAATTTTTAGGTTTTTTGACTGCAGGCTCATAGTCCGTGGGTCATTCTGATTTTTGACCATCGAATCTTGTAGACGACGATGAGGCGGAGCGAACGGTACCTTATTTGACGTTCTAAGTATACCCGTAGCGGTTCTAGGCTCACAAATAGCGCATTAATTACCTGATAATCGACCAATTTTTAGGTTTTTTGACCGCAGGCTCATAGTCCGTGGGTCATTCTGATTTTTGACCATCGAATCTTGTAGATGACGATGAGGCGGAGCGAACGGTATTTATTTTACGTTCTAAGTCTACCCGTAGCCGTTCTAGGCTCACAAATAGCGCATTTATTACCAGATAATCGACAAAATGTTAGGTCTATTGACCGCAGGCTCATAGTCCGTGGGTCATTCTGATTTTTGACCATCGAATCTTGTAGAGGACGATGAGACGGAGCGAACGGTACCTTATTTGACGTTCTAAATAAACCCGTAGCCGTTCTAGGCTAAAAAATAGCGCATTAATTACCAGATAATCGACAAATTTTTAGGTTTTTTGACCGCAGGCTCATAGTCCGTGGGTCATATTGATTTTTGACCATCGAATCTTGTAGAGGACGATGAGTCGTAGCTAACGGTACCTTATTTGACGTTCTAAGTCTACCCGTAGCCGTTCTAGGCTCAAAAATAGCGCATTTATTACCAGATAATCGACAAATTTTTAGGTTTATTGACCGCAGGCTCATAGTCCGTGGGTCATTCTGATTTTCGACCATCGAAACTTGTAGGGGACGATGAGGCGGAGCGAACGGTACCTTATTTGAAGTTCGAAGTCTACCCGTAGCCGTTCTAGGCTCACAAATATCGCATTTATTACCAGATAATCGAAAAATGTTTAGATTTATTGACCGCAGACTCATAGTCCGTGGGTCATTCTCAATTTTGACCATCGAGTCTTATAGAGGACGATGAGACGGAGCGAACGGTACCTTATTTTACGTTCTAAATCTACCCGTAGCCGTTCTAGGTTCAAGAATAACGCATTAATTACCAGATAATCGACAAATATTTAGGTTTATTGACCGCAGGCTCATAGTCCGTGGGTCATTCTAATTTTTAACCATCGATTCTGGTAGAGGCCGGTTAGGCGGAGCGAACAGTACCTTATTTGACGTTTTAAGACTACCTGTAGCCATTCTAGGCTCAAAAATAGCGCATTTATTACCAGATAATCGACAAATTTTTAAGTTTATTGACCGCAGGCTCATAGTCCGTGGGTCATTCTGATTTTTGACCATCGAATCTTGTAGAGGACGATGAGACGGAGCGAACGGTACCTTATTTGACGTTCTAAATAAACCCGTAGCCGTTCTAGGCTCAAAAATAGCGCATTAATTACCAGATAATCGACAAATTTTTAGGTTTTTTGACCGCAGGCTCATAGTCCGTGGGTCATATTGATTTTTGACCATCGAATCTTGTAGAGGACGATGAGTCGTAGCTAACGGTACCTTATTTGACGTTCTAAGTCTACCCGTAGCCGTTCTAGGCTCAAAAATAGCGCATTTATTACCGACATTATTATCGACAAATAGCGACAAATTTTTAATAAATTATCGCATTTATTAGCGACAAATTTTTAGGTTTATTGACCGCAGGCTCATAGTCCGTGGGTCATTCTGATTTTCGACCATCGAAACTTGTAGGGGACGATGAGGCGGAGCGAACCGTACCTTATTTGACGTTCGAAGTCTACCCGTAGCCGTTCTAGGCTCACAAATATCGCATTTATTACCAGATAATCGAAAAATGTTTAGATTTATTGACCGCAGGCTCATAGTCCGTGGGTCATTCTCATTTTTGACCATCGAGTCTTATAGAGGACGATGAGACGGAGCGAACGGTAC